>CM038220.1:77337986-77937986 GCA_021442155.1 Cymbidium sinense
GATTAGTACTTCCATTAAAATTAACTCTTGTATTGGTTTAGATCGTTGCTATTCAAGGGTCTTCTCAAAAACTTACCTCCCTCATGACAAATTTCTTTTAAGCGTGGGAAGTTAAAAGCTTCATCTTGTCTCCTGGGCTAAAACTACTCTCCCTAGGGATAAAGGCTGTCTTGACGTCTATCTCCACTCTGAACCTTACGTGCAAAGCTAAAACTATGTGGAAAGTCACTAACAGGTCCAATTTTTTGTGAAATAGTGTTTAAATAAATATTTCTCCCTTCGGAGTTCCGTCCAATCATTTTTTAGCACTCTAGAAAGAATTAAGGACTTGTACTGGGCATTTTAGGTGAATCTATCCTTTCGGTGGGCAAAGAATCCTCTTGCTCCCTTTTTTTCGACCCATGGTGCAAGGGTAGATCTCTATTTGACACTCTTAGACATGAGTGTTTCAACATATTCAATAGGCCTCACAATTCTCTGTGACTTCCATTTTGCTTAATGGAGTCTGGGATTTATTGAATTATTTGAGGCTTTATGATTATAGTTGTTTCAATGATATTATTAACATTACACCTCTACTTGGATCTGATCAAATTTCTTGGAATGATTGTAAGAAGCTATATCCTCATCTCATTAAGTCCATTATCTTCCATCATCTTTCTACTGTCGATTGGTGGGAAGATATTTGGTTTAAGGGTTATGCTACAAATTATGCCCTCTTTGTTGGATGGCTTTAATTAAAGGATTAAAAACCACGGATATGCCCTCTACTAGAGATTTAGGCCTGCCTAGTACTTGTCTTCTTTGCAATGTTGAGCCAGAATCGCATAACCATATCTTCTTTGAATGCTCTCTATCTATGGGGCTGATTCGATCCTTGTTGCCAAATGGGAGCTTCTTCCTCCTTCAAACCTCACTCCCTGATGCCTTGGTAGTCGGCTCCTTACTAAAGAGATTACACCTTCTAATTATAGCCATTTCTTTTGCTTATTTGGGGAAAGAAATTACCTTTTCATAACAGGGTTAGCTCTTACTTTTTTAGCTAATAGAATTTAACTCTTGGTGGCTTTCAAAACAAGAAGATGGAAATTTAAGCATGCATGGTCAACCAATGTTCTCTCTCTCTCTCTTAAACTCCTGGAGGAGTTTTGGTTCATTAGTTTGATCTTTCCGATGGGTATACATCTTCAGGTTCTGCTATTGGTTCTTACTCTCTCCCTCCTTACTATTTTCAGATTTATCTCTATTTTAAATAGTCGGACGATGATGTTTCTTGGGGGCCTTTTTCAAGTCGTTATTAGTGATTATATGACCCCTGCTGGCGCCCTCCACCTGGACGACCATTGCCGCAACCATGGGTAAGCCTAACTCCCTTGTGGGCTTCAGTTTTTGAATTCAATGTTTGATAGGTCTGGTCTTTCCCTGTGACGGTGGCATGGTAACTGTGGTTGGGTACCCGGGAGGGTCCTTGTCTGCTTTTCTTTTTCTCAAATGGCTCACGTCGACTTATCGGCGATTTTTTGTCAACTGAGTCGGAGTTCTTCTTGTTTGTTTTCCTTACAATTAGTTTTGTTGCTTTACCTCTCTTATTTTAGCTTTTGCTGATTTTCTCTCTTCAGTCCCTCCAGATTACCTAATGTGTATCTAGTGTAACTTCATTTTTGGTAATAAAATTGGGCTAAGCTCTTAATTTTTCCAAAAAAAAAAAAGAAGAGTGAGAGAAAAGGGGTTCAGCTATGGAGAAAAAGAAAAAATATATTTTTCTTTTCTTTTTTGCATTCTGTAAACCGGAAAGAGAGAGAGAAAGGAGAGAGGTGGTCGTTGCTTGAAGCCGTGTGCTATGAATTGAAAACCGAAGAAAGTAGACTGATAGTGGTGATAGGGTGGGGCTGCTGTGTGAGCTTGTCGGCGGCGGGATAGTAAGATGGTTTTGGAGGTACTGTAGCATGCATAGGTGAGAGCGGCCATGAGTGTTGGGATGGCCGGCGAGCAGGTTGACAGGCCAGAGCGGGTTTGTCATAAGAGAGGAATTGAGGATGAGAGAGGATTTCTGGGTAGTGTTGTGTGAGAAGAAAATTAAAGAAATAAGATGAGCTACTCAGTTCGGCAAGCAGCCGGTGAGATTGTCGCCGGAGACGACATGTAACTATATTAATGAGAGACATGAGCTGCCGTGAGATCGAACTCATCTTGGAAGGAAGACCGAGAGAGAGGTCGTCAGCCGTATGGAGGAACATGGTGAAGAGTGACGCCGGTTTTGTGTGCAGAGAGAAATCTATCGCATGAGTTTGGGAAGTGATGTACCGAGAAAGTAGGAGGTGAGCAAATAGGTCGCCAGTCAAGGGAGAAAAATTTATCCGCAGCGAGGCTTAGAGGTGACGACGACGTGGAGTGGGATTCTAGCTAGGATCGTCGACGAGATGTTTACCGGCGGTGGGGGGCCGTGAGATGGGATCTAGAACGAACTGTTGGAAGGTGCAGGAAAATGGAGAGGGAAAATTACCAGTGAGTTCGGCGAGAAAGAGACGAGACAGGGGAGGGATTTTTGCGTGGGAAGGAGGCTCACGGAAAGGGAGAGTGAGGGCTTCTCGCTCGGAAACAGGGGAGGGAAATGAGTAGTTCGGTCAAATGGGCTGGCTGTTGGAGAACGAGAGCTCCGAAGTGCATAATCAAAATCGGACGAGAACGGCGGAACGGCGCCGTTGCAGTGTAGGAGTATTTGGAAAATTTCGAGTTTTCGATTTGGGTGGGAAAGGCAGCTGAACCATTTAAATTTATTTCATGTTCGTTTCCACTACAGGCTTGGCTAGAATGATATGAGATATGTTAATATAAACACGTTGCTATATTTAAAACCCAAAGCCCAAAGGCCCAACTTTAAATCAACATATCTATGCACATTTTTGTTACAGATTTTATTTAACATTTTTGTATATAAATTTATTGAAATGTATTAAATTACATGCAGCTATTGTATTTATGTTATTGTAATAAGCGCAGATTAACATAAACTTAATTTTATTATAATATATATAGGGATTTACGAATTACAGATAAAGGCATACTAATTCTAATTTATTTTAATTTATGCTCTCTTTTTTTTTAAATACAGATTTTAATTAATTAGAATAAATATCTTAACCTAATGTTATATGATATTAATTTAGCTGAATCTAATTACATTGAAGAGTAATATATATATATATATAGATATATATATTAACTTCAATTATATAGATGTAATCAAATTTAGATTTACATTAATTTAAACTAATTAATCTTTTTTTATAGAATTTATCATTTGCTGCTTCAAATTATGTGTCATCATATTATTCATATACAATTGTGTGTTTCTCGTTTGTGCATCGATGTGAGATGAATGTTTATTTTAGAGATTTTGACATTCATGTCATGTCCTATTTCATAAATAGACATCTTTGAATGGCTGCATCGTTGAAATAACTTTTCTTTAATTTTATAATGGTATAATTTGTCAATTTTATTAACTTTAATTTGGTGAGTTTAGAAATTCTCGGCTTGCCAATTTCAATACTTTAAAGTCTATTGACAATTCTCATCAAGTAGCTCAATGATTTTTCGTGCAAGTCAGTCTTCTTAAATCGGATTTTTATGTAGTGCTTCATTTGACGACCTTTATTGGCTTGGCTTTAACCACTTCAACTCGCATCATACTGCAATGTATGTGTATGTCAACAAATGCCCCCCAACAAACATGATGCGTGCTTTGAAGCAGATCATATTTGTTGTGAGATGATTGATTTTACAAGCTTTAGGAAATTTCCTTCTAGGTTTCATGAAGTTGTCTTGATTTTTAGACATCTGATATTATTTATGGATATAACCCCTTTTTCCTTTTTTATTTGATTTCATTTATTGTCTTCTCTTTTAATGAGTTTAATATGTCATTGTTGCAGAAAAATATTTAGTTAGAGGAGACCGGTGACATGCCCTGTGATGAGCCTATTGAGGAGGCTATTTGGGCTATCATAGATGAGCATGATCATCATGGGACAGTTGACATTGCTGACAGCCTTGAACAACATGAGGCGATGTTACATGGAGCACTTATGATAGTTTCTTTACCGCTCACATGCTCTTTGAGATTGTGAGCTGACTCTTCCACTTTCAAAGAGCATGGGATGGGTTAGCACTATTGCCTTGAAATGTGAGAAATTCAACCCCTTTGAGAGTATTGTTGACCAGGTCAGTTACGGTCCATATAACATTCTAGAGCTAGCTTTTGATGCTATTGAGCCGCTTAGGCGATGCGGATTGCTAGCTCATCATCGATTCTGACTGATTCACCATATTGGCCTCAAGATTCTTCTTTTATGGCTTGTCGTCCACCACGAGTACGTCGGATGGGGATACATTTTACAGGTACATTGAGATATTTTGAGGAGAGCAGGTATTTATGAAGCTGTGTATACCTCTATTTTCAGTTATGTAGGAATTCCTCTATCTTGGATTAGAGGAGTGATAGAGTTCTGGGATTCTACCACCAACACTTATTGGGTGGGACCGGAGGAGTTGACTGTCATATTATGGAAGTTGCAGATTGTCATAGGATTACCGATAGTTGGACGACACTATGAGGAGTATATACCATCTAACTTGGAGCTTTTCCACAGGCGACCTTCTATTGATGGAAGTCATCGGGGTGAGATGACTTTACCGATGTCTTGCCATAGCTTTTAGATCACTGAAGACTCACAAGATAGTGAGGTTATTCGACTCCAGCTATCACCTGGGTTGATGTTTGGACATGCAATTCTCTTCGAGATGATTGTTTAGATCAGCCTGCAGTGTCACTATACGATCCTTTCGAGCTTGGCTTGTATCGAGGCGATATACTGACTGAGAAATTTGAGGAGCCATTTGAGGAAATTGGGTGCGGCTCCTCTGCGCTTCCATGCATAGGTGAGGATTTACTTTTGGCAAGCTTTCTGGCGATATGGCTGTGCACCTTCGTCCTTCCTCTTAGAGATCTTTATGTTCGTGCTAGTGCTCTATTAGTCGCCAACTTGATTTTCACTGGAGAGCGAGTTTCTTTAGCTTTGACTGTTTTTAGTAGGATTTACAGAGTCTTCAGAGCCATTTCAGCATCTTCCTCACTTGATATTCATGATACTCTATCATAATAGTATATTTACACTTGGGTTCATATTCATGTTTGGGGAGCTTTTGGTTGTTTATAGTACCCTCCATTCTTTTTAGAGAGTGGCTACCTAGTAATGATGCTTTTGACTATTTTGATAGGAATCACACTTTTTTTTTTTTTTTTTTTTGTGATGGCATGTAGATTAAATGTAAGAAAAAAGAAAGAAATAAAAAATCTTACTAAATAAATTTATTAAGTTATAAATACTTTTTGATACTTATTATTATTATTATTTGGTGGGGAGAGGGAGATGGTGAGAGAGAGATAAGGTTTATTATGCTATTTTAAAATAAGATATGAAAAAAAACGTGTTAATAAAGGATAATAGCAGCTACAGTATATATGAAAATGTTATCAGACTATATTTAAAATAAAAAAATACTAAATGTGAGAATAATTTGAGTGTGAGCATCTGGGGATAAAATGACCTTAGGTTTGATGGCTTACTAACTATCAAATGAGGCCCATTTGGCCTTTTTCTGCCTCAACAAAAGCCCAAATTTTTAGTACTAATAGTCTAAGGAGCGTCTAAACACATAATTCGTATATATTTATATATCTAATATATAAATTTTGACATTTACTTACATAAGTAACATAACACTCACAGGCTTAATTTTATATCAAAAATAATACTTTTATTAATTTTTTAAAGTAAAATATACTTTTTCATACATAAAACAAATGTTATATCTATAAATATTAAATTTACGTGTTAGATTTTTTTACTATGAATTATGTACAATGAATAAAAATTATATACTATGTATATAAATTTCTCTAAATTAAAATTTTATGAACAGTATGATCATCTTAATTTTTTTATTTTATATATATTTAAATTTTAAATAAAATATGCTTAAAGTGATAATTATTTTTAAAAAAAAGCTCAAAATATATTAAAATAACACTCAAAACTTCTTAATGAATGCATAAATTTGATTGATGCCTGCCGATTGGAATGTAATATATTTGCATAATAAGATAAAATATTCATTTCATTAATAAAGATCTATTTATTATAGGATTTTTAAATAAATGTCTTACAAATAAGAAAAAAATCCTAAATGACTAAAAATGAGCGCTGAAATGACTCTACTTCATTTCGTTTGAAATTTGTTTTATTCATGTTCATCGTTTATATATCGAAATGAAATGTCGTTAGTGTTAACAACTAACAGTAACAGTAGCTGATGAAATGAACAAACTTTTTTTGACGGAGGATTGAACCATATCTTTTCGCAAAAATTTTAATCATTAGCCTACTTGTATCGTGACATGTATATATAAATAAAAATAATAGTAATACAATAATAATAATAATAATAATAATAATAAATAATAATAATATAATATATAATATAATATAATTTTTTTTATTATAAAATTAATAAAACGATCGAACGAATGATTGTTCGTAATTGTTCTCGTTTATCATAGAAATCGTTGGGTGTTATCGTTTAGTTAATGAGCAGTAACACGGAAATTCTATATAACGAAGACATGCTGGTAGAATCATATTCGTGAATGACGAACTTTTTTTTGACTTTCTATGACCTTCGTTGTATGAATATATTATTTTTATAGTGATAATTCACTCTTTATTACGCAATATTTTAAATATTATATATTTAAACGTCATATTACACGCAATAAATTAAATCATTTTTCACATTTTACTATTAATTAAAAAAATATATTATCAAATTATTGTGTAGAATTATTCAGGTCCTTTTTATTTTCTTTTATTTCAATTTTTTTTTTTCAAGACCTCTTCTTCTCCCCCTTCTAATACGATGCTATTTGAAGTGAGGCGATTGCTGATACGAGTAATGAGAAAGTTAGAGCTACATACAAATATCGTTTTGTATGTTTTTTAATTAATAGAAAGTAAAACTAATTATCTATTGAAAGTGATGACAAGTGGAACTAATGCACCTTGTATTTAACTTTCCATCAACTTATTAGGCTGAAATGTCTCTCTCTCTAAGCTTTGACCTAATCTCTCCCTCTCTCTATCTTTCTCTCTCTTGCAGGCGACCGCGTCAGGTACTTTTCCTTGTTTTGCTCTTGTGTATAATAATTTTTTATTTATTTTTAAAAATGGTAATATTTTTTATTTTTTAAATTATCAAAAATAGTTACGACAGACTACAGGATGTTGCTTTCAGAGTGCCAAATGTGGGGGTGGATTTAATTAACCTCTTCATATTTGCTACCATTTGGGATGAAATTGTTTTATGCCAAACATTAGTTCCAAACCCTCTATGGAATCAAACTAACCCTTTAGTGTAATTTTATTTACTATGATATATATATATATATATATATATATATATATATATATATATATATATATATATATATATATATATATATATAATTTTATTTTAGTTCCGAAATTTATGATATTATAACCCAAGTATGTCAGATTTCACATAATAGACATCTCTTCCCTTATAATGGAGGAAAAAAATTATATTTGGTATATTAAAAATATATTCTTTTTATTCTTATGTGATGGTGGTATTTAGTCACTGGCAATACGTGGCTGACATGATAGTTTGGATGTAAACTTACATGTATGACTCCAATAATATAGTGTTATGTGACGTCCATCAATATATAGTTGTTATATATTAGTTGTGAACTGTTATGTATTATTGAATATTAATATATATGCAAATATTGAGTATTAGCGTGCAATTAATGTTATATCAATATACAATAATTCAAAATTAATACACAATAGCTATGTATTGACTAAGCGTTACATACTGCTTTGCTAATTAAAATACATACATAAAATATGTGAACTCCTCACATAATAATTTATGGTTTTAAAAGCACTCAAAATGCCCAAAAAATTTTTAAATTTATTTTGTTAAATAATATTGATATGGCTCCCAAAATATGACTAGTCAAAAATCTTGATGTCGAAATAAATTTTGAGTCAAAATAAAATATCATTAATCTTTGGGACATCAATTAAATCCCAAACATCTCAAATATGGGTATTTATAGTCAAATCGGCGTCTCGACGATCTAATAGATCTCATAATTAACTTCATTTGGGCATCAAATGCTCAAAATACATTAAATGATTGAAGGATTCATCCCGTCCGTCGAGGGAGTAGCTTTACTATTTAAAACTCCTCCTCCCAAATAATATTCCTCACATGAGGGGAGGCCAAGTGAAGGAAGAGCAGTGAAGAGGAATGAAACAAGTGAAGAAGAACCACCACTCGACGGTCGTCAACCACCACCATGGAATACCGTCCGGTGATCCTTGCCGGCAATCAATCTGCAAGGAAGAAGAAGAAGAGTCCAAGCAAGGAGGAAGAGGAAGAGCCAGAGGAAGAAGAAGAAGAGTCAAGCAAGGAAGAAAAGGAAGAGTCCAAGCGAGGAGGAAGAAAATCTCGAAGCAGAAGGTCCTCCAAGATCGCACCAAGCAAGATTGCACTCTCGCTCGGCCATCAACCATCGCCACCGGTCAACTGTCGTCCTTAATTGTACCACTGTATTCCGTAGGAAGTTACCGCATCTCCAACATCGAACTATTATAAAGCGATCGTTGTTACATTTACATTGTCCCTTTCTCAAAATAGAATTCGTAATCCCGTTATCGGGAAGATTTTGTACTGAAAGGATACATAGTGGAATCTTTTTTTGAGCCGTGGTTTTCCCTCTTTTGAGGTTTTCGCGTTAAAAAAAATTCAGGTGTCTCATGTTTGGATTCTTTAATTCTACGCTGTATTATTTGAATTGTATCCAATAATTTAAAGGCGTAAATTTTCTTCTACTATTTGGTTTTCCGCTAACAAATATGATTTATTTAAAAATACTTAAAATTGTACTAAATAAATATATTTCTAAAATAAAATTAATTCCAAATAGGCATAAGATTAAATTTTTCAATAAAAAATTAATCATATATATATATAATTTAATGATAAGAAGTTTACATAGTTATTATCTATTGACTCCCTTTGCTATCCAAGAAATGCAATCGGTAGCGCCAATCTCCTAAGAAGCATTTACTATTTAAAAGCTGCCGGCAAGCCATTATTTTCAGCAAAGTGGAAAGATGTATTAGAAGGCACAAAATGGTGGTTATACAATGAGAGCTTCTCCATGGTTAAAAATTTGCTCATCAATTTTGTTTTATACTATTTATTTATTTTTTATATTATTTTTAAAAATATATTTAATTATTATATTTTTCAAGCATTTTATTTTTTTTATTTTTAAAAATAAAAAATAAAATATTATTTTTTAAAAATACTTAAAATTTTTAGATATATAGAATGATATATTGTTGATATTTTAACACTTCGATTTTCTCTTAATAAAAGAATGATCAAACTAATTACTCATCATCATCATCCAATTTTTAATATCAATCAAATTGTTGTATATATATATCATATAATTCTTATGTATTTACATATCTAACCTTTAAACTTGAATTTTTACACACAATATCAAAATCTTCAATATTACATCAGAAATATCATTATCATTACTTTTTTAAAATGAAATACACCTTTTAAGCATAGAAAATATTATATAAATAAATATCTAAACTTTAGATGCTAAATATGTTCACCTTTGATCAGATTTTATTTAAATATTATTCGAATCATATATATATATATATATATATAAATATATAAATTTATAAATATAATTCAATTAATGTCCAATTAAAGATTATTTGAAGACTATATATCATTTCAGAGAGTATGAATGATATTTTTAAATCAAAATAATTGAATACATAACATTATTAATCTTGAACAATTAATCAAAGATAGATATTGTGATTTTAATGTCAAACTTTTCACATGGACAATAAAATAAAGAAGCATTTACATATATAGCACATAATTTTATATATTTATATATCTAATATTTAACATATATATATATAGTATCTAAATTTTTATTATTACAATAAAAATAATATATATTTTTTATTTTTTAACATAAAATTCATCTTTTGAAGTATAAGAAAGATGTTAAATTTATAAATATTAAATTTTAAATATTAGATACGTAAATATATAAGAATAATGTGCTATGCATATAAATTTTTCTAAAATAAAATAAAAAATTAGAGAAGATGGTGGGAAGAGTATCGAGCAGCTTGCTATGCGAAGGTTAGCATGTCTGCTTATAGGTTTTGACTTTTTATAATACTTTAATATTTTTATTAAAAACAGACTTTCAAGTATATATTTTTAATATATATATATAGATAGATAGATATATAATATATTTTTAAATTTGTGCTTATTATCATATACATAAGGTCAAATTTTTCTTTGATTTTGATAACCGTCTTTTTTTTTTTTTTTTTTTTTCATTTTAGGGGGTTTTTATGTATTGACTTTGTATTTTCGTAAATGTAAAAAATAACAACAATAAATACCCTTCGACGGTCTCTTCCCACTTCCATCTCCAGCTTCCTCCTCTCTTTCATATCCTCCCCTTCTTCTCTACCTCCTCCTCCTCTCATTCTCCACAAACTGAGACAGGAACCTTGGGAGTAAAGCAGAGAAGCAGATGGCAGTGAGCGGACGGTTACGGAGCGGTCGTCCGGCTCATTACTTTCTTTTCATTCTTGGTCTCGCGACCGTCTTCTTCGTCTCCGCCGCTGATTCAAGTACTTCCAGCCATCTCCTCCGCCGTCAACAGCTCACTCGCCAACGCTCCGAACGCATCTTATCCTCCCTCGCAGCCGGCACTGCTCCTCCTCTCTCTAGCCCGGTAATCAATCTTCTCTCCCTCTCTCGATCGTTACATTAACACTCTTAAATCCATCTCACTTTTCTCCTGAAAATGATCAGACGACGCAGACTTCCTCCTCGTCGCAGTCAAGATCCCCGCATATACAGTCATAGATTACGGCGCCGATCCGACTGGGATCGCCGATTCCACGGAGGCAATTCAGCGGGCTCTTTCCGACGCCTGTGGAACGCCGTATGATCGCCGTCTGATGTCCAAAATCACCGATCTCGGTGGCGCCGAGCTCAACCTCGGGGGCGGATCGTACCTCATCAGCAGCCCACTTACCCTCCCCTCCAATCCGGTTGGAAATATAAAGGTACAACCACTTCACCAGCCGTCCATCTTTGTCTCTTACCACATCCTTGAAAAAAATTAAATTAAATAAACCAAAACTTATAATTGTCCGTTATTAATTTTGTTTTAATAAAAAAACATAGTTTTTACCCGATCTTGCTTATGCCATGCTTAGATTTCTCTCTTTTTTTAATTAAAATTTACTTAAATAATAGCAAAAATAATTCATTGCTCTTTTTATAAAAATAAATGAAGTTTATTTTCTGATATTATAAATTAACTTATAAAAGTATTCTCATGTGATTGTTTATCATATGAATAAGAATGACAATATATCAATATTTTATAATTGATAGTAATTGAGAATACAATTTATAATTTAAAAGCTTTTAATTTAATTGATTACGTATAAGATAATTTACAAATGTAATAATTAATAAAAATAATCTTTGTTTACTGTTCTTTAAAACTAATAAGAGGCTTATCAGTAAATTTTATTATTATTTAAACGTAAAAATCTATTGAAATCTTGCTTATGTCATATGTCAAATGATAAAAAAATAAAATTGTATCACTATTTAATTATAATAATTAAGCCTACATGATTATTCGGTAATTAACTAACCAAAGTAATTGTTAATTAATGAGTTAGTTATGATACATAATGATTAATAAAACTTTTATTTAAAATTATTAAGACTTATTTGTATTTTTGAAATTAATAAAACAGTCGATATTACTGCAACTTGTTTACGTCACCCTTATCATCCTTGACAACCTTTTTGATCCGTTAGATTCACGGAGGCACGCTGCGAGCCTCCTCCGACTTCCCCGCGGATCGCTACGTAATCGAGCTCGGCTCCAACTCATCGGAATCCGGTACTTCCAGCTTCAACTTCGAGTTCGTCACCCTCTCCGGCCTCATGATCGACGCGAACTACCGTGGCGGTGGCATCGTCGTCATAAACTCTCTCCGCACCACCATCGACGGCTGCTACATCGTCCACTTCACCTCCGACGGCATCTACGTCCGCTCCGGCCATGAAACCCTCATCACCAATTCATTCATCGGCCAGCAGATCACCGCCGGTGCCGATCCCAACGAGAAACACTTCACCGGCACCGGAATCTGCCTCACAGGCAACGACAATATTGTCACGGACGTCGTCATATTCTCCGCCGCCATCGGCATACTCGTCGCCGGCCAAGCCAACATCCTCACCGGCGTTCATTGCTACAACAAGGCGGCAGGTTTTGGCGGGACGGGGATATATTTGAAACTGCCGGGTCTGACTCAAACACGAATAGTGAACTGTTACTTGGATTACACCAGTATCGTGTCGGAGGACCCGGCTCAGCTTTACGTGTCGGGGACGTTCTTCTTAGGGGATGCTAATGTGGTGCTCAAATCGGTTCAGGGGGTGATGAAGGGCGTCAATATAGTGGATAACGTCTTCTCCGGCTTAGGCGGCGGTGTCGATATTGTGCAGTTGGATGAGTCCAGCGGCGCATTTACAGCCGTTGATCAGGTGATGGTGGGGCGGAACGCTGTGGATAAGATGCGGGTGAAATCGACGGTAGGAAAGGCATCAGTGCAAGGGAATGGGACTATGTGGACCGTCGATTTCAACCCGGTTCTTTTGTTCCCGAACCGGATCGATCAGGTGCACTATTCACTGCTCACCGGTTCGGATTTCCCTAAGCATGCTCTGAGGAGCGTGACGGGCAACCGGGTGGTGATTGAGTCTGACGTGGCGGTGCAGGCTACCGTTTACGTGCACGTGGAGCAATATGGGGGGATTCTGGCATGATGAGTCAGAATGTATGCTGTTATATTATAAATTATATTTTTAAATGTACAAATAACTCAACGCCTCTTAGCTCAGTTGGTGAGCGAGCATGACCAGAAACTCCCGGATCGAGTTCGACTCCTCTCCAAAGCGGAGACGCCTATACTTAAGGTGAGAAAAATAAATGAGGACCCGATATATGTGGGTAATAAATACTTGAACTTGTGAGATTACAATAATATCTCTAAAATTTGGATGAAGTGTTGGGTGGATACCCATTGCAAAAAAAAAAATTACAAAAAAATTGTTGCATTATTTTTCTTCTTTTTTTTTTTGCTTTTTTTAATAGAATAAATGAGGAAAGGTGAGCAACAAATTTATTTTGGGTGTTTAGTTGCCAATTGGGCTTAAATGTAAAACATCAAGTTCTAGATGTAAAACTCGATGATCAAAGGAGGGAGATATTCCTAAATATTCTTATATCTTTAAAATCAATGTAATTTTCTTTTAATAAATGGTTTGATATATAAATGAAGAAGATATGAGACATGAAAAAAATAATATTTTTGGCTTGTTATATAAATATTGCAACTAAATTATAATAAATTGATAAATATAAATGATGAAACAATACTCTAGATGGGTGCATTAAGAAGATTTAGTAAACCCTATTAAAAATCTATAATGACACACATAAAGGCATAAATCGAATCATAGGAAAGATTTTCGTGATAAAATCATGGTGAGTAGTTGAGCGTGATTGTTGTTGTGGCTCTAAGCAAGATTGAAATAAATTATTCAGTGTTCTAATATAGTATGAAAGTTTCATCAATGAAATATCTTACAACTATATAAATTAATATATATATATATATATATATATATATATATATATATATATATATATATATATATTTTTCTTCTAAATTTGATATAATATTTTAAACATTTTTTTCTTTAAATTCTATTGATTTCACCAATGCATGGCTCAAATGAGATATTTAAAATCAAAGAAAAAAAATTTCTCTCTTTTTTAAGAGAATCAAATTAATCAAATTTCTCTTGAGAATTAAGTTTGATAGTTCAAATAATAGAACAATACTACAACAAGATTGAAATTTGGTTTATAGTGCATTACTATTTAGGAGAATGGAGTTTTTGACATAATGTCGACTATTGAGTAGATAAGTTTTAATATTAGCTAATAAGTGGATGTGAAATTGCTCAAGTATGGGGGTAGATTATTAAAACGTTTGTGAAAATACTAGATGATGATCTCCACATTTTATTATCAATTGTTGGTTGCTATATCATCCTTTGAAATATTTGATTATGAAAGATGAACTCTTAGTTAGATGTAAACCACATATGCTCTACTAAAGATAAAGTGATTTTTTGTAGGTTTGATATTATAGAAGAAAATCTATAATAGGAGTGAATTTGTGTGCATTTTTGATATGACGCCTAAAATACTACTAGTCGAAGCATGAATCTTGATGTTAAAAGCAAGCTGACCCGAAGTTGAAACTGACCGAGATCAAATACTTAAAATATCATTGGAAACTTTGGGATATCAGTTAAATGCCTAAATAGCTCTCAAACATGGAGTGTTTATAGTCAAATCGAGCGTCTCGACGAGCCGGATCTAACGAGCCTAAAATCTCCTAATTCTGACTTCATTTGAACATTCAAATATGCAAAATACATCATATGATCAAGGGATTCATCACGAGTCGTCCAGATGGAGAGGAGTGGTTGGTTACATGTATTTACTGAGGCGTCCTCTCTATAAATAGCCCCGTTTCTATGAGGGAATAGAGAGGAGAAAGCTCTAAAGATCCTCAATCGTCGCACTCGGCGGTCGCCAACCGTCACCGTCACCGTGATCCCGCCGTCTTCAACCACATTGCGTCATCATCCGTCTATCGTCGGTCATCGTCGTCAACATCGTCGTCAACATCATCATCATCGTTGTCATTATCAAGTCGTCCCATCTTATTTGTTGTCCCTCATATCTGATTATGTAATCCGGTATCGGGAAGATCTTGTACTCGAAATAGATACATAGTGGAAGCTTTTACTTAGGCTAGCGCGTGGTTTTCCTCTTTTGAGATTTTCCATAAAATTCGTTTTATTGTTCACTCTTTAAATATGCGTATTGTGTCTTTGGATTTGTAAGTTAAAGGAACTTTACTCTACCTGGTTTTCTAGCAACAATTTTAATTATCAATTATTGTCTAAAAACTAATTTAATATTTTCTACACAATTCATAGATAGTATAAATATACATTTAATCAAAAATTCTTTCTCGTGATTATGTTATGTCTTTCATTTTTGTGTATTTGATATACAACCTTTGATAGATCCTTATGGTATAAAATTAGGGTTCATGATTATACTTCTTCAATTGACTATTGTTATCTTAAGGCACTAATATTATTGGAAATAGTGATGGAACCTTCTTCTTATCCTTCTCTATCTTCCTCGACACCTCTTATGACGAATACTCTGCTCATCCCTCCTCTATTAAGATTATTGTTCATGTCATTCAATCTTTAGATAATGGATTCATGGAAGCTTCTTTAGGTTCATTAATCTTTAAATCATTCTCAAAAACTTATTTTAGTATCTATGATCCCAAGTTCTTTAAAGGAAATCCTTATATAAGTTTCACTAACAACAAAATTAAGATTATATAGCAATCTATTTGAATTTGCATTATTAGGCTAGCTCTCTCTCTCTCTCTCTCTCTCTCTCTCTCTCTCTCTCTCTCTCATCTAAAGTTAGATGGGTGAGTAAGTTCATCTTTGTATTTTTTTTCCTTCTCCCTACAATAAATTAGATTATTAGCAATAAAAAAATTAAACATCTCAACAAGTTAATAATATAGTACTTTTAGTAATCAAATATAAAGTGGACATGCAAATTTTCATGAAACACAATATTGGTGACCCAAAATTTAGCGACTATTTAATTTTGTCTTTAATAATTGATAAGTAGATGTTTACTTATATAGCACATCTAACTAACCACTAAAATTTTATCAACTAACTTTGTTCACTAAAAGAATGAAGCAGATTCATTTGATAATTAGTTTTGTCTATAATAATAATGCCACATAAAAAATTCATTAGTATAAAAAAAAATTGATCATTAATATAAATAACTTTAATGACCTATTTTCTTGATGATTATAATTTAATAAAAAAAAAATTTTGGCCACAAAAAATATTAATGATTAGATTAATATAATACATTAATTATTATGAATTTTTTTATTAATATTCACATTAGTAACTAAATTTGTAATTTTTAACAACTAACTTGTATGGTCAATATTTTTCTATTACGTGTTTCTTCGAGTTTAAGCATATTCCAATTAGAGTTGAACTAGTGAATGATTACACAAGATAATTAAGGAAGAAAATGATTTTAGTAAGAAGTTGTCTTTTGATGATGATTTATTATATTATTATCCTATAAAATGTATGGTGATAATAAAACTCTTATTTTATTGTGCACCTAAACTTCAAATAAATCTTATATTAATGAGCTTACTCAATATGATGTGTAGAAGGCAATGACATACATGGATAATACATACAAGGCAATCAAAGATACTTCATTTTTCTAATGCAAATTATTATAAATATTTTAATAATAATATTATTGCCATCTAGACTATTAGAGTTGGCTCAATCAACTAATCACATCCTAAGTAGGGGTGTAAAGCAGTAGAACTTGAGCCACGAACAAAACTCTTATTCGTGTTCTCGTTTTATTATTCGTGTTTGAAATAATTTCAATTTCATTGTTAGGTGTTCGTTTGAAAATCGCTTTGTTAGTGTTGAAATTGGCTCAATGATAATCAGAAAAATCTATGAAGGAGGATTGAGCGCAATCTTTTGCATAACAAAAATTAACCATCGTATCTTGTATTTGTGATAAGTAATTGTGTTAATATGTATATATAATAATAATAATAATAATAATAGTAATAAGAATAATAATAATAATAATATAATTTTTTATTTATTTAAATTAACGATCGAACAAATGATTGTTGTATTATTATATCGAGCTTGAAATAATCGTTTGTTCATTTCGTTTAATTCTGAAAGTAAAACATGATGACAACGAGTTCTTTTGATAGCCCTAATCCTAAGGTGAGATAAACCAATAGTTCTTTAATTTGTAATATTTAATTTACCGACCATATTTGATAATATTAAAAAAGATTTTTTATATTCATTCTTTTTGAGGTAATTTTTATTTTTAATGTGTACCCTCTCCTCTTTCACTTCTAAGAAAAGGATGACAGAAAGCTGATTCCACTAATCCTATTGTTAATGTTCTAATCACTCCTATTTACTTTCGAAAATAATATTGTTAGGAGATTATTATTATTATTATGGCTAATATAGATCTAGTAATAGTTGCAAATCAAGATTTATTTTTTTGTTAAGAGAATAGCTATTGACTACTACAAGGATCTTTGATTCTTGAATTGATTTGGATTATAATGATGACCTAAAAGATTTTTAATATAAACTAAATAAATTAATGAAGAAGTCGTCCTCTAAACTCCATTTATGTCCTCCTTATTATTATTCTCATTAATTTTGTTCTTCTCTTAGGAATCATTTATCTTCAATTGCGTGAATTTATTATCATTAACATTTCTTCTTTCTTTTCTTTTAATCCCTTTATGAATTACTCTCTTATGGTCCTTTCACTACAAAGTAATATCTATAGTGCCTTTATTTTATTCTTCTTATTGGTTTTGTTCATGAGCTAATGCTTTTTTTATTAGGTTTAGAGGGAACTCTATGGTCACATTTTTCATATCAAGTGGTCTAAAATAGTATATTTTTGGGTTTGTTTTATTAGTTATTTTTCAATCCAAAAAGAATACTGATCCAAATGGTCACATATAGCTTCACTTAATCCATTATTATTATTATTTGATCAAATGTTCTTATGATATCAATTTGCCCCTTGTTATGTATCCAAATGTCAAATTTGTTAGTAGTTAGTATTGGATGGATCTAACCAATAACAGAATAAGGTTTAGGTATATAGTCAAAATATAATATTTTCTTTGAGAAAAAGTGGAGGGTTGTGTTAGGTAGTCGACAGCCAGCATAAAATTTGTCAAAATAATCATTGTCGACCCCACCTAGTGGGATTAAGGCTTATTGTTGTTGTTGTTGTTGTTGTTGTTTGAGAAAATATATTTGAGCTCATTAAATTAGAACTTTAAAATATTCTTTTGTTAAGAGCTGCAAATGATTCGAGCATTCGACAAGTTTCTCGTGACTAGGAAGGATTAGAACTTGTTCACGATCGTTTGATTAACTAATCGAGCGAGCTTGAACACTTGTAAATCTTTCGATCATTAAATCAACAATGAGAACAGCATTTTTGTTAATTTATGTTTATGAATAATATCATTTGAAGTTTGTCAATAAATTCATTAAGAACTATAAGAAGCTTATTTGAGGTTCAATTAAGATTTATTTGTGAACATTAGGATTTAAATTTTCACTTTTTATGCTTAATAAGCTTTAAATGATACAGCTCCTATATATTTTTAACAAATTGCTTGCAAACAAACTCGATTATAGCCATTTATCTCTCTTAAAAATTATTTTGCTATATATTTTCATCCTAACATATAAATTTATCTCTCGTGAAAACAGAGACTAATTCCGCTCCTACATACACACACACAGATATATATGTAGTCATAGAATAACTTCCTACTTCTCATTTTGATTTAATTTATACAAATTTATTGCTTCTAAATATTTATAATTTGTCATTTTATCTAGTGGTCAAAAGCTTTGTGTGCTTCTCATTCATCCCAAGTTCAGAATTTTTTTATTGAAATCCAAAAATCTATTTGAGAAATAGCAATTCATTCAACCATTGTTTGAGTTAACACATATATGAGACTCCTATTTACAATAATCAAACTTGTAAGAAATTACCCTTAAATCAATTATAGAAAACATAACAGAGGAGCCACACTCGATGAAGAGTTGCAGAACTCGGTCACACCAGGCTCGACCAACAGACAGCTAGAAAGGACAAATGAAGAAGATTAAAACCTACTATAGAATGTCTCCTAGTAATTAATAGTCATTTAAGTAGAAAAACTCCTCAACGGAAGCCATTATAACTGTTTGACAAAGAGCTCTACAAGAAACGCAAAACTCAGGTTTGGTTTAAACTTTTCTGATTCAAAGGCGATTTAAGTATTCTTGAAAAGTATTTCACTTTTTGAAAAGTAAAAAAGCGAACTTTCTGAGATGGGCTAAAAGCAGCATTCAATTGACGGTATCAAAATTAAAAATTCACTCTCCAAAAAAAAGCCCTCCCAAAGAAGCCTCAATCAACATAATCCAGGGAAAGACCCAGTCAATAAACTACTTAATAGAGAGCTCAATAATAGAGACACGTGATCCGGTGAACAGAGACATGAACGGAAAATACCACAGGAATTGAGAGAGAGAGAGAGACGGGGGGATGGGTTGGGGTTTTGATGAATAAATGGACAAGAAGCCTTAGACATGAGAATGAGTGTTAGAAAAAAGCAGAGGATAAAAAAAAAATTTCCATCTCCTATAAAAGAATTTATAAAAATCAATGGAAAATTTATATGTGATTCCACCCCTGCCCACCACCAAGTTATTATATGTTCTTGTACTCCGACTCCATTACCCTAAGGGAGCCGCTCATCTCTTATAGAAAGATATAGCAAATAATGAAGCTTACTTAAGCTTACGCCAAATAACGCGCATGCATCAAGAGATCAAATAATCCACAAGAACTCAAACTTTTCTTTTTAAATTTTGCACAGTTCAAAAGTTCAAACCATGGGGAGGTTAGACACCTATTCAACCAAAAGCATAAAACTTAGGCACATAAGCATTAAAGATTCCAATCTAACCTAGTTAGTAAAGAGAGAACTCAAGCTACTAAAAATGCAATAAAGGAACTCATTTTCATTGAGTGATACAAATACAAATAGGATGATTGGATGCAAGCCATTGATGATGATAACAATACTTAAGAGAAAATTTGACTTTATATGCCTCATAATAGGCATAATTAAGAAAATATTACTACTATTTATTTTCTTAAATGAATATTCATGAAAATTTGTTTTGGACCAAAATATATCGAAGAGCGTGTTTTAAAACCTATTAAACATGCGTTCGTGCATTCAAACCATGCACAAATCATGATCGAACATATTCTAACTTGATTTGAACAATGTTCAAATTTTGTTTGAATAGTACAAATATGACTTAAATCATGTTCGCACAACAATGCATTGTATGCTAACCAAATATTTTTTAAAGGTGGATCAAGTGTCAACATTCTTATGTTGTACGGAGGATAATTGAGGCTAGATATTTTCTGAAAAATTAGAGTAAAAGATAGATGGTACAAAGAAATATTAATCCTCAAACATCATAGATCTTATATTCAAATTAATAGATATTAATAAAAACCAATTTAAATTGAATTACAAATGATGTACCATTTCAGGCAAGTACAATCCACAATTTTAATTCCTTCAGCAGAGCTAATAATATATTATGATTTTTTTTTGGGAATAGGATACCCAAATTTATTAATAGATGTTGTTGACAAACAAATTAGATGACAATAATTACATGGATGATTCGATATAAAGCATCCATTGGAGATTACAAACTACTTAACAATTGATCTGAAAGTCCAAAGTTTAAAATTGCGAACCAGTATTGAGGTGTATTTTCATTCATGAGATGAGGCTTAAGCCTTAAAAGCGTTTTGAGATATAAACCTCAAAATCAATAAATTATATAAAATAAAAAATTGTACACACATCAAAGTATAAAGCAATAAGTATCTTAACTTCTTAACATATTACAATAACATCTTAATATTGTAAGAGGTAATAAATTATGCAAAATTTTAAGTAACATATTAATATCTTGACATCAAATCTTGAAATAATAGTGTTATACTAATATCAAAATAACATAATATATCAAAGTAAAAACTAATGATATAACAATTTAAAAAAAGTTTAAAATAATAAATTTTTCTTCCCTCCAATAATCTAATATCTAAGTAAGAATATCACAAGGATGGTAGTAGTGATGACTAGCATTGTGCATAAGCGGAGAGAACACAAAAGGAGAGGCGTTTAACAAATATCTATCTTCAGATTGGATACGTATTTGTTAAGGTGTGTGTGTTATTTTGATAATTAAAACTTATATTAGATTTTTTTTAAAAACCTAAATCTAAAAGTGCATGCCTCACAAAGCCTAAGGCGAGGCTCTCCTTGAGACGTAAGTCTCACATAACACCTCATTGCACTTTTTTCAAAAAAATGTTGAGGCTGCCAGGCTGGCTTTAAGGTAAGTTTTTTATTGTGCAATTTTAAACAAGGCCCGAAACTAGTGAACTTGTGTGATCTTATGATTTTTTTTCCCACACAAGTCCATGATTTAGAATTTTATTATGGTGTAGGCAGAATTCGAAATGAAGACCTTACAACAACTTCCAAGGCCCTTACTAACCGAACTAATTGGCACCCACAAGCATGGTATTTTGATTCTTCATATACCTTGTGGTTGAAAGTCATAATTCAAGATATAAAAAACACATGAATAACTCCTTATAATGGCTCATGCCTAAAGGGACCTCCAATTTAATGATTGTTGACATAATGACCTCATACTTGAGTTTGTCCAAAATTTATTTGAAAGTTGATAACTTTTAAGAGCAAAGAAGAGTTAAGGAGAATATTAAATCTATACACAATAAAAAAAACTTCTAATTCAAGGTAATAAAAATGAGGTAAAGAAGCATGGCATATACATTACAATTTAGAAATATGATAATGAAACTTGCAAGCTATGAAATTGATAAACTCAAATATATTTGAAATTACGAGCCCTGAATCAAAACATACTTGCATTTTGAATGTTAGATAGAAATATTTCCAATTAGTTAAACTATGGCTCATTTGATATATAATCAAAGAGAAGTATAGAATCTAATTCTAATTTGAAGTCAAATACAATCCTAGCAAACGAGAAGAGAGACTACGACATTGATTTATCTTAAAAGAAGACTCGCGCTATCGTGAGAGAGCTATCACTTATGTAAGAAGGTTTGCCAAAGTATGTTTTCATAAGATATCATCTTATTTGGTTATACTGTACAAAAAAATTCAAAAATAAATGTTGATATTCAATTTGACAATGAAAAATATTTCATGTATATTTACTTCTCTTTGGGCATTTGTATTTAATGCTTCAAAAGGGAATGCAGCCCAATGTTAGTGTTGATAGAATATTTTTTAATGCACAAAATGGAGCATTTTGTTCATAGCAGTGTTGCAAGATGCCAATATTTAGAGTTATTCAATAGCATTTGTTGTGGTTGACTTAGAATATAATGATTTGTTAATGTATTTCATGACCAGACATAATGACTTAATAGGTACATTGAAAATTTTGGTGTTCGCCTTTGATAAGTATATAATACCACAAATACTTTATCGATCATTTTTTCAAAGGTACAACATGGAGATTGCACTCAACATATTGCAATGAATTTCACAACAAAGTTCAAAATTGTAATAAAAAATATCACTTGGCTTCTAGAACTTATAGAAGAATTAAGTTTTATAGGCACTTTGATAAAATATGCATTAAGAATCTAATCCTAACTATATATCTAAAAAATAAAGTTGACTTTGGGTGGCGGCTCATACTTTCTTTTCTAAAAATTGATATAATTTGATGGCAACTAGTGTTTCAAAGAGCTTGAATAATATTAACAAGAGTATACGGTTATATCCAGTGACTTTTATTGAAAATTTTAGGCATACAATATATAAATAATTCTTTAATAAACACACCATTGCATTAAAGACTAACTATATTAGCAAAAAAAATTAAAGTATTGAGGAAGCACCCCCATAAGGCTAAAATTTGGCTGTGTATCCCATTAATCAATTTGAAAGGCCTATCCTTAATTGTGATCTTAACAATGATGTTGATTTGTGAGGGGTGGACATGCATATGCAAAAACTTCAATATTATGGGTGTGTACATGAGTTGGCTGTGGGTTGGGGACAAGGGGTCAGTTATTATAGCTTATGTTCAAAATTTTATATGCAAAAAGTATGATTAATTGTATATGCTAAAAGCACATATCAAATTGAAAATGAGAAATCATTGGTAGTTCCAAATGAAATAAAAGATTGTTGGGTTACTCTCTTTGATAAAGCCAAAGAGTAATCATCAAAAAAATAAAAAAATTTAAAGCTGGAGAAGGATAAGGTGCAATCGATATGAAGTAAAAAGTTATATCTAAGTTGTAAGGCCAAGTGCTCATCATTTTCATAATAGTTTATACTTAACTCTTCATGTTATTATAAGAGCACTATAATTGATAAGATTTAATATAATTATCTTGAAGAATGTCATTGTTTGGTTATGTAATGTGTAATGCTTGCCATTATGATGTGTTATAGTTGTTATGTTACATTTTGTTGTATCTATCTTATAATCTATTATGTATTAGTTATTGTGTTAGCTTTCTCTTATGTTATAGCTCCTATATCATATATTTATAAATTATATATATATATATATATATATATATAATAATAATAAATTATGTTATAACTATTGTGATTATATATATATATAGTAGTTGAAATGCACTTTGTTATAATTTACCGTAGGTAAATTGTATTCAAACCTTATTTGACAATGGTTCAAACCTCATTAGAACATGGTTGGAAACATGTTTGAACCCTGTTTGAACATGATTTCAATTTTCTTGAATATAATTCCAAAGCTAATTGATATTGTTTAAACCCATTCAAACCATTCTCTTTTATGGCCAACTTTAAGTGCTCAAAAGAGAAGGTGGGAGAATTTTAATATGGAAAAAAAGAACTTTTACGAATTTTAATCCAATAAAATAAACATCAAACATATGTCTTCAATTAAGACTACTATGAGACATAAAAAGTCAAATTTCCCTCCGCATACGGGAAAAGTAATCATTAAGAATACCAAATTACATCTTTTTTTTATCAAGTTCACTCCATAGGAACACTATGATGGAAGTTATCTTGGGACTAACACTTATTGAAGATATGATACCCAAAAATAGATTAAATTACTTGGGTATAAATAAAACATGAAATAAGATGAATCATAAGATAGATAGATAAAATTAATTTCAAAGGATTAATAGTAAAAATGATTCGACTAAAGATTATTGTGTAAAAAATTTACACAAAATATGATGAACACCCATGTATCACTTAACAATAAGTAATATAGAATGATGATTCATTGAATCAACCTCAAATTGTTATGGTAGGCAGATATTGATGATATCAATCCACTATTATGGTTGTTAGAATTGAGGTTAGCAACATTCACCGAAATAAAGTTAATGCCTTCAAAGAAAAGAAAGCTTTGAACCATCTCTTTGTAATGTAACATCTAGCTCGCTTTGTAATTTATTAAAACAAAACAGTAGCTACAAGAATTAGAGCTTATCTATACACAATATGTGTAGTAATAACATATAGATAAGAAATTATGCCAAGTAAACTCACCGGATGATTTCCCCTTGATCTTCCTACAACCACTTGTCTCCATTCCTCCCAACTATCCTACGAACAGGCCAAGCTATCAAGCCCGGCACGAACCAGAAACTGCTCTTCCTGAACCAAAGTTCCCCTCACTGCCCTGTACAGTTCAAGCCATGTGCATGAAGCCAATTCCTCATACGGGTCTCCCCAAAATGTTAAATTGGGACTAGGAGGGTATGCTGCGGCAACAAAATCCAACACAGTTGCCGGTCTCGCCACAGTCTGGGGGAAATTGAATGCCAGATTGTCCACCTTGTGCTCATAGATCTTCCCGTTCCGATCAACCTTGTATCTTGAAGTTCCTGGAACCTTCCCTTGGCCTCCCATGGAACCCGGGGAACGCCCTGCATCTCCCATCTAATCCAAATCGCATTTTCAGTGGGCTGCCCGGAACACCTCGACCCTAATATCTCGAAAGAGAATGCGTCCATGGAATCTTAACGCCCAGAAGATGAGCCGATAGTTATCCATCCCTTGGAACGTATTCAGAGGGTCGATGAAAGTGATGTCTTCTCTGAAATATCAAAATTCAGCAAAATTCTGAACAGCACAGGAAGGAACTTGAATGGAGTTAGGGTTTCAGAAACGTACCTGTAGATGTCGTAATTGAGGTCTCTGGAGAAAAGGGAAGGGAGATCATCGCGGAGGGTGCGGACGGCAACGCCAAGGTTGAGGTAGAAGTCGTTCTTCCGCTCGTGGGGCGGCGGCAGCCTCGGCCAGGCGGCGTGGCATGCTTATCTTGCGACGCCGGAGACTTATCGTGGGGAGGTTCAAGGACGGGAGGAGTCTCGAGCTTTGTAAGGGGAGAAGCAGTAGACAGGAGAGTGGAGAGGGGTATTGGGGGTTTGTGGAGGAAACTTCGTGAAGGTCTAGGGAGGGTTAGGAGAGGAGTAGGGGATAGATTTAGATGAAAAAACGCCATTTTGGGAGAAGGTCTTGGTCTCTGTCTCAGCTTTCCATGGCTGACAGTATTTGAGAATGTGATCGTGAGACTTTTTTTCATCTGTAGAGCACTCTATCTTTATTGGTGGTTTTGAATGTCTCAACTTTTCGGTATCGTGAGTGCTCCGCTGACTCTCTCTCTCTCTCTCTCAAGATTTGCCCCACTTATTTTGTTATTTGCAATACTAATTATTTGGAGGCTAAATTTTTTAAATAAGCATGTTTTTAATCCTAATTATTCAATTAAGCATACTAAAAAAAATTAAATAGGCTCAGTTAGTAAAGGTGATTGGCCAGCTGCTGTCACGTCGGCCCTCTAAATACTTTAACATTTAGGTGGTGCCCGTCGGAGATTAATCTCTTGATTTTTTTTTCCGAGCCGCTTATTTTCTTCTGCCCGACCATTCGCCATTCGCCTTGTTACCTGACGCGCCTCGACCTCGCCGTAGTGCCCGTCATCTTCGCCATGCGGTCGAGCATTACATGATTTCATAAATTTGGAGGTGATTTTTTTGAAACCTAGATTTGGAAATTCATTTTGATTGCAAATATTGGGATAGTAAATGTGTTTTGTTAGTTTAGTTGGGTAGTTTGTGAATGTATTTAGTAGTTATGATGGAATGTATAATGCATTTGTATTTTGTTTTTTGAAAAAATAAATCTTAAAGTGTAATTTCTCTTTGTACGCTTAAATTTTTGGGAAAACTAAATTTTTATGCGTTTGAAATTAGTTGGTAGATCTATATGAGTCTATGATGCGTTTGTATATATTTTTGGAAAAAAAAGAAACCTTGCATTGTGATTTCTGTTTGTGCGTTTAAGTATTTTGGGAAAAAGAAAATCGTTATGCATTTGAATGTATTTGGTAGATCTATATGATTGTATGATGCATTTGTATTTTTTTTACAAACTAATAGAGCTACGGTTTAGTTTTTGATTTCGGATTTTCTGAGGTAATTTTTACAAACCTAGAGTTGAATGTTCACTTTGATTGTGAATAATAGGTGAGTAGATGTGTTTTAATAGCTGAATTTGTGATTAGTGAACTTATTTGCTAGATGTATGAGATTGTATGGAGATATTTCTTGGTTTATTATAAAATGTTGTCTTTATGGAGATATTTATTAGTTTGTATATGTTGTTGTTATTCTTGCTGGGATTGTTAGTCTACTATGGTAGTTTAAGTAAAGTGATATTTCTGTGTTAATGCTGTATGTGATAGGTAGTACTGTTTCTGCTGAATTTTTCACTACAGTTTGGTTTGTATATGTGGTTGTAATTTCTTGTCTACTATGACAGTTTAAGTAAAGTGATATTTTTTTGGTTATTGTTGTATGTGATAAGTAGTATTGTTTTCTGCAAAATCTATCACTGCAATTTAGTTTGTATATGTGGTTGTCATTTATGTACAGGAAGAATGTCTATCGAAGAACCAGTACGACCCGCACGTAGAAGGCGACGACGTACTGAGGAGACTATGGACTACGGCCCTCCACCGGCCGAAGTTTACCCGAGTATAACTTCATTATGTGGGAGATACCGTGCAACACATCCTGACTTGGTAAAGTTATTTTTTTACAAGCTATGCATTCAGGTTTTTGTCTTTATTGTTATACAAGTTATTGAGGATATGCCTTCATTGTTATATATGCTACTGTACTTAAGATAGCATCTCACTTACTGATATTCAGAGAATGACCAGTAAATTGTCCACGGTTTATGGCGACTTTGAAAGCAGTTGGACTTGACTGTATTTCACAAATGCAGTACATTCGTCTGGATCACCATTTGCTCACCATTTTTGTAGAACGATGGTCACCTCAGACGAATACAATCCACTTGCCCGTTGGTCAGATGGCGATTGCATTGCAGGATATCGCTATGATTCTGGGTCTTCAGATAGATGGTCCCCCCTTTATTGGCCGGATTGTTATCGGAGCATGGAAATGGTGGGTTTATTGGCTAGACTATTGTGATGAGTTGATAGAAGCATACTCTGAGCCACACGTTATCTATCACGATCCGATCCGATCCATATATCACATCGGGTTGCATGGAGCAGCTCATACGCGACTGTTTGCCACTGCGTTGGTTGCGTTGGACATACTACATGGACTCATACTTAGATCTGTATGAGGTGCAGTTTACTATGCATGTCAGGGCTTACATACTCTTTACTATTGGTTCATTTCTTCTGTCAGACACATCGATTTCTGAGGTGCACTTGTAGTATCTGTCACTACTAGAGGATGTGGATACCTTTAGGAAGTTCTCCCTGGGTTCAACTGTATTTGCTCATTTATATAATGAGCTGCATGAGACGACGAAGCCTAAGTGTACGAACATGGTTGGATATGTACACTTACTACAGGTGTGGGCATGGGAGCACATTACATATACCATATCCTACAGACATAGATGGCCTCAATGTGAGATGTCAGTGGAATGAAGGGTTCATCCGAGAGATGGCACCCTCCCACATTAGAGTTTACAGAGATGACTTAGATGGATTGTTGCAAAGTCAGGTATGTTATAATTATTGTATATTGCCTAATAAATTCTTTGTTAGATACTTAACAACCTATTTAATAATTACACACTTCAGGTGATATGGGAGCTGTATAGACATGGGTGTTGGTGTCTCCGGATATGTCATGTCTGGGGTGATGAGATATGGTGGCGCGATGATTTCTTTGGAAGCATGTTGAGTGGTACACGTGATCGTGGGCAGTTTGGCCTTCCACCTATGATTGATACATCACCAGTAGATCTCTCTTTCCAGCTAGTGGATGGCCAAGAAAAGTGGATGTTGATTGGGTCGACTACCACCAGATTTACATTGCTCAGTGGGAAAGCCATCATGATTCAGTTATGGAGGTAGATGCATCTCAGCAACACGATGAGCCGGCGATCAACCGATATATGAGATGGTATCAGTCTTGGGCTTCACTCTACATGTTGAGAGCATCAAAAATTCCCCCTGATACTTACTACCCTCGAGAGCCTGGAGAGCAGTTGATGGTAAGCTTGTTTGGTATATAAAAAATTTTATTGTATATAATAGATTGATCCTAACTAATTCTGCTTCCAATGCAGCATGAGCACATCCTGAATATTGAGGATGTGTTACAGCGTTTGGATGACATAAAGTTTCGATTCTATCAAATGGATTTGAGTGCTTGACGATATACATATCTCGATAGTAGATGATGGCGTAGATATTCCAGGTACTTCATCATCACTGCGGCCAGATGCGCCAGTGATGAATGTTGGTCTATCCTCTACTCCAGTGGTCGAGCCGTCTACATATACAATCTCACAGCCGACCTAATATTTATATCAGGAAGCTATGTGGAGTAAGATGCACCCATAGTAGGCAACAGTCCCTCTCACATATGGTATACCGTCATTCCATTTGACACCGTCGTACAGAGTATACCACGGTTAATCGCTTCCTACTTAGGCCTCTGTTGATGTACCTAGTGTTACACACTTGGGATATTCGCAATAACCGACCAAACAGGTTGAGCGGAGGCGACATCGGAGCATCATCTACGCGACCACCATAGCACTGCCCATTTCCGGTAATTGGGGTGTGCACTAGTCGGTTCAAACTGAAAAACCAACCCGATGTTGGTGTTCGGTTTGGTTAAATTCATCTTCGGTTTTGGTTGTAAATGCCTGATATTCGATTTTGGTTTTGGTTGTTTTTTTTAAAAGATTGGATAAAGAATAAACCGAATAAACCAAAATTAGTTAAAAAAGTCAAATATAAATATGTAATTTTGATTATAAGTACTTAATTATTTGTATAGATTTATAGATTTCTACTTGAGTAAGAAATTTTAATATATAAAATTTATTATATTGTTTTAATTAATTAGTTCATTAAAAAATATTTTTATTTTTATTTTTATATGCTATTCGGTTTAATCAAAAATCGAACCGAATAAACCAAATTATAATTCGATTTAGTTAGTTCGGTTTTATATGTTATTTGGATGGTTCGGTTATTTTAAATTATTTGATTTGGTTTGTTCGGTTTAACAAAAAATTCAACCAAACCAAATAACCAATCAATGCTCACCCCTGGTAATGATGCGATTCCACCATGGATCAACGATAGAGCTATGTTGTTCTTTTTTTGTAGACAGTGGATAACATCAACTTGTTATTGTTTCTCATTTATTATTGTTATTCATTTAGTTTCACAGTTGTCCAATTTCTATTTGTAAAATCTCTGACGTTGTGGTTATTCATTAACTTATATTTTTTTATTAACGAAATGTCATATCTTTTAAGAGTTTGTTAATTGCACTTTAGTAAGAGTGTTTAATTGAAGTTAGTTATAAAAGCATAACCAATATTTCATCTGGTTGATTTTGAGAGTGACAGATTTCCTATAATTCACTTTTTAAAAGAATGTAAATGTAAAAATTGCAGTGACCCAGGATAGAATTACCGAAAATCATCAACATGAAAATTGTAGTACTCCTCATTACCTTTCCAACGATACCAAACACGCTAAAATTCAACACCAGATGAGCCCGATACGACCAAAAAATGAGGGCTGCCGTGATAAAAAATTTTTGCATCTTAAAAATTTATACATATGTAAAAACTACGGTTAGCCGGGCGAGAATCAATGAAAATTGTCAACATGAAAGTTGTAGTACTTCTCATTATCATTTCAACTATACCAATCACACTAAAATCTGACACCAAATGAGCCCGATACGGCCAGAAAACGATAGCTTCCATGATAAATATTTTTTGACATCTTAAAAATTTATACATATGCAAAAATTGTGGTTACCCGGGTGAGAATCGTCAAACATTATCAACATAAAAGTTGTAGTACTTTTAATTACTTTTCCAACGATACCAAGTACGCTAAAATCGACACCTGGATGAGTCTGAGCATACTAAAAGGCGACGACACACAAAAAAATTTTGTTCGACCTTAAAATTTATTCATACTCAAAAACCTATACTGCGGGCAAAAATCATCAAAAATTATCAACATGAAAGTTGTAGTACTTCTCTTTATCTTTCCAATGATACCAAGCACGTTAATATCTGACACTGGATGAGCCCGATACGGCCAAAAAATGATCCATGTCTTTTCATTTTTTTTAAAAAAATTAAATAAGCCAGCAGCCGACGCAGACCGAATCACCAACGCCTATCAGATGCTAATTGCCTAATTTAAAATTTTTTTTAGTATGCCTAATTGCATAGTTAAGATTACAAATATGCTTAATTTAAAATTTTAGTTTTCTTTCGATTTGCTGCCACGATGGTCACATATTTGCAAGAGATTTTTTATATTTATATGATATATATTAATTGCTAAATTTTATCTAGATATATATAACAGTTTCATTTTTATATTTATTTTTAGGAGATTTACATTTATATACCAAAAAAACTTTTTTTTATATATCTAATACTTAAATATTTATATTTAGTTATACAACATTAAAATTTTAAAAAAACTATATAAATATAACACAAATCTTATGTATTACACATATAACACTTAGAATTTTATATTTATGTTTCTAATACATTGCATATGCATAAAAATTATATATAATCACTTATAAAAAGATGAAAATAGTATATTTTTAATGTTATATTAAAAATATATATTGTGTATGTATATATAAAATTTTAAATGTTAGATATCTAAATATATAAGAATTATGTATATCTGCAAATGCCCTTATAATTGTTAAATTGCATCAGAAACATCATTATATTAACTTATTTGAAAAAAATACATCTTTTCATCTCTCTCTCTCTCTCTCTCTCTCTCTCTCTCTCTCTCTCTAAGATTTACGTACATACCACACAATTCTTATTAGCAATTTGTTGGTTTGATGCCATGTATCATCAATTTGCCTATAATTGAGAACTCTACTCCAACTTACAAATGTTCTCCTCTAAAAGTTCTCACAAGTGCTAACAAGATCTGATTAACTCCATTAATAAAGTTATATTTTATATAAATAGAGAAGTTTAAATATTAAAAATATAAATAATGAAATTTTTAATATTATGTTTATAAATCTCTCTATTTGTAATCCTTCTCATGTGTCACCTCTCACCTATTTTTCATGTCTCCTTTTTTTTTTGGCGTCATTTTGATGTGAAATAAATAGTTCGATTAATGAAAATTGTATATTCCAGACATCTATATTATTCACGGCTTAAAGGCTATTTTCTCTATTGATCAAGTCCTATTTTCTTCTATAGTGATTCTAAAAAAAATAATTAATTAAATATGTCTATCAACACAACTAATTGTTAGGTACTAAGTACTTGCTTGTAAACGAAGTATTTCCCATTTTTCAATATATTAATTTGTTGTTTGAACACCCCTAATTCAAATATTTATTTAAGGTAATTAATAAAAAAAATTAGTGAAGTTGATGGAGTCAATGATTTCTAGCTGTAAAAATTAATATTATTTTTTAAACCCAAGAATCTACCTAAATTATGACTGAATCCCTAAAGATTTGCAAAGGTGTTGGCCTTCAAATAGAAATATTTTACACTTTGATGCTAACCTTAATTACCTTTATAGATAAGATTTTACAAAAATATCCCATCATAATATATTGTAGTGAAAGCTAGCCTTAGATAGATAATATTCGTCTTCAGAATATATTCTTCCATTTATTTTTTTATTTATTTATTTATTTTTTTTTGCAATGGGTATCCACCCAACACCCTACCCATTTTGTGGGTGGGGATATCGTTGTGACTAATGTCACGGGTGTTGACCTACAACTATGTGCAACTTGAAATTAAATAAATAAAGTAGAGGTTAAAGCCCCATAATTGCGATCGAAATCAATTAAATTCGATTCGATTTGAAAATTCGACTTCATAATGCGTCGAAAGTATCAAAATTAATTAAAATAAAAATATCGAATCAATTAATGACCAATTAAATAATTAAAAGAAACTTTTAATGAAATTACGCACATATCGAAGTCGGTAAGCCCTGATGACGTCTGAACGATCTCCATTCGGGAAATTGATCACGTCGTTGTCGCCTAAACGTCGAATTTTATCAAACAATGCCTTCGCGATTAACAAAGTGTGTTAACGCACATCGATGAATTGACGTCGCAATTTAAACCTAATTTCACTCGACCATCGCCGACGCTTGAATGACCTCCGAAATCGATTGCTGCTATGCTCGGCATAAATAAACACCTAAAATTAACGCATATTGCTGGTTTATTATTGGATGATTCAAAATTTTATAATTATGGGTTAATTATATTAATCCTTAAGCTAATAATCTCTTAATCCCTATTAAGCCTTACCTAACTCTTGCCGCCCACTCGACCAATGAAATGACCCACCGCTCGTTTGGCCAATAGGAGTAAGCGGTCTAACCTAAGAGCAAAAAGGAATACGCTATCTCACATTGACCTGATTCACGCTCATTTTCTCACTTTTTTGTTCTCCTGTTCGGGTTTCCTCTCTCTTCTTCCTCTCATCCGTCTCTCTTTAAGAGGCTTGAAATCGAGGCTCGATCAAAGCCGTCGTCCCTTTCCCTTTCTGGTTGCCGTGAGTAGCAGACGCTCCCTGTTTTGTTCTTCCTTTCTCCTGTCTCGGAGCCCTGCAACCCCCCCTTCCTCCCAGCTCCCTGCTCCATCTGAGGCGAGTAGCTGGGATTTCCCATTCGCTCTTCCCCAGTGAGATGCAACGAACCATCCTCCAAAAATTCTCATCTCCATTGGAACTCCTCTGAATCCTAAGCAAATCGAATCCTCTTCTTCCTCTTTAGCAATCAACACTTCCGTGTTGTCTCTTCTAACCCTAAGCTTATTTCCATATGTTTGGATGTTATGGAAATTAGGGCTTTTATTACATATGCTAGATCTTGTGTTAGAATGATATCGAAAAATTTACCTTAAAGGATTTGGGATGATGTATGGCCCAAAACTTGTTCTTCTTGCTGTTTTCCCTTGTCTATGGATGCCTACCTTTTTATTGCTTGCTGAAATTGGTTTTACCTAAGGGGAAATTAGATCAATTTGTTGTTTGAAAGGTATGAAGCATGCTGAAATTATTTTACCTGGGGGGAAATTGAATCAATTGACTTTTGAGGGGTATTGTGCATGCTGAAACTGTTTTACTTAAAGGGGGAAATCCATTGATTTGCTTTTCTAAAAGGCATAAATCATGCTGAAAATATTTTTACTTAAGGAGAAATCTGTTGTTTTGCTTTTCTAAAGGGCATAATGCATGCTGAAAATATCTTTACTTAAGGAGAAATCTGTTGTTTTGCTTTTCTAAAGGGCATAATGCATGCTGAAAATATCTTTACTTAAAAAGAAATCTGTTGTTTTGCTTTTCTAAAGGCATAATGCATGCTGAAAATATTTTTACCTAAGGAGAAATCTATTGTCTTCTTGTCTAAAGGCATGATGCATGCTGAAAATATTTTCACTAGATGGGAATTGAATCAGATTTTCTTTTAAAGAAATATGATACATCTGAAATTGTTTATCAAAGGGGAAATTGTTGGAAATTATTTCATCAAAGAGAAAGCTATCAATTTTTATATAAAAAAAGATAGAAGTATCAAATGTGACAAGTTAAGATGTATATGAATATCATATTACTATTCTTCTATTTCATGTTTCTTTGCTCAATTGGCTTACTGGATATGATTGAAATCATTTTATCAAAGGGGTTTTGCCATGCTACTTGCTCCTATAGATTTCATTTGTTTTGTTTACATAGAATAAATCCGAAAATGAATTGCCATGCTTGCTATTTCCTGTTTCATTTGTTTTGTCTACATGAAATCTAAATCAAGAGAGAGGGATTAAGATAGAAGTATGGGGATATGACAAGTAAAGATGTAGCCTAAATGTCATATTATTTGTTCTTCATATTATGTTAACTTCAATTAGCTTCCTCCTAAAGATACATGCTGAAATTCTTTTATTTAGTATGGGAATGATGCAATGCTTGCTGAAATTTATTTTATCTAAGGATAAATCAATGTTTGCTATCTAAAGATGTGATGCTTGCTGAAAATTTCTTTTATTTGAGCAAGTTTGAAAATGAGAAGGATATGCGGCTTAAATATCATACTACTTTATTCTCATGGGTTTCATTCTTGCATATTGTTTTATCATTTTGATATCTAATAGGAAATGCTAGCCATCTTTCAAAATGTGTCTCACCACATCCACCCATAATGCCCTTTCGGGTGGCATTTTTTCATGGCAACTATGGGGAGAGGGAGGCTATAAATTTTGATTATTATGCCTTAATTAAATATACATGCAATCAACTTTCTTTTTTTATTATGTAAATGCAAGCTTTAAATTTATTATTATAAGTACTACTATGTTTCTTCAACATGGTGGGAAACTTATTGATATGCTATGCTAACCCATACACGCTTTTGAAACATCTGGAGGTTCACGACATCCACCCATACATGCCTTTCTTGGCATGGTGCAGTCTCATGGCAACCCCATATGTGGGTGACGCCGAGGTCATTGCAAATTTTAAAAGGGAGGAAAGATTTATTTTCTGCAATATTTAAGCATGTTTATATACAACAAGCTTTAAATCTATTGTTATAAGTACTCATGTTTCTCCAACATGATATGAAATGTTATGATATAACCCATACACACCTTTCTGTGAAACAAAATTTCTATGGTGTCTCAGACATCCACCCATACATGCCTTTCGGTAAGATGCCTTCATGGAAACCCCATATGTGACGGTATGCTTGTAAATTTTGTTTAAAAAAAAGGAGGAAAGATTTATTTCTTGCAATGTTTAAGCTTGTTCATATACAAATGCTTTTAAAATTGCTATAAGTACCTTCTCATGTTTCATGGTAGAGAAATGTTATGATGCTAACACATACACACCTTTCTGGCAAACAAAATTTCATTGTCTCACAATCCACCCATACATGCCTTTCTTGGCGGGTGCTCCTCTCATGGCAACCTCATATGAAGGGAGGCTAAATTTTGTTTAAAAAAAAGGGAGGAAAGATTTATTTTCTTGCAATATTTAAGCATATTTATATACAAATGCAAGCTTTAAATCTATTACTATAAGTGTCTACTCATGTTTCTCCAATATGGTAGGGAAATCTTATGATGTGCTAACCCATACACTTTCTGGCGGTGGACAAAATTTGGTCTCAATGACACCTACCATAACGTCTTTCTTGTGTGGTGGGAAGTCCGTCCTAAGTAGCCCCTTGAGGGGATGATGGGAGGTCTCAAATTTATAAAAAAGAAGAAGATAAAAAGAAAGGGATGAAATGCTGTTGATATATTAAAATTTTCTTCATCTCAAATGTGAATGCTTATGCTTCAATTTTATATCATGCAAACCTATCCCATTTTGACAAATGTGACATGAATATCTTATGCTTCAATTTCTATAACATGCAAGCTATGCTATTCTATGGCAAATGCAATATGAGTATATGAATTGATCAATGCTTATTTATGTTAAACATGAATGCTAATGTATTGATTTTTATATCATACAAGTTATCGATAGGAAGTTAGTTTCATGAGAGGTGAATCCTCTCTTATTTTTAGACTTCTCCTTTTTTTTCATCTATCTTAATGACACATATGGCCTCATATAAGTTGCATAAGAAAATCATCTAAATTCATGTCATTTGTCATATGCACATACATGTGGCATGTATATCATTGTCACTTCCCTTAATGTCATAAAAAGGGAGGAATGGATTTAAAGGAAAATAAACTCTTGCCATATCTTCTTAATAAAATTTAATGGGTACTTGTGCCCCATTTATGAGAGCTTACATGTGAAGGAGGTGGATTTTAATTAATCCACTTGTCTCTTTAAATGACATATGATATCTACTCATGTTTTGTCTTTCTCCCCTTATTAAGAGAAACATGGGCTATGGATCATTATAATGGGCCTCAAAATAATTTATTACATAGAAGTGATTTTTAAACAATATTCATATCATGCTTCTAAATAAAGGCCTATGTTTATCTTGGATCCATTACTTACACTTAATCAAATGATCCCTTAAAGTCAATTTAGTATCTTTCTGATTTGTGGCATAAAAGGAGTTTTGCCCAAACATTATGCATATCTTATTTTCAATCAAATGCCTAAGTCTATTTTAGTCCACTACTTCATGATTAATCAAATGGGCCTTCAAAATAATTTATTTCAGATATTTTCCCTCATGATTATGGCATAAAAGAATTTTGGCCCAAACATTATGCATATCTTATTTTAATCAAATGCCTAAGTCATTTTAGGTCCACTACTTCATGATTGATCAAATGGGTCTCCAAAATAATTTATTTCATTTTTTTTTCTTGGTACATAAAAGGGAGATTTTAGCCCAAATGAAGTGCATATCATGTTCAATCAATTATATTTATTTTAGATTCCACACTTCATGGCCCAAATGAAGTATCCAATAAATCAAATATCTAGAAAGACATGTGATCCAAATGTAAATAAAAAGAAGAGCTATATTCTTAGATCAACAAAACCTAAAATCTAATGATGCTATAAATCTTAGTTCTAATTTATGAATGACAAGATAAATTTATCTAAATCATTGTTAATGCATCTTTTCAAGTTCAAGATCTCAGAAAAAGCTCAAACCGATCCTCTAATACAAGAGTGTTTGGAGAATGATCTTAAATAATTAATCTAGATCTGATCAAGAAGATAAATATAATGATGGTATCTTCCGCTTGGTCTTGACCGTCCCGTTAACAAATAAAAAATCACATTATATAAACTTCAACTGACATCTTAATATTCATAAAAATTTTCAAAAGAATAAAACTTACATGCATGTAATTACTAAGTCAAATACAAAAGGACATATACACTTCCGGTTTGGTCTTGGACCGTCCAATAAAATCTAAAATTTAATGATGCTATAAATCTTTAATTCTATCAAGAATGATAAAAGATAAATTTATCTACATCATATTAATGCATCTTTTCAAGTTCAAGAAAAGTTTCAAACCCATCCTCTATTATAAGCAATCTAGAAAGGACGCATTTTAAAGAATGATAGATCTTGAAATAATTAATCTAGATCCGATCCTAAGAAGATAGTCGAGTTGACAGGTCTATCTTCCCTGTTTGGTCTTCGACCGTCCGAAGTTAACAAAACTAAAAAAAATTGACATATAAACTTCAACTTACATCTTAATGTAATGCAAATTTTAAAGAACAGATACTTACATGCATGTTGAAGTTACTAAGTCAAATACAAAAGACATATACTATCCTGCTTCTTCTGACGTCCGGTTAAAAAAAAACCTAAAATGTCATATCAAAACTAAACTTGCAAATCGACACCTACATTTCAACTTGACATTTACATATCCATACAAATTTTAAAGAACAGATACGTATGTTGAAGTAATCATCATGTCAAATACAAAAGAACAGATGCTATACATCCCGGTTTGGTCTTCGGGCCGGGTCAGGGTTAACAAAACCTAAAAATTTGATATTATAAGAATTTCAAATTAATAATATCTGAGAAGCTAATTCTGTCATATAATATAAGATATGAATCAACTAACATAGCTTCTAAAATTCAAATTCTCAGAAAGAAAAGTCCCAAACCCGATCCTCTATGTTCAAACTAGAGTGGACAAGGTTTTGAAGGATTATACTTCTTGAGATAATGAATTTAGACCATCCTCTATAAAAAACTACAGTAGACAAGGTCTATCAATTGATATTACCTATGATCGAGAAGGGTAATTATAATTAAAATTTCAATGATAAATGATCATATATTCAAATCTAAAATCAATCATAAAATGATCAAAATTCAAAGAAAATAATAAATATAAATAAAAATGAAATGAATTATTTAAATTAAAACTTAAAAATAAAAAAAAATCAATCCACCCCTCCGCAACTGTTTGTCTTCGGGTGACAAATTAAGAAAACTTTTGCTCACAAAGAGCCAATGTCAAATTAAATATAACTACCTTCACACTCAAATATTCTAAAGCGTAAGGACGGGCTGTCCTCCGTCCGCTGGTTTTCTGATATGGCACCACATAAATGGCGATGACTGAGCCCTCCGGGTGGTTGGCGTATATACACCACTAAATTAACACGCCGTCAGATGTTCCCAACGGCTTTGCTCTTTGAATTGTGAAATGTAAAATGTATTTGATTGGGCAAAATGCCCTATGTTAGCTAAGGTTGACTTATATTTATCCTCTTAGACAAACTTCACCCCAGGTCTACAAGGACACCTTCGATGACGTAACTCATGTGTTATCGACAAGATCCTTCCGTCTTTACCTCCTGACTAAGCGACTGGACGCGACCGGATGACGGAACCATGGGATCTAGATCGGGCGCGTCATCGTTCCTCCCACAAAAAGTTTTAAATTAAAATAATAAATTTCATAAGTTCTAAACTCCACTCACTGCAATTATATACTCGTTATTTAACGATTCATTGACTAGCCTTAATCGAAAGTGCTCTCTCAGTATTGGGAGGGGTAATTAACTATAGGGCTTACTATAGAAACTGGAACCAGATATAAAAGTTCTCACCAAATGAGAACGAAATCTGGGTAGTGTCTTATCTACTATTCATCCGCCTTCAAATTATCACGACACTTAAACAACTCTTTTCTTTTTTTTCCAAAAAAGAGGTCGATGGCAATTTTCGATCCCACAGATTTCGGCGACTCACGGGGATAGGTTTCTCTTCCATCTTTGGCTAGTCAAATCTAAGTTATAATTGCTGGAGTATAAAAAAATGAAATGAAAATGAAATGAGAAATGAGTTAAACTTGACAACTTAAAGCTTTCTAAATAAAGTCTTAAGTCATTTGAGATTTTATTTAGCATGTATTTAGTATGTTTATCTTATTTTGGAAGTGTGATAGCTATTTTTAATTGCTAATTTTACCTTTAAAAATGGCTCTGCACACTTTGTCACTCTAAATGGCCAACATCCGCGCCAATGCCATCATCAATGCAAGCACCATCCGCTTTGGTAGCGTGATTTCCCATCGAATGCAAGTTGTTGCCTCAACTTGTCAAAATTAACTCATCGCACGCCATGTGCAAGAATCACTCAAAAGGTCTGAGAAGTTTACACTGGGTCACTTCAAAGAAACCATCGCCTTTGAGAGGCTCGCCCCTGAGACACCAATCAAAGAGGGTTGTTACCGTGACGGTCCTTTAGTCCCTCAAAATAATACAATCCTACCAACAACCACCCCGGGAGATGTCAAGCTTCTTCATCTGGCAAGTTAGCCGAGGCAACGAAGAAGAGAAATCTTGAGCACGTGCTCAACACTTATCGCCTGCGGTACCAAATGCACAATCAATGGAACCGGAAGTGAGTGTTCACCCATAATCGGGTTTGATAACCTTAAGTGGGTTAAACGATAGCGGTCACTCAAGCCCTTCCGGACCCCACGTCCAGCCTCCTCGCGAGGAAGCCCAAACTATATCGCACGAGTGCATCGTTCTCCAAGGAGAGAGGACGATGAAAAGAAAATACCAAGGTCCCATTATCAAGGATGATGGACTCCTCCAAGGAGACCTCATCCCGTAACTCAAATGGCGACGCCAACATATCCATGTCCCACGGTGAGCATCGGTGTGACACTTGGACCAGCGGCCCGTGAATCCACCACGAAAGGTCCCTGGAAAGGTAGAATATGGAGGCCTAGGCCTCAAAAAAGAAATTGCTTAAAAAGGCATGGCGTGACATTGTGAATTCTGAGATCCCAACTCAAATCTATCAATGATGGGAGCCAAAAAGAGGGCCCCATGATAAAATATAGACACCTTGGAGAATCCTCCGGGGATCCGCCATCAATCAACTCCATCCCATCAAGAGGAGGTTAACTGATCAAGCCCTCTAATGAAGAAGTTTCGATTCCACACTTGGAATCGAAGTCCATTGGAGATGTCGACCAAACCATCCAAGGGGACGAAGAAGAAGAGGAGGAGGCAATGACTATTGAAGTGGTGTATATGGTACAACAAGTCGGTGAGCCATCTGGTGTACGCCAATACCAACATAGGCCGCATAATACCTCCCTCAACCCAAGAACAACAAAATGTTCAAATAGAGGAAGCATCCTCCGAGTCTTCGTGAGAGGAACAACAAGAAGAAGAAGAAGAAAGGAAGAAAATCCTTCACCCGATACTACCACTTTGGCGTAAGCGAGACAAATTCAGCCGATGAAAGCCAAAGATAAAGAAATCGCCTTGAATATGAAATGAGCAAATGATGATGCGATGACAATGATGCGCTTAATGTAAAGAAATATCACAGTCCAACACCCCCCCCCCAAATAATCATCAAGCCTCTAATAATGCCCATGACAATCCTCCAATAAATTTGATCTCACATGCTTCAAGGGTCCAAATTGAGCCCGGCGAGGATTGAAATAAATGAGTCACCGAACGCTTCTCGAATATACAAACTATATTCAAGTCATGAGCCTCTCAACTTGATATTATCTTGAATGAGAAAATCGTTATTATAGCAGCGTAAAAATTGGTGAGCAAAAGGTCGCCATATCCATGAGTATGATCAAATTCCATACTCAAAGAGATATTCAATGCCAAAATTTAATCTATTTGACGAAAATGGTAATCCCAAGCAGCATCTAGCCCAATTCAAAGCATCCTGTGGTAACACAGGGGGTAATGATGCATTATTATTCGCCAATTCATAGTTTAACTGACCGCTGAATGGTATTGAGTCAAATGATCCAAGACTTTTGCCAACTTGAAAATATGTTCGTTAAAAGGTTCAGTCAAAAAAAGACAACTACGATCTCGCTCTGAGAAGAGGAAGAAAGACGAATCAAGATGATATATTACACGCAAAATATGAGTATGAAATGTGAACAACAAGAAGAAGAGCGCAATTCCACCGATGGGCAACATCGATGATAAGATGGTGCTTATCTTTGCATGGCTTCAATTACCACATTTCAAGAGCTACTTGATAGGGTGGCTAAATTTGAGAAATTAAATTTATCAGCCTCGATAGCCACAAGATAAATCTAAAAGAGCAAAAGCTCGACCAAAGAAGGTGAAACATTTCACCTCATCTGAAGGATTGTAAGTGGTTAATAACATAGATAAAGAAAGGCTACATATTATCAAGAAAGACCAAAACAAGTCATTCAATCCCACAACCCAAGCTCATACTTGAGGTAATGATGTACCGAGGTCGCTTGAAGGCACCAAAGCAAACAAAAGGAGCGAATGACTCAATGGCCCCAAACCTAAAAGAAAAGCTGAACAAAGAGTATTCTTTAAGAGGGAAAGTGTGGCTAAATTGTTTAAACATGCACTCAAAGTAGGTCTCCAACTACCAGAGTGTAAAAGACCTGAAGAGGCTGGACAAGCAGATAATCCTAACTATTGTCCATACCATCGGGTGCTCAGTCATCCTATTGAAGATTGCTACATATTCAAAGATCAAGAAAATATAGAAATGGAGAATTCACATTGTCAAACAGTGTATTGGTGCGTCTGAAGAAAGAATCCACAAAAGTAATCACCTCATCTCCAGTACTATCAAGCAATGATAAAGGCAAAGAGAAACTGGTCGATGATGAAAGATGGCAAGTCACGCCTCTAAAAAAGATTGTAAAAATGAAGCACAATGAAAATTCCGCGATTCAAAACAAAAACACCACTTGAGCCCTTACTTGAAGGAACAAAAATTAAATTAAATAAAAGAAGAAGTTAAATACTATTGATGGTCGCAACGCAACAAGGATCATCAATATGGAAGATTATATACAATCGAAGATGACCTATCATGCTTGTAGAATTCATTACAAATCTTCGATCAATGAAGAGGGAAGAAGTCAAGAACTTCCTACCGAGTCTTGATGATGCATGAAGTTGACAAGAGAACTCTGTTTCCCAAATGAAGATGAATCGAGCTCACCATATCAAAAACAAAAAATATAAAGTTGGGCAAGAATTCTCAATCTTCTACTATCATTAGATGGCGTGATCGGTGAACGAGTCATCTCAAGATTCGGATGCAAATGAAGTAGCTCAAGTAAGAGAAGTGGTCGAAACCATCCCAGAGGAAAGAGCCAATGAATAAAGATAAAGGAAAAGAAATTGAAATCAATGAAAAGTTATCCCTAAGGATTCAAATAAGAAGCCTTCATCAAAAGGGATCGACTACAATATTCTATCCCATCTAAGAAAATTAGTGTATATGAAGCACTTCTAATGAAGATCTCAACACCTTAATTGAAGCTCTCAAAGAGTCGAAAGTTCAAGCATATTTTGTCAACGCCGCCTAACTGAGACCTTGCATGTTCAAGAGCCTCCAACCGTCACATTTTTAGAAGATGATCTAATGCTCGGAGCACAATACAGCCTCTCAGATGTTACAACAAAGTGATGAAATTATAATACGGATCTTAATTGATCCGGTTCCTCTGAATCTTATGAACTTGAGAACTCTTAGATGGCTATCTCTAGATGTACAACATCGGATGAGATAAAGTCATGGTTCAAGGTTTCAATGAGAAGGGAGAAAACTATCGGGTCATTCGTCCTCCTCTTAAATTTGGAGACCTCTACACGTAAGCCAAATTTCATGTGATCGGCGATACTTCATTCGAGCCCTCTGTCACCATGGCTTCATAAGTATGGCATTGTCCCATCTACATTGCATCAATGTATGAAATATACAAAGGATGGGAAGAATGCCAAATTGTGGGTGACATGCAACCTTTTGCGGTGCATGAAATGAAGATATCAAGATGCCTTACTTTCTTCCAAGGAATCAAAGCTAACAAAACAACTAGCAAAATACGCATCTACTTCAAAACCCATAAAAGAACAAGTTAAGAAGAAGGAGAAGTTAAAAATGAATAAAGGAAAAGAGATTGTTCCAAATATCCTAGGATATAAAGAACAGTCCAAAATCAATAACCGTCCCTCATCTGCAGGATATCAAGAAGAAGATGAATGTGTTCCTTCTAAATCCAAAGGTCCGCATGACTCTTGAGTAAAGCTCAAGAAGAACATTTTGACTCGATTATGAGTTTGAAGCTTTTGAAGGTAAGGTGCAATGCACCTACTTTAAAATAATCATAGATCCATCACAGAGACTACACTCGTAGTCACCTCCTCCCAACATTTTAAAGAAATCACCCTGAGAAACTCACAAAGTCGAGGAACTGGTGACCTTCTACCTCCTCTCCCCGGAAAACAGGCCGAAGCTATTTTATAAATCAGGGGTGTCAAGAAGAGATCTGATTGTAATGCAACTATCAAAGAAGAAGCTATGCCCACAAGGATGCCAAAATATTACTCCAAAGATGCAAAACCTAATGCAAAACATGGGGTCCAGTGAGCAAGTAAGCAAAGGACTAAGCTCTTGAAATGATGTGGTACCCAAAAGGTTCTCAAACCATTGGTAAGAGAAATAAACACACTACCAAAGGCCTTGGTTTCATCCAAGACAACGGTCCACAGAATATACTACGCTATAACAGAATAGAAGTAGAGAGTGATGATGAAGATGAGAATGTCATTCTTAATGTCTCACAAATAATGAAGAAGTAGAAGCTGCACGAAGAGCTTGAAGATGGTGTGCCTACTATGGATGAACTTAAAGAAATTAATTTGGGAACGAGGAGGATCCTCGCCTACGCTCATCGGCTTCTCAAGAGATAAAGTGGAAGAATTAAAACTTTGCTCTGAATTGGGATTACTTTGCTGGACATATGCTGAAATGCGCTTATCCTGATATAGCGTTCACAAATTAAGAATTGTGACAAAGACCAACCAAGCAAGCCTCTAAGAATGAGATTGAGGTTGAAGAATGTAATTGCGTAAACCAAGAAGCTCATTGAAGCTTTTATTCGAGAAGAAAAATACCGACCGGATAGCTAATATTGTCCCTGAAAAGAAGAATGGTCGATTCGTATCATATCGACTTCGTGATTTAAACAAAGCATGTCCAAAGGATGATTTTTCTCGTATCGTAAGTTAGGATAACACTTCAAACCATGACATGTTCTCATTTATGGATGGATCGTCGGTTACAATCAAATCAAGATGGCTCAAGATGAGAAACATACTCATTCGTGATGCCAATTGGCATATATTGCTACGTCATGCCCTTCGCTTGAAGAATGGAGCTACATACCAAAGAGCTATGACACGAATCTTTGACGAGTTGATTCATCAAAAAGTAGGGTGCTATGTTGATGACCTCATTGTCAAGAGTATAGATCAAAGATCATCTCATGATTTAAGGATCGCCCTTGAAAGAATCAAAAATATGATCTCAAGATGAATCCTCTCGCGCGCCTTTGGAGTCTCTTGAAAGTTCCTTGGATATGTTGTCCGTGGAGGGATTAAAATCGATCCCAGTAAAATCAAAGATATTGTCAAAATGCCTCCTCCAAGGAGTCTTCGTCAACTTCGCTCCATACAGGGACATCTCGCATTCATTAGAAGATTTATATCAAATCTGTCAGGCAGATGTCGACCCTTTGCAAAATTAATGAAGAAAGATACTCCTTTCAAGTGGGACGAAGAATGTCAAGAGGCCTTCGACGATCAAAAATATCTTGAACCCACCCATTCTTGCAGCTCCAATCCTAGGAAAGCCTCTCATCTTGTACACGAAAGACAGGAATCTCTAGGTGCTTTGTTGGCGCAACATAATGAGGAAGGAAAGGAAAAATGCTCATATTATATTAAAAGACTAATAGAGCGATTTATTCCAAGAGAAGCATTATTTGGTGTTAATTTTTTCGCCCAAAAGCTACGTCATTACATTATCTCATAAAATTACCCTTATCTCAAGGATCGATCCGTTGAAGTTCTTGATGACAAGACCAACGCTTGACAGGCCGGCTCACGATGTCCTTCGCTATAATTTGATATTACATATGTTCCCCAGAAAGCAGTGAAGGGGCAAATTCTAGCATTTTTCTTGCTCATCCCATCCTGGCAGATTCATTGCTTAACGATGATCTTCCCGATGAGCAAATCATGCACATATATGAAAAAGAAAAGCAACAAATGTGAGAATTGTATTTTGATGGAGCTTCGTCCATCAAATACACTCAACCCTCAAATCTCCCAAAGGCTCGATCGGTATCTCTCATCGATCACACGCATATAATGAGACATTCTTATAAATTAACTCAACCCCAAACCAACAACGAAGTAGAATATGAAGCGTTGGTGGCAGGTTTAAAGGAAGCCATTTCCATGGGAGTCCAAAATCTACAAATTTATGGCGATTCTCAACTCATCATCAATCAAGTGTTGGGCATTTACAAAATCAACAAGCTTGAATTGGCCTACTATCACAAGAAATTTCTCGAGTTTATGAAGCAAATTCCAAATATCATTATGACTCGAGTCTCGAGCTGGGAATAAAGCAGCTTAGCTTAGCTAAAGAAATGACGAGTATGGATGACGACGATTACATACTAATTAGTGTTTGCACCCATCGAGTCCTAGAGCCAATAAGTTTAAAATCCTCACTGGAAGAGGGGTCATCAAACATAAATCAACAGGGTGCAGCTCATGTTGCTCCTCACACTCCCTTACAAATTACTTTCCAAAGTCAACAAGACAAGCTTCAAACCATTCCAGATGAAAGACCTCAACCTGAGGAAGTGCTAAAACCACATAATGAAATTCTTATAGTAGAAGAGAAGGAAGACTGGAGACAGCCCTTCATTAACTACTTCAAGGAAGGCAAATTGCCAAGTAATAAGTCGATAGCTACACAACTTGAGAAAAGGCTTTGACTATATGCTTATGTTGGCAATACTCTGTATCGTAGATCCTTCGAGTAGATGTGGCTACGATGTTTGGGAATAGAAGAAGCCAACAAAGTAATTGTTGAAATCCATCAAGGACTTTGTGCACACCAATGTGTCCTAAAATGGCTTTCAAAATTAAAAGAATTGGATACTATCATCATGGTAAAAGATTGTATCATGCCAAGAGATGCCATGAATGTCGTCCAGGTAACATAATTCATCAACCTCCAATTTGCACCCAACGATAGCATCTTGGCCGCTTTGAGTGTTGGGGACATGTAATTGGACCAATTGATCCACCATCACCGGTCACCGCTTCATCTTAGTATTATTTCTAAGTAATAAGTCGCACCATTTAAAGAAGTTACAACAAGTGACCAACTTCTTTACCCATAATATTATTGTCTAGATTTGGTGTACCACGCAATCATTTTAGATAACGATCGACCTTTCAAAAGTACTAAAGTTTATAAATTTGTATTGGCATAAGATTGATTGGATATTCAATTTATAATGAGAGCAAATGGCTTGGCGAGGCATTTAATAAAACACTAGTCAAATTGCTTAAAAAAAAAAATTCTCACAAGAAATAAAAGGAGTGACATACCAAACTTGTGGAAGCGCTATGGGCTTACCACACTTACAAAACTACAAAGTCTACCCCTATGCACTGTTTGGGGTCAAGTAGTTTTGCCACTGAGTTGAACTACCTTCGCCCAGTAGCCATTCAACAAAATCTTACCCAAGATGAGAATGCTCAATGGAAGAGCTTGATGCGTGACGAGGTTAGGCTCCAAGCTCACAAAATCTAAAAGTCTATCGGCGAGGATGTCAGAGCATTCGATCATACACGCCCCTCGAAGCTTTTCAGAAGGGAATTGGTCTGTTGAAGACCAATCATCCTCTCACGAATTGGCGTAAATTTGAACCTAATTGGGAAGGACCTTTTGTTATTGAAAAGGTATATCGGGAGCCTATCACTCATTGACTTCAAAGGTGAAAGACCAATGCCAATCAACGCGATTTAAAGAAATATTACACATGAAAGTGTGATTGGACAAATCCTGCATTTGAAAATCTTTATTGCCAAACACTTATGAAAATTTTCATTGGAAATTCTCTTGTAACACAAGAATGCATTTCCAAAATAAAATAAAAATCCCCTATTGCAGCATTTTTTAAATTTTATAGTAAAAATCGCTGGTAAGACAGGGGGCCTTTCTTTCTCTTTGGGTTGACATCGTGCCTAGTGCCGAGATCCCTACATACATACTCAAAATTATGTTCAAATGCTCAAATTTAAAAGTCTTACAAAAAGAAGAAAATTTTCAAGTCTCAAACTTCAACAAACCAAGTTGGATATACATTTATCATGCCACTTCAAATCTAAAGGCTCGAGTTGGTGTATAAGGTTAGACTCAACATGCCCAAATATGGCCGAGTCGCTGACAGCTGCTTACTCAACATGCCATAAAAGCCGTAGTAAGAGATCCCCATCTCGTTAGCCCGAGGATAAAATCCTTCATCAATTGCTCAAGTCCATGACTCAAGTGGGTGTATAAGGTCGGACTCAATATACCAAAATACTGGTCAAGAAGATCTACTCAACACACAAAGTAAGTAGTGGATCCTCCTACAAGTTCAAAGACAAGAGCATCCAAATCCCAAATCTCTCCAACTTGGTGAGTTCAAGTGACCCATGGAAATTATCCCTATTGGTCATAAGGTCATTTCAAAATTCTACAAAAAAAAATCCTTACTCAAAGGCATTGCCGAAGTTTGGAATCAAATACAAATGTGAAATCTCAACTCCTTCAGTAAGTCTATCAAAGCAGAAAGCAAAGACCGAAGGAAATTCTTCTTCAGGAAGTCCAATCAAGCAAAAGTAGGACGAAGAAGCTATCCCAATGTTCAATAAAGCTAAATAACTAAGGGAGTTTTGTCATCAAGATGTCCATTACATGTGCAAAGCACAGACGATGACTCCATTGATCCAACACAAGCTCGAGCTGTCGTCATGATGTATCCTTCTACAAGCCGCAAAAGAAATTAGCGTAAGGTAATTTGTATCACTTGATAAATATCCAAGATAATTCAGGACTTTCCTCCATCAACCGGCCAAGGCATGATAAAGGAGACAAGATACAATCTAGATGGAGTCTCAACAAGTCCACAAAAGCACAGCACAAAAGCTGATCAAGATATTCTTATCTCACCAACTCCATCAAGTCCACCAAGGCACAAAGCCGTGAGAGGAAAATACAAATTTTAAATTTTGAGATGAAATCTTCAACAAGTCCATCAAAGTACAAAGCAACCAAAGATGTCATCTCAAAGAACAAATCAACTCCATCAAGTCCGCCAAGGCACAAGACAAGAGAGGAAAATATAAATTTCAAACTCGTGAGAAAGTCTTCAATAAGTCCGAAAGCACAAACCATAGAAGACATTCCAAATTCTCTTGACAAGTTGATGATGACAAGTCAAAGCATCTCCTTCATCTAGTCCATCAAGCACAAAGCATTGGACTAATGACAAATCCGGTTCAACGAGCTATTGCCGAATATAAAAATTCAAATGATTTGCCCAACCCGAGAGTTATACTCACTTCATCAAAGGCAACGATCGGTATTAAAAAAGTTGTTAAAATTACAACTTTAGCGTGACATCCAAGCAAATTCTATTAGAGATCCGTAAGGTCAACTAGTGTGCAATAAACACGATCCGCTCCATGCACGCACCATGTTTGTTGGGGGGCATTTGTTGACCTACAACTATGTGCCATTTAAAATTAAATAAATAAAGTAGAGGTTAAAGCCCCCTAACCACGATCGAAATCAATTAAATTCGATTCAATTTGAAAATTGACTTCATAATGCGCCAAAAATATCAAAATTAATTAAATAGAAAAATATTAAATCAATTAATGACCAATCAAATAATTAAAATCAATTTTAATGAAATTACGCATATCAAAGTCGAAGCCCCGACGACGACTCCATTCAAAATTGATCGCGCCATCGCCAAATCAATTCTATCAAACAACGCCTTCCGCGATGACAAAGTGTGCGAAACAATTTGAGCGGACGCCGCACAATTTAAACCTAATTTCACTCAATCGCCGACTTGTTTAAAAGACCGATCACAAATCGATCCGCATCGGCGTAAAAAAATACCTAAAATTAACACCCATATTGCTATTTATTATTATGATTCAAAATTATATATGGGATAATTATATTAATCCTAAGCTAATAATTCTTAATCCCTATTAAGCCTTACTAACCCTCGCCATTCACAATAAAATGACCTCGTCCAATTGAGGTCTAACTTAAGAGCGGAATACCTATTCACATTGACATTCACGCCATTTTTCTCCCTCACGCTTCCTTCATTCTCGCTCGATCTCCTCTTCTTTTTCCCTCTCATCGTCTCCACTGTCAGTTCCCTCGATCTCCTCTCTCTATTCTTCTCTGGCGACGCTCTACTTTCTCCTTCTTCCTCAGCGATTCCTCCCTCAAGCTCTGCTCCATCTCATGCCTGATTTCCTTTGCTCCTTCCCATTCAGCTCACACAAACCAAGTTTGTCTCTCATCTCCTTGGAACTTCCTCTCATGAACCTAAGCAAATCAAATCCCTTCTTCCTCTTTTTAGCAATCATATTTTCTTAACCCTAAGCTTATTTCCATGTTATGTTTTGGAAATTAGGTTTTATTACATATGCTAGATCTTGTGTTGGAATGATGTTTCTTTTTAGGATTTGGGATGATGTATGGCCCAAATCTTGTTCTTCTATTTTCCCTTCTATGGATACTTTTATTGCTGGAATTTTTATGAAATTAGATCAATTTGTTGTTTGAAAGGTATGAAGCATCTGAAATTTTATGTTTGAATCAATTGTTTTGATATTGTGCATGTTGAAAGCTTAAAAGGGAAATCCATGATTTGTTTTTCTAAAGGCATAAAGCATAAATATTTTACTTAAGGAGAAATGTTGTTTTGTTTTTTAAAGGCATAATATGCTATATCTTTACTTAAGGAGAAATCATTTTTGTTTTTTTCTAAAGGGCATAATGTATGTAAAATATCTTACTTAAGAAGAAATCTGTTATTTTGTTTTTTCTAAAGGCATAATGTATGGAAATATTTTTTACAAAGAAATCATCTTCTTGTCTAAAGGTAGATGCATGAAAATATTTTCACTATGGGAATTGAATCATTTGTTTTAAAGCATGATACATCAAATTGTTTATCAAAGGAGAAATTCTAAATTATTTCTATCAAAAATTTAAAGTTATCAATTTGTTTATATAAAAAAAAAGATGAAATCAAATGTGGCAAGTTAAGATGTATATTTAAATATCATATTACTTGTCCTTCTTCTATATTTCATGTTCTTTTGCTTCAATTGATTTAATCTTTTACTATGGATATGATTGAAATCATTTTTATCAAAGTTTTTGCCATGCTACTTGCTCCTATGATTATTGTTTTGTCTGATATGGGTGAATGAAATCAAAATGAATTCATGTTACTCTTATTTCCTATGGTTTCATCTATTTTGTCTCTTGCACATAAATCAAGAGAGAGAAAGATAGAAGTATGAGGATATGACAAGTAAAGATTTGTAGCTAGATCATACTACTTCTTGTTCTTCATTTACATATTTCAATTGGCTTCAATTAGCTTCATATTTATAATACATGCAAATTCTTTATTTAGTATGGAATGATGCAATGTTTGCTGAAATTTATTTTATCTAAGGATACATCAATTAGTTTTCTATCTAAAGATGTGATGTTTGCTGAAAATTTCTTTTATTTGATAATTTGAAAATTTGATATGAAGGATGTGTGGTTTAAATATCATATTACTTAATTCCCTATGGATTTCATTCTACATTTGCTGTTCTATCATTTTGATATCTTGTTAATAAAATGCTATTATCATTGTGATATTGTCTCATATCCACCCATATAACTTTCTTTCGTGGTGGGCAAGCTCTGCCTCATCAACCCTCATGTGGGAGAGCGTATAAATTTTGATATTATCTTTATTAAATATACAAAGCAACTTTTTTTTATTATGTAAATGCAAGCTTTAAATTTATTATTATAAGTACACTCATGTTTTTCAACATGGTAGGAAATCTATGCTATGCTAACCCATTTCTTGGGTCAAATAAAATTTCAAAGGTCTCACGACATCCACCCATACATGCTTTCTTTGGCTTTGTGTCACATGGAAACCCCATATATGCGATGAGGTCAAAAATTTTGTTTAAAAAAAAAGGAGGAAAGATTTATTTTCTTGCAATATTTAAGCATATTTATATATAAATGCAAGCTTTAAATCTTTATAAGTACATGTTTCTCCAATGAGGGAAATATTATGATGTAACCGCCTTTCTTGGCGTGGTGGAGCAAACAAATTTCTGGTGTCTCGACATCCACCCATGCACTTTCTTGGCATGGTGGGTACATCTCTTTCTAGCAAATAGGGGGTGATCTTAGGAGGCATTGCAAATTTTGTTTAAAAAAAAGGAGGAAAATTTATTTTCTTGCAATGTTTAAGCATGTTTATATGCAATCTTTAAATCTATTCTAAGTACCTACTCATATTTCTCCAACATGGTAGGAAATGTTATGATGTCTTAATCCATACATGCCTTTCTTGGCATGTGGTGGGCCTCGATCTCATGGCAACCCTATATCTTGGGGTGAAGGCGGGAGGCAGCAAATTGTTTAAAAAAAGGAGGAAAGATTTATTTTCTTGCAATGTTTAAGCATGTTTATATACAAATGCAAGCTTTAAATCTATTACTATAAGTACCTACTCATGTTTCTCCAACATGGTAGGAAATGTTATGATGTGCTAACCCATACCTTTCTTGGTGGTGGGCAAATAAATTTTGGTGGTGTCTCACACACCTACCATACTTTCTTTGGTGGGAAGACTTAGTCCCAGTAGCCCCTTTTGAGGGGATGGATGAGGAGGCTTTAATTTATAAAAAAAAAGAAGATAGAAAGAAAGGGATGAAATGCTTAAGTTGTCATGTTGGCTTAAAATTTTTTTATCTCAAATGTGAATGCTTATGCTTCAATTTCTATATCATGCAAACTATCTATTATTTTGTGGCAAATGTGACATGAGTTGATACTTACTTCAATTTCTATAACATGCAAGCTATCCTATTCTATGGAAAATGCAACATGAGTATATGAATTGATCAATGCTTATTTATGTTAAACATGAATGCTTATGTATTGATTTTTACATCATACAAGTTATCCTATTAAGTGGTCATTATGATATGCATTATTTAATGCTCATCCTAAAGCTCTACTTAGCTTGACATGTTACATGTTGGACATGTGCTTAAACATAAAGCTTGAAATACATAGAAAATAATATCTACCATATGACATGACATCTATCATGAAGATATCAAAATAGAAAATTGTCAAGTTAGAAGAGAACTTACAAGTCTATGTGGCACAACTTGCAAGATTGAGAAGATTGGACTAACTTGTAAGTTTCTATCTTATAGGCTTCTTGTCATATCTTATGCATCATGAAGGAAATCATCTAAATTCATGCCATTTTATCATATCACATGCACATGCATGGACATGTGGCATGCCCTTGTGCATCATTATCACTTCCCTTAATGTCATAAAAAAAGGAGGAATGGATTTAAAGGGAAAATAAACTCTTTTTGCCTTATCTTCTTAATAAAATTTAATGGGTACTTGTGCCCCATTTGTCATGAGCTTGCATGTGAAGGAGGTGAATTTTAATTATTCTACTTATCTCTTTTAAATAACATATGGCATCTACTCATATCTTTGTCTTCTCCTCCCCCTTATTAAGAGAAACATGGGCTATGGATCATGGTATAATGGGCCCTCAAAAATGATTTATTTCATCCTATAATCCTTGCTGATTTAATGCATAGAAAGGGGATTTTTGGCCCAAACAATATTCATATCATGCTTCTAAATAAAGGCCTATGTTTATCTTGGATCCATTATTTACACTTAATCAAATGGGCCCTTAAATGTTCAAATTTTATCCTTTCTGATTTGTGGCATAAAAGGTTTTGGCCAAACATTATGCATATCTTATTTTCAATCAAATGTCTAAGTCTATTTTAGGTCCACTACTTCATGATTGATCAAATGGGCCTTCAAAATAATTTATTTTTAGCATATTTTTCCTTGTTGTGTATAAAAAAATTTTGGCAAACATTATGCATATCTTATTTTTTAATCAAATGCCTAAGTCTATTTTAGGTCCACTACTTCATGATTGATCGATGAATTTCAAAATAATTTATTTTAGCCTCTTTTCCCTTGCTGATTGGTGGCATAAAAAGGGGATTTTTGGCCCAAATGAAGTGCATGTCATATTCCCAATCAAATAATAATGTCTATTTTAGATTCTTCACTTCTTTTTTGGCCCAAATGAAGTATCCAATAAATCAAATATCTAGAAAGACATGTGATATAAATTAAACATATATCATTTGATCTTCTGGTCAAAGTTACAAAACCTAAAATCTAATGATCTTTCTTAGAAATTTGATTATCATAGAATGATAAAGATAAATTTATCTCATTATTGTGCATCTTTCAAGTTCAAGATCTCAAGAAAAGCTCAAACCCACTACAAGAAGATAGTTAGAGTTGACAGGTCATCTTCCGGTTTGGTCTTGAGTCCGAAGTTAACAAAAACTAAAAAATCAAAATTTGATATATAAACTTCAACTTAGACATCTTAATGTTCATGCAAAACTTTCAAAAGAACAAATACTTACATGCATGTTGAAGTAATTACTAAGTCAAATACAAAAGGACATATGCTACACTTCGCTTTGGTCTTGGACCTGTCGTTAACAAACCTAAAAAAATTTAATGATGCTATTGTAAATCTAAGCTAATTCTATCAGCAAATGACTAAAGATAAATTTCTAAGATCATCATATGCATCTTTTCAAGTTCAAAATCTAAAGAAGAAAAGCTCAAACCCGATCCTCTATGTATAATCTAGAGTTGACAAGATTTGGAGAATGATAGATCTTGAAATAATTAATCTAGATCTGATCCTCTGTAAGAAGATAGTCAGAGTTGACAAGGTTTATCTTCTCGGTTTGGTCTTCGGACCGAGTCCGAGTTAACAAAACTCAAAAATCAAAATTTGACATATAAACTTCAACTTAGACATCTTAATGTCCATGCACAATTTCCAAAAGAACAGATACTTACATGCATGTTGAAGTAATTACTAAGTCAAATACAAAAGGACATATGCTACGCATCCTGGTTTAGTCTTCGGACCAGGTTTGGGTTAACAAAACCTAAAAATGTCATATCAAGAACTAAACTTGTAAATTGACACCTACATTTCAACTTGACATTTACATATCCATACAAATTTTTAAAAGAACAGATACTTGTATGTATGTTGAAGTAATCATCATGTCAAATACAAAAGAACAAATGCTATACATCCCGGTTTGGTCTTCGGACCGGGTCCGGGTTAAAAAAATCTAAAAATTTGATATTATAAGAATTTCAAATTAATAATATCTGAGAAGCTAATTCTCCATATAATACAAGATATGAATCAACAATTTCTAAAATTCAAATTCTAAAAGAAAAGTCTTAAACCCATCTATATTCAAATTAGAGTGGACAAGGTTTTGAAGGATTATACTTCTTGAGATAATGAATTTAGACATCCTCTCAGAAAATCGTGAGTAGACAATGTCTATCAATTGATATTAGCCATATGATCGAGAAGGGTAATTATAATTAAAATTTCAATGATAAATGATCATATATTCAAATCTAAAATCAATCATAAAATGATCAAAATTCAAAGAAAATATCAAAAATATAAATAAAAATGAAATGAATTATTTAAATTAAAACTTAAAAATAAAAAAATCAATCTACCCCTTCGTAACTGTTTGTCTTTTGGTGACAAATTAAGAAAACTTTTGCTCACAAAGAGCCAATGTCAAATTAAATACATAACTACCTTCACACTCAAATATTCCTAAAGCCCATAAGGACGTGGCCCGTGTCCTCTGTCTGCGTGATTTTATCGCGATATGACACTACATAAATGGCGGTTACGACCTGAGCCCTCTTACCGGGTGGTTCACCGCGATATGACACCACTAAATTACGCCACGTAGCCGTGATGTTCCCAACGGCTTTTTGCTCGAAATGAAATATAGAATGTATTTGGTTGGGCTAAAAGCCCTATGTTAGCTAAGGTTGACTTATATTTGTCCCCTTAGACAAACTCCACCCCAGGTCTACAAGAACACCTTGGATGACTTAACCCATGTGTTGCTGACAAGGATCCTTCGGTCGACTACCTCCTCGACGTGGACCAAACCCGATGATGGAACCATGAGATCGGGATCTAAGGCCACATCGCTCCCCACAAAAAAGTTTTAAATTAAAATAATAAATTTCATAAGTTCTAAACTCCACTCATTGATGATATACTCGTTATTTAACGATTCATTGACTAGCCTTAATCGAAAGTGCTCTCTCGATTGAGAGGTAATTAACTATGGGGCTTGTTTATAGAAACCCGGAACCAGATATAAAAGTTCTCACCAAATGAGAACAAATCTCGGTAATGTCTTATCTACTATTCATTTGCCTTCTGAAATTATCACCGACACTAAAACAACTCTTTTCTTTTTGTTTTCCAAAAGAGGTCGGTGGTGAATTTTCGGATCCCACAACAGGGGCCTAGCGCCACATTCATCACCCACACGTGTCGGGTCTCCGCTTACTTTCCCCACCTTAGGTATAGGTGCATCTGCCCTGGAAAGGATTCGAACTCGATCCGGGGAGTTCCCAACCACGCTCGCCCACCAACTAAGCTAAGAGACGATGGGTTCTCCCATTTAGTTCGACATGAAGACTCTTTTGAGCATTCCACTGATCAATTCTTTCACTAAAAAAAGCTCAGCAATGGCTATCCAACCGGCCCATTCATTAAACCTAAATCACTTTTTTTTTTAAATTACTATATCATAGATTTAATTTATACAAAATAACTTATAAAAATATTGTGTTATATATGTATTAATTTATTTGTTTTTCATAATTATGAACTATCTAATGGAAAGCGTCACAATGGATTCTAGTCTAACTTTGACCTTTTTCTAAATGTTTAAGATAATATCACTCTGTCAAATGATTGATGATCCACTACTAAAAACATATGAGATTTATTTTCATTTTTTTATGATTTCAAAATGAATGAATAATTAAGATGAATTTAATAGTCTTTATTATATGAATGATAGAGAACAGGAAGGTGAGAATACCAAAAACGAAATTTGATTATGATCAATTTTAAAAAGATTTAAATTTAGTTTTAGGGATGTTTGATTTGCTGCAAATTGAGTGTATTATATTGAAATATGGGGATTTTTGAAAATTCTGATCAATGATTTGATGAATGTGAATTACAATGTAAAATTTAAGTGCATTTCAAATTCATTAATTCAAATTTAATGTATTTAGAATTTATTCAATTTTGGTGAATTCCAATTGAAATACTGGATATAAAATTATGATAGTTGCCAACCACCACCAATATCACCGTAATTATCGCCTACCACCACCACCAATCGCCAATTACTACCACCATATCTCTCACTATCGTTATCGCCAAACACTACCACCACTAATCATCAATTATCACCGATCGTTGACTACCACCACTGATCGCTGACCACCACCCCAACCACCGCAGATGAATTTCACTACCGGTGATCTGCCGAATTATCATTTGCTACTACTTACGTTACACCGCCATTGTTATCATCACCGCTTATAGTTATCCATCACCATTATTTTATTATTACTATTCATTATAGGCAATTACCACCACCCACCATCACCCCAATCACCAATTATCACTCCTCGTCTCAAAGCACCATTGCCAATCTCACCATCAAACCCATTACATAACATTCATTTTAACAAATAAAAAAAAATCTTATTTTTATTGGAATTTTAACCAAATAGTACTATATTCATTTTACACTTTATTGTATTTATACTGATTTTTTTGACGCAATAAAATAGGCTTAAGATAATTGAAATATTTGCTAAGTGCAGTAAAATTAAATACATTTTCAATTTTCATATATATATATACATAATTGCAATATAAAATTTCAATGCATTTAAAATTCATTGTTTGTTCAAATTTAATGTATTTCAAATTTATCCAATTTGGATGAATTCTAAATTCAACGCTCGATGTAAAATTAGGACCACTGCCAGCCACTACAAATATCACCATAGGCCTTGAGCCACCACCACACCGACCATCTCCCACTATCGCTAATCATTAAACGCCGCCACCATCGATCATTGACCACCACCATCACCTATGATTGCCGTTGTCAACTATCATTACTAGCCACCACTATCTTGGCCACCGCCATTGGCCCATCATCGACGACCATCGTCACCAGCCACCGTTATTATTATCAATCATCCCTACCACTTGTTGCAGCCACCGGTCATTACCACCACCCACCATCATCTCAATCATCTATTATAGCTCATCTTCTGCTAGCACTTTGTCAATCACCATCAAATACATTACATAGCATTTACTTTAACAAATAATTTTTTTTTATAGGATTGTCAACCAAATAGTTATAAACTATTCATAATATACTATATTTATTTTACACTTTATTCTATTTATACTGATTTTTTTTTTCGGGCAATAAAACAGCCTTAAGATAATAGAAAATTTTGTTAAGTGCAATAAAATTAAATTTTTTCACTTTCATATATATATATATATATATATATATATATATATATATATATATAGCTAGCATACCCCGTCTTAAATTTAGTATCACTAAAAGTGACCAACAAATGAACAAACAAAAATCAAAGATGCCATTCCATTATGAAGAAAGCAAATCATAGTGGCAAGCTTATCTCTCAAAGCATATCCCTTTACCCAATATCCACCTTCCTCCTCCTCTTGCTTCCCCTCATCTCTCTCCCATGCACCCTCTCCCTCTCCTCCATGGACGAACACTTCCCCTGCCCTCTCCCCAGCTCCCCTGCTCCACCCCCCATCGCCTTCCCCGCCGCCCCATCATCGCCACCTCTCATCACCCACAACATGGTAGTCGTGCTCGCCGCCATGACGTGCGCCTTGGTCTGCGGGATCGGACTCAACTCGACCCTCCACTGCGTGGTTCGGTGCACCCGTCGGGCCATCTCCGACCCGGCGGTCTGGGTCGCGGCGCGACGTCTCAATGCGGGTCTGAGGCGGGAGGACGTCCTCTCGCTTCCTATCACCGTCTACGCCGCTGCGACAGCGCCCGGTGTTGAAGGCTCGTCACCGTCGCCGGTGGCCGAGGTGGGGTGTCCAATATGTCTGACCGACTTTACAGAGGGGGAAAAGATCAGGGTTTTGCCGGCGTGCGGCCACCGCTTTCATGTGGGGTGTATTGACACGTGGCTGATTTTGCACAGGTCCTGTCCGACGTGTCGCCACCGGCTGTCGTCGCCGGCCACAGCAACGCTGCCGGAGATAGTTTGACTGTTGCTAGCTGCTTCTTTGGATGTATTTCAATTTTGTTCTACACTGCTTAGCTGTGTAATCTTGGTTCGGTCAGTATTGTTTTGATGTGATGCGATTAACCATAAAAAATCCCATTTTTTGTTCTTGCTATTATTATTATTATTATTATTATTTTACTTTTTAATTAAAAAATAAAACATATCCATTCCGATTTTAATATAGAGAAAAAAATTTATACCTCTTGCTTGGGAAATACAATAATCTAAGGGATATTGATTTTAAAATTGAGAAAAAAATTTGCTCAACGTATATATTCCGATTAAAACCTTATACAAGATATATAATTATTCTGCACGTAAAAATGAATAAGAAAGTGAATTTAATCTCATTTTAGCCCATTTTATTGTATGCTATTAAGAGTATAAGTGTGTCAAGTCTACTAATAAGCTCACCTAAATTTGACTCAATAAATAGCTAGTGAGTCTAAATTGAGCTCAAATTAATCAAAACTCTACTGTTTAGCTTGAGAACTGGCTCGATTAATAAAATTTAATATAATTTTACTTAAAATATATTACAATTTAATAATTAATATTAAAAAATATTAAATGTATTTAAAAATTACATCTCATTCTTTTATAATAAGTAATTCTTTATTATTTTTTTCTAATTTTTTAATTTTATCATAATAATTATTTGAATCAAAATTATTATATTCCTTAAATACTAAATGAGCGAGCTCATGAGCAAATTAAAACTCGTAAAATAAAGCTCTAGCACGAGCTCAAGCTCAATATATTAATCAAATATATAAATACCATAGTCCATATTTTTAGTATGATATTAAATATAAAAATGATATGACTTTTTTTTTTTTAAATAATAAATTATATTGTGAGTATAGATAAGATATTGATCACCATATATAAGATAGTGCATTCAAGAGGATAAGAGTAGTGTGACAGTTCCATCACTAAAGCGAGAAACATATAATTAAAGAGAGAATTAAATTTTAATTAATTTATTAAATTTTAGTTGAGTTAATTAATTGACATGCAATATACAGATAAATTTAATGAATGTAAAATTTATTTTAATTAAACTTGAGTTAATTAATTATTTTAATTACATATATTTATCAAGGCATAGAAGCAGCTTTCTGGAATACTATACGAGGAACTGAAGAAGAAGAACAGATATGCCAAAGATAAAAGATAATGTAATATGATTGAATGATAAGAACAAACTAAAGGCTGATAAGATTCCACTATTTGTAGGACCATTGATCTCTCCTTTATTTTCTCCTATTTTTGAAATTAATTTGATGAAATTATTATATTTTTATTTGGTTTTAAGGAATATTAGAAGGAGGAAATGGAAATAGAAATGATTTTAAAAAAATTGAATTAAAATTTGTTTTCATTCGTTTATTTGTTTGATAATAAATTGGATGGAATTAATTTTTTTTTCTGTTGTTTGTAAAAAAAAAAATAAGTTTTTATTTTTAATTATTGAAGCATTGGAGGATCTGTTTGGAAGCGGTATAAACTTTTAAAATTGATTGTAAAATTATTATGAAGAAAATAGCTTTTTGAAAAGCTGTTGTGTGTGTTATAAATATTTTTCTTTTTGAAAAATTCAAAAAATAGATTCATGATCGTCAGCTCTAACAGTTCTAGTTCTCAAAATAATTTTTTCATCACAAAACTTTCTGAAAAATATCCAAAAAGCTGATAGTTTGATTTTTCGCTGTTTTTTGAAAAAACAAAATAGTCAGTAAAATGCACCCTTAATTATGATGATGACTTTTTAATAAAATATTAAGGAAAATTATATTTGTTTATTTTTTTTACTTAAATCACATTATTTATTAATTCCATTGAAATCAAATAAATATGAGTCGCATTAACAACCTGTAATGATATTATATATATATATATATATTCCTTAATTCTTGAAAGCAAGCATACATATAGTAAACCTTCACGAATGGTTGAGATTTTTAGCTATGGCAACACAACCTTATTTGACAATTGTTGCTAAGTGGTAACGATTAACGTTAGTCATATGTTTTTTTTTTTACTTATTTTATATTATAATAAAGTAACATCTTTGATCATTACTTGATATTATAGTCACACTGTTTGAAGTATTGCGACTATTGATTTATCCTTTTTACATAACTTTTTTAAATCAACAGTAATATTTATCTTAATCACAATAGCATTAATCTTAATACTAAAAATATATATTTAAAAGTAAAAAAAAGATTGTATTTAAAATATTTTGAATCTCATGTCTTGTAGAAAAAGATGAGTAATATTAAAGCTTTATTTGAATTAATCTAAATTAACCAAAATGAACGAAAATTAATAATCTTTTAGTTGAGTAATAAGAATATATATATATATATATACACTAAAAATTCCACTAGTCGAAGCACGAATCTTGATGTCAAAAATAATATGATCATAAGTCGAAACTAGTCCAGATCAAGCACTTAAATTATCATTCGAAATTTTGGGATATCAGTTAAATTCCTAAATAGTTCCTAAATAGTTCCTAAATATGAAGTGTTTATGATCAAATCGTCTTGAGCGGATCTAACAATCAAGATTCTTATTTGAGCATTTAATATTTAAAATACATTAGATGATCAAGGGGATCATTTTGAACCATCCGATAGAGTGATTTGGATTTTGTACATATTTACGACATCCTCTAATCATAAATAGCCATTCTTCATGAGGGGGTCGCTAAGAGAAGAGAGAGCTCTAAAGCTTAAAATCCTCCAAGCATAATCGTGTCATCACTGCGGTCATCGACCACGCCATTGGCCAACCACCATACCACGCCATTCGACCAATGCCGGTCCTCATCGTCGTCAAGCACCGTCGTCGGTCATCATCGCCAACCACCATCGTCGGCCTCCGTGTCGATTGCTTGTTAACCACTGCCTGGGTATTGCCGTGCCATCGTGGCTATGCCACCATCATCGATCATCGTCGTCATCCGCGTCATTTCACCTCGACCATCGCCGTCGCGTCGACCACCACCGCCATCGCCGTATCGCCGACCACTCGTCGGTCATAGCTACCGGCCATCGTTGGCCGACCATCTTGATCATCACCACCACCGTCCATCGATTATTTGCGACTGTTGCTCTCATCATCAACTACCACCAACAACTATACTAACCCTTCTGCTAGCTATTATTACCGATTCACAATTCCCATTGTATTATTCTCATATTTTGTAATCTCGTTATCGGGAAAACTTTGTACTCCGAAATAGATACATAGTGGAAAATTTTTACTAGGCTAGGCCTCATGATTTTTTACCCATCTTCAGGGGTTTTTCTACGTAAAAATTCTAGAATTTTTTTGTTCATTCTTTAAACATCTATATGTGTGTTGGATTTCACAACAAATCAAATGCGTAAACTTTTATTCTAGTCGGTTTTCTAGCACACAGTTGGCATATGTGCAAACCCACAATCACAATCTGTGAACACGCATTTATGATACCATATAATAATGCCTCCGCTCCAACCGTCGCTCTCGAAACCAATCCTTGAACCAAGGATGACAAGTTTCTGCCTCACTTCCCCCTGATAGGCATGACCCAATCGATGAAAGTGCAACAGGAATCTCTCTAGAAGATCGTGTGCGCCAGATAGAAGAGTCCCAAAATGAGATAATCTGACTATTACGAGAAACATGGCAGCCGCTACTATGACAAACGCATCTCTCCCAAGATCGATCGTTAGCCAGGAGAGGTCAAAATGCTAACACAGGGCGTTCTCGCCATCAGGCTGAAGTTCTTCCACTTCCAAACCGTGATGCTGACCTCCTTGACACCACTAATTCTACTCATCCATCATTTGCAGCTCAACCGACTGCTAATTCATCATTTATTGTAGCAGCACACACTTATCCACCATCATATATCGTGGAAATACGCAAGTGGGAGAAGAATTCCACTTTAAATATGAAAATCATCTTTCCTCTTATCGCGACTATCAGGAGTCTTCACTTTTGACTGAAGCTATTCTTCAACATCCCATTCCCGTAGGGTTCAAGCTTCCGAGCATTGACTCTTATGATGGGGCAACTGACCCATATGAACACATCGACCCTTACAAGACTATCATATATATCCAATGAGCTCCTGACACACTGCTTTGTTTGGTCTTTCTAGTCACCCTCAAGGGTCAAGCTCGTACTTGGTTCTACTCCCTTCCAAGGAGATCCATCCATACCTTTGATGAACTCACTAAGATTTTTGTAGAATAGTTCATTACAAATTAGAGGATCATTAAAGATTCCTCTCATCTCTTAGGCATTCATCAAAATGAGAGTGAATCACTTAAGGATTACTTTCAGAGATTCTCCTGGCTCAAATACAGGTAGACCCTCTATTAAGAGTTTTCCTTGGAGGGCTCATCCGGGCCTTTACGCTCATCTAATGCAGATCTGATCCGCTTATATGCAGACTTGGTTCATTGTGTTGAAGCGCAAATTTCTGTTGATGAGGCTATTAATACCCATCGTAAATAATGTGAATAATCCAAGGGAAAATGTAAGAGTACCCCAGGGAACACAGATCAACAATCCCATTAAAAGAAGCAACAAGGCAGTCGTGATCTCCCTCCATGACCCTCACATCAGCGACGTGAACCATGACCAGAAAAGGAATACACACCACTGAACACATCTCGTGTTAATTTCTTGATGGTCATTCGAGATGAAAAGACCAGCAAGTGGCCACATCCGAAATCAAATTCAATAAATGAGTAATTATCACTTTCCGAAGTCATGGACATACTACCGAGTATGTAAACAACTCAAAGAAAAAATCGAGGCTCATTCAATAAGGATATCTATCGATTTGTGAGAATCAACTCAAGTAAATATAACTCCAACTTGGGGGGGACAACGGAGACAATCATCATAGAAATAACAAAATAGTTGCCAGATAGTTAGAGAAATTGAAACAATCGTAAGAGGACCACTACTATCTAATCAAGTCCTCATTGCCACCTCCGAAGAATCAGAGTTAAAGAAATCTCGTATTAATCATTCCATCACTTTTAATGACTCAGACTTAGAAGGAGTCCAAGTTCCATATCAAGATTCACTTGTCATCAGTGTAGGGATGATCCATGCTATAATGTTAAAAGAATTTTGATTGATAACGGGAGTTCTGTCGATGTCATTTTTTACTCCACATTTCTTAGCATGGGCTTGGTTAGGAAAAAGCTCCAACCTGCTGAGAGACCATTATACGGGTTTGATTTGTGTGAGCAGAGGGGGCAATCACCCTTCTTGTTGTCCTCGAAAAATTTTCTCAACAAGTGACTCATTCAATTCAATTCATGATGGTCAAGTCAGATTCAATGTACAATGATATCTTCAGAAGGCCCCACCAATCAATTTTTGATATTTTTACTTCGGTATCTCATCTTAAGACAAAATTTCCAACCCCCGTTGGGGTTGGAGTGGTCTGTGAAATTTAACAAATAGCGTAATCATGTTACCTCAGACAAGCTCAACCACGCCCTTCGGTGACCTTCAGCATCGAGAATTTTAATTTTTGAGATGAAGAAATACCTCAGAGATCTCTGCCTATAGAAGACTTGCTCTGTGTTTCATTATCAGATGACCAACCTTCTGAGCGATTAAGTCGGATCTCTCTCTCGAGCAGAGGAAAAATACATAGACTTCTTGCACAAAAATCAAGACATCTTTGCTTGGAGTCCAACAGATATGCTTGGGGTCGACCCCAATGTGATCATGCACTCCCTCAAGATTGATTCAACATTCAAATCTATCTTCCAAAAGAAGCAGAGTTTTGCACCTGATCACCTCCAAGCTATTGAACAGGAAGTTAACAGGCTCTTAGAAGTGGGATTCATATGAGAAGTACATTATCCTATATGGCTAGCAAATGTTGTCATGGCTAAGAAAGCAAATGAAACTTGGAAAATGTGTATTGATTATACTGATCTCAATAAAGCTTGCCCGAAAGATAATTTTTCCCTCCCCCGAATTGTTCAATTGGCCGATGCTACGTCTGGACATCAAATGCTTAGTTTTTTGGATGCTTACTCAGGTTACAACCAAATAAAAATGGACCCAACGGATGAAGAAGTGACATCATTTCAAATATATAAAGATTTATATTATTACCAAGTTATGTCATTCGGGTTAAAAAATATTGGTGCTACCTATCAACGTCCTATGAATAAGGTTTTTAAAGACCTCTTAGGCCACATAATAGAGGTATACGTGGATGACTTGTTTGTAAAAGTTTGGAAGAATCACAACATATTTCGACTTAAAATATACTTTAACCTTCTTGATATTATAACATGCGACTTTCGACCAAGTGTGCTTTTGGGGTTCGTCAAAATTTCTTGGGTTCATGGTCACACATGATTGAAGCTAATCCAGAAAATCAAACTCGAGATATGGCTCATCCAAAGAATATCAAAGAAGTTCAATGCTTGAATGGATGAATTGCTGCCTTATCCCGCTTCTTAGTCCATTCTGGGGATAAATACTTATCATTCTTTAAAATATTAAAGGGAGTTAAAAATAATAATTTTTTAGTGGACTGATGAATGTCAAGCTGCTTTTGAGCAACTAAGGAAATATTTAACATCTCCACCCTTATTATCCAAGCTTATCCAAGGAGAGATGTTATACTTATATCTCACAATCTCTTCCCACGCAATAAGCTCAGTTTTAGTGCAAGAAAAAAATGCAATACATCGACCAATTTACTTTGTCAGCAAAATTCTCTCTGATATAGAAAGTCATTATCCACTGACAGATAAGATGGCTTTGGCTTTAGTTTTCTAAGTGTGAAAATTATGTCCATACTTCCAAGTTCACACCATGAGTGTTTATACCCATTTACCTTTGAGGGCCCATTCTACAGAAACTAGAGGCATCTGGGAGGTTAATCAAATTGTCCGTAGAATTGAGAGAGTTCAATATCCATTTTTTACCCAGGCCAGACATAAAGTCTCAAGTACTCGCAGACTTTATAGTGGAATGCATTGCTCCTAATCCAAATGAGCTATCTATTACAACCCTTTCGCCTCCTCAATGGACCATCTATGTTGATAGAGCTTCAGGAAATACTAGTGTTGGACCAGGAATCTTGCTTATTTCCCTCCAATAAGATACCTTAGAGTATGGACTTCGCCTGAAATTCTCTACAACCAATAATATGGCTGAATATGAGGCTCTTATCACAGGGTAGAGACTTGTCATCGATTATGAAGCTCAAAAATTAATGATCCACACTGATTCTCAGCTTGTCGCCTCCCAGGTTGAAGAAAATTTTAATACTCATAATCCCCAGCTAGCACAATACCTCAGCTTGATGAAGTCACTTCTTGCCTATATCAAGATATATCAAATCATTCGCATACTACGAGAGAAGAACACTCAAGCAGATGCTCTCACTAAGCTCGCCACCTCTACTACTGGAGATCTATTTAAGAGAAGGGATGTTGAGGAAATATATTTTCCTAGTATCCAAGGGTCATGGGTAATACAGGCGATTAATGAGACAAAAGAACCTTCGTGGATGGACCCCATTGTGTCCTTTCTACAAGAAGGGACCCTTCCTAATGACCCAACTGCTACAACTCATTTCTGAAGCAAGCTGCAAATTTTATTATTATCATAGGTGAACTATACAAACGAGCTTTTTTTGGGTCATACTTTAAATGCCTTTCACCATCATAGACTGATTATGTATTAAGAGAGGTTCACTCTATAATATGTGGAGAACACCTAAGAGGATGGGTGCTAGCTCTTAAAATTTTAAGGCAATGGTTCTATTGGCCTATGATGAAGCAAGATGTCTTAGATTTCATGAAAAAATGTGCACAATTGTCAGTTGCACTCTAACCTCTATTATACACCATATACAAAGCTCTCATCCCTTCAAAGTCTGTGGCCTTTTGCTCAATGGAGAATTGATATCATGAGACCTTTTTTAGTAGCGTCAGGGCAACAAAAGTTTATCATTTTAGCTGTCAACTATTTCGCTAAATGGGTGGAGGTTGAACCACTTGCTAACAGAGGCAAACGCTAAACAATTTATTTAGAAAAATATAATATGTCGATTCGATCTTCCTGCAAAGATCATCACCGACAATGGAACCCAATTTACTAGAAATGTCTTTACGTCTTTTTATAAAGATCTTCACATTCAGCTGCTGCATACAACTATAGCTCATCCTCAAACTAATGGACAGATTGAAGCTACCAACATGACTATACTCAAAGGGTTAAAACATGTATCGAGAAGGCTGGGGGCAATGGGTTGAGGAGCTCTTTAATGTTCTTTGGGCTTACCGCACTACATCGCGAACTTCGACTAGTGATACACCATATAATTTTTGTTTTGGAACAGAAGCTATTATACCAGTAGATATCAGGATTCCAAGTCCAATAGTCCAATCATTCAATCATAATAGTAATGAAGAAAAATCTCGACAGAACTTAGACCTGCTCCCCGAAACTTATGACATGGCCTTACTTCGGACTACTTCCTACCACCAAATGGTAGCTCATCACTTTAACAGAAAAGTGAAACCCCATCCTATCTCTATCGGCGACTTGGTCCTGCGAAGTCTTGAAGCTGCAGACAAAAGCCCTCAACGCAATAAGCTCTCACCTCTTTGGGATGGCCCTAATGTGGTTACAGCTTTGGTCAAGCCAGGAACATTTAAGCTCAAGGATCTAGAAGGAAAAATCTTACCTTGAACTTGGAACACGGAGAATCTCTAGAAGTATTATCAGTAATTCCTACTACATAATTATTACAACTTTTATTTTATCTCGTTTGTCATTTTCTCTTCAAGCCCATATCTTTGTTCAAATTATCTTATGATTGTATCACTGACCTTATCAGAGTAACGAGTTTATGGCTTTTTCTTTCAAGCTTATTGCATATAAGAAATCTCCTTCATTTAATCCTCCCACTTGAGAAATGCACAACTCACTTTGTGTCTCGGTTGGGGCATGATCAATCCCAAGGATTTGATGGGACCTCTTACGTAAGAAGTCAAGTAACACCTTGACTAATGCTTAAGATAGGTCAAAAAGTCCTTGGAGGACATTCCATGGCCTCTTCCATACAGGTAAAAAGTCAAGTAACACTTTGGTTAATACCTAGGATATGTTAAAAAGTCCTTGGTGGACATTCCACGATCTCTTCCATACAGGTAAGACGTCCAATAATATTTTAACTAATACCTAGGATAGGCCAAAAGTCCTTGGTGGACTTTCCACGACCTCTTCCATACAGGCTAGCATCGTCGAATAATATTCTGACCAATCACCTCTGATAGGTCAAAACAAAACAAGAGCAAATCACCCAAAATTTTTAGTTTACTAATGTCATTGATAGCTTTAACATGATGATATAAGAAAGGATCAAAATTCTAGATAAAAAATAATAATAATAATAAATAACAATACATAAATAAAAGGAAAAGAAATGCATCCTCAAGTGATACTACATGATATCAACGTCCTCCTCACCAATGGAAGATGCTCCCTTAAACTCACTCTCAACCTCTTCATCTCCTGAATCTGACGAAGGGTCTTCAGATACTTGGCTGGGAGATAGATTCTCAATACTAGCTCTAGTTTTATGATGTACTAAGCGGATTCCTTTTAGGAATCCTCGGATGAAACCTTCCTTCAAACATTGGCACTCTAAGTCCTTCACTTTAACATCAAAAATATGATTACGAGCTTCTTGGACATGGTCCTCGATAGCATCGCGATATGCTAGGGAGTTCTTAAAGTCTTTCACTACCTTCAAGGAGATTTCATTTGCTTCTGCTTCTGACATTTTAAGATCCTTCTCAGAAAGATGATCTTACAATGCTTTCTTCTCCAATTCAAGAGCTTTCTTCTCTGTTGCAAGTGCCTTGAATCTTTTCTCTTTCTGGCGAGTCTTTGCCCTCACCTCAATCAGCTCATCACGAGTGCGCTCCACCTCCTAACACTGGAGAGAAAGAGAAGTTGACATGTTCACTAGCTCAATTCTACACCCGGTTAGCTGATCCTCCAAAGTCGCCACTTCTTTGGCCTTAGCACTCATCTTTCACTCATACTCGCCTTGCAAATATTTTACCTTCACAAATTCAATATTCCATTCATCTAGAGCGACAACCAAATGAGCCATCAGCGCTAATGTTAAAAAAATCACAAATATTACACAAAGAAAAAAGAAAAAGAAAAAAAAGAAATAGAAAGAGAGGATATCGTTCTAATTTGTTTGCTCGTTGACGTTCAGTGCATACGTGCTTTAACACCTCTTCAGGAATATGCGGCTTCGAGAAACGAATCCCTATATTATGAATTGAGATCTCATGCTTTAACACCTCTTCAGGAACACTTCTCTGCAAATATTTGATTTAGTTACTTCGGCACATGTCTTCTTTTTCTTTAAAGAAGAAATATTATCATCACCATGATTTCGTAACGGGCTTCTTGAAAGAATCCTGTAAATATGAGGAGACATTTCATCACCTTTACTTGATCTCTTCAGTGGAAGAGCATGAGATCTCCCTGTCTGAATGGAAAAGCCAACATCAGGAATATCAAGAGTCATTAAGATTTCATTCTCTTCTGAATGGATGCGGAAGGTCATTCAATCTTCCCATCTCTCGGGGAGGCCTCATTTTTCACAAAAAAGAACTCATTTGACCAATTTTTTAGATGGATCCGTGCGAAAATTATATCCAATTCTTTATAGCTCAATAAAATAATCCGAGCATCACATGTGAATCTACATTCGCACAAGTATTTGATATTCAAAGTCACACCACACTCTCTAAAGAAGACAGTCAAACCAACGATGATCACTAAAGCTCGAAATGAAAATTGTGACAAAGCTACATTGCATATTTTAAAGATCTCAATCAATTTAGGAGCCAAAGGGAATCGTAGTCCCGCACGAAGAATCATCTCAGAAACAGTAAAGTATCATGGCGGAAGAGAACGTGCTCGATCAGACTTTTTGACAACAATAGCTACCAACTCATTGGGGAAATGAAATTTCCTATGGAGCATCATTAAACTGTCAGCTGTGATAGTGAATGATATATCATCTGTAGCTGTCACACTATTAGTTTTCTTCATCATCATGAAAATATAAATAAAATAAAAAAGAGGAGAGAAAGATAAATGTCTAAGAATTGTGTGAAGCAACTCACTCACCCTAATACTTGGACATATCATTTCCTGACTTTGTTGCTCACAGAAAACTTTGGATAAAGTTTTTTGCCTCCGATCTAACGAAAAATATACACATACATATGAGATCAAAAAAGAAAAAAAAAAGTTATTTCTCTCTAAAATTACTTGCCAGACTTTCTGAGTTTCTAAGTGATGGTTCCTAATTGACGCATCACTGCCATCTTGGCAGTTGTCAACTGTTGAACCATCCATTGGAGTTTCAAGAAATTCAATTTTCTATATGGGCCTTAATCGCCTCCGTCAGACAGTTGAAGCTTCTCTCAGGGGAAAATCAAAGCCTCGCCATATAAACTACGAGTCTTGATCGCCTCTAAATCCGGTCGATCCGACGAGAACAGTTGATGCCTCTCTCGACAGAAAATCGGAGCCTCGTCGCATGAACTACGGGTCATGATCCCTCCAAACCCGGTCGGTCCGACGATGATAGTTGTTGCCTTTCTCGAGAAAAAATCGGAGCTTCACAGTATGATCTACGGGTCTTGATTGCCTCCAAACCCAATCGGTCCAATGAGGACAGTTGATGCCTCTCTCTCGAGAAAATTGGAGCCTCATTATATGAACTACGGGCCTTGATCGTCTCCAAACCTGGTTGGTCCGACGAGGACAGTTTATGCCTCTCTTGAGGGAAAACCGGAGCCTCACCGTATGAACTACGGACCTTGATCACCTCCAAAGCCGGTCGGTCTGACGAGGATAGTTGACGCCTCTCTCGAGAGAAAATTGGAGCTCAGATGAACTATGGATCTTAATGAATGACCTTCTTAAGAAGAAGATCGAGCCATTAACAAAGAAAGAAAAAATTTTTTTTTACCCTAACTCTTGAACTTCTCCTAGATGATTTCTCATCCAATGCAGAGAAACACTAAATCATATGAGAGTTGTGTCTTTTTACTTGACCCTAGGGGGGTTTTATAGACCCATTATAGGAGCAAGAAGGGAAAAAAAATAAAAAAATGTAAATAAACGAAAAAAAATTGAAAAAATTGAAAAAAGCTTATCGTTGCGTCGGCGGACGAGCTCGTAAGCCCCGAGCTCAGAACCCTGAGCCTTGCACCCGCAAGCACCCGCACGCACCCACGGCCCTGCACCCGCTTCCGCGATCATAATCTTGTGCACCCATGAAAATATATTCTCTCAAACTATATGGTTAATGAATCCATAAATTTCATTGGATAATTTATTATTTTCAATTATTTAGTATATATTTTTGGATGATAGAGATAATGTCATCCAAAAATAGAAAGATATGACACTAAAAATTCTACTAGTCGAAGTACGAATCTTGATGTCAAAAGCAATATGAATCTAAGTCGAAACTAATCCAGATCAAGCATTTAAAATATCTTTGAAAACTTTGAGATGTCAGTTAAATCCCTAAATAGTTCCTAAATATGGAGTGTTTATAATCAAATCAAGCGTTTTGACGAGTCGGATCTAACAAGCTCAAGATCTCTTGATTCTGACTTCATTTGAGCATTCAAATACTTGAAATACATCAGATGATTAAGGGAATCATTTTGAACCATCCGATGGAGTGGTTTGGATTTTGCATGTATTTACAGAAATGGCATCCTTCTAATCCATAAATAGCCCCTCATTCTTCACATGAGAGGGGTCCAAGCTAAAAAGAAGAGAGAGCTCTACAGTTTGAAAATTCTCCAAGCATAATCGTTTATCACTCGGCGGTCGCGACCACCATCGCCGCCAACCACCGCCAATTAACCGCCGCCGCCACGCTGGTTTGCGTTGCCACCACCGTGCCGGTCATCACCGCCACCATTATCGGTCATACCGCGACCACCGTCTCCAACCACCATCGTGACCACTGCTGACGGCCACAGAAAGCACCACTGCCGCTTGCCGCTGCGGCCGTCGGCCACCACCATCGATCATCGTCATTATCAACTACTTTCATCTGTCATCACCGCCGACCACCATCGCCGGTATCACGCTCATTATCGCCTTTAATTGCTAAGCACCACTATCGATCATTGTCATCATCGACCACCATACTGGTCACGCTGCCGATAACCGGCCATGTTTCGCCATCTCGCCGGCTATCACCACCACTAACCGCCAGTACCGCTGATGGCTGTTCACCATCCTCAATTGCCCCCAACAACTGTTATAACTTAACTAATGCTGCATAGCTGTTGTTACCTCATTCTGGGATTCTCATTGTCAACCGTTTTCATATACAATTTTGTAATCTCGTTATCGAAAAAATTTTGTACTCCAAAATAGATACATAGTGGAAGATTTTTACTTAGCTAAGCCTCGTGATTTTTTTCCCCATTTTCGGGAGTTTTTCCACGTAAAAATTCTGGATTTTTCTTATTCATTTTTCAAACATCTGTGTATGTGCTAAATTTTACAACAAAGTTAAGACGTAAACTTTTATTCTACTGCAACTGATTTTCTAACACACAACATATACATATATACATATATATATATATATATATATATATATATATATATATATATATATATATATATATATATATATATATATATATATATATATATACATATACATATATATATATACATATATATATATATATATATATATATATATATATATATATATACATATATATATATATATTTATTTTTATTTATTTATTTATTTATTTTATATAATTGTTAGGTGTTAAAAATACAAATCAGGAACATGAATATGATCATAAGGTGTTAGAATCAAATAAGAGGCAAATATATGATCATTAGGATTCTAATTAGAAAAATCCAAATATCATGTTTTTAAAAATTAAGTCTTGATCATTCCTAATAGTATAATATTTTTTAAGCATTGAATATTTTAATTATTTTAACATGGAACGGTTTTGAGCTCATTAAGTACATCATGATGTATATTTCAAATATAAATTTCAAATTATCTCATAATTGATTTCAAAAAATTTAAATTTAAATGCTTTCGTCAAGATATGAATTTGATTATATGAAGCTATACCACCTAGATAGAACCTACAAAATAGGGGAATAACTCAATTGAGCTTAAAATTTATTAATTAATCTAGTTCAAGCTTAATTATAAGAGTTAAAAAATAAATTAATTTATTATAAAAGAGAGAAGATCTGATGATGACGCATTTAATGACAATAATGCGACACTTCTATTTTTAAAAATATGAGACAAAGAAATGTGTTGAATATGATATTATAATAATAATTAAAAATAATATGTATAAATTAAATAGATAAATTATTAAAATTTATAAAAAAATAAGTCATTTATTTAAAAAAATTAAATTAATTTCTTAAGTTATATATATATATATATATATATATATTACTTAAGTAATTTTTTTATTATACTTTAATAATCTTAATGAATAAAATTTATTATCAATTCTAATTTATAAATTTAATTAATTTTTTTTATACTTTTAATTATTTGTAATAAATATATCTTATTATTCTCTCTTTTTAGCTCAAATCTCATTTCTATATTTCAAAACTCTCTACAATAATTTAAAATATAGCAAACTATATTTAAAATATTTTTTATATAATTTTACTTCAATTATTTATGACACGCGTGTCCTACACGTGTCCCTTTAATTTTTAATATTATTTTAATCAAATATTTATTTATTGTGTCCAACACGTGTTGGAGGCATGTCAGACTCGTGTCCGATACGTGTCAGATACTGCACATCTAATTTTTGAAAATGTCGATGTATCATAGAAGAAGATAATATCAAATAACATCTTTGTAGTAATAAAATAATAAAATATCAAAAAAATTAGACAAGTAATCATGATTACTTATTATATATATATGACGAAGCGAGCGGCAATGCGAAGGGCCGAAGTCGCGAAAGCAGTGTTGGCGTGCGCGGCAAACCATACGATGAGGTTATTTTCGTCCGTTTTTGTCCGTTTTCCACGATTTTGAGCGGTTTTAAGCCATTTTTCTTGGATTTTTGACATTTTTGCCCTTAAAGGGGTCTATAAAAACCCCCCTAGGGCCAAGGGAGAAGGCACACTCCTCATATGACGAGTGTTCCTCTTCTTCTTAACAGGAGGTCATTCAAAGGCGATCAAGACCCGTAGTTCATATGGCAAGGCTCCAGTTTTCCCTCGAAAGAGGTATCAACTGACCTCGTCGGATCGACTGGGTTAGAAGGAGATCAAGACTCGTAGTTCATACGACAATGCTCCAGTTTTCCCTTGAAAGAGGTGTCAACCGATCTCACCGACGAAGTTGAGCGATCAAGACGTAGTTCATACGGCAAGAGGCTCCAGCTTTTCCCTCGAAAGAGGTATCAAGACCTCGTCCGACCGGTTTGGAGGCGATCAAGACCCGTAGTTCATACGGCAAGGCTCGCTTTTCTCAAAAGAGGTGTCAACCCGACCTCGTCGGACCGATCAAAAGAGCGATCATCGGCAATCGGAGAGGGGTTGACGGCGATGCCCGACGATGGCCGACGTCGGTGGTCGACGACAATGCCCTGATCGGTCGAGGTTAACCAAACATGGATGGTGGCAACCAGGATATGACCGGCAGGTATATGACCAAATCTGCAGTACGGCGATGATGGTAACGGTGGTGGCGGTGACCGACGACGTGGTAGTGGCCGACGGAGTGGTCGGCAAATGAACCGGCACTGTAATCGCTGCGCGCATGGTGTCGAGTCGGAGGAGATGACCGGCGACGACGGTGGTGACCGGCGGAGATTGCCAACGGTGGTCGGCGGACCGGCGACGGGTGGCAAGAAGGTGGTCTAAGCGGCAACCGGGCAGCGGGTGTGACCGACGGGCGGTGGCTCGAGCGGCGGCAATCGGTGACGATATGTATTTCCAACTTCTTCTTGTAAGAAATTGGATTTCTTGAAACTTCAATGGATGGTTTAACGGTTGAGCAACCAAGATGGTGAAGCATTAGTAAACCGTCATTGAACAACTCAAAAGTCGATGAGAATTTTAAAGTATCATTCTCTATGATGTTACTGATGTCGTTAACTTGCATGTGAGGGGTAATCGAATCTAAGGATTTTGACCCATCCGAGTTGTTTGTCCAAGTGTTACTTGATGACATTAACTCGAAAGAGGTCGAATTGAATCGGATTTTTTCACCCAAGATTGTTTGTCAAGTGTTGCAGATGTTAACCTATTTGGAATAGTCAATTGGATCCGTTGAGGATTTTGACCTATCCGAGGTTGTTTTGTCGAGTGTTACCGGCTGACGTTAACTGCTTGGAAGAGGTTGAATTGAATCCGCTAAGATTTTGACCTATCCAAGGTTGTTTGTCATAGTATTATTCGATGACGTTAACCTGTATGGAAGAGGTTGAATGGAATCAGCTGAGAATTTTTGACCAATCCGAGGTTGTTTGTCAGAGTATGACTCGATGGCGTTAACCTGTATGGAAGATGTCGAATTGAATCCGTTGAGAATTTTCGACCTATCCTAGGATGTTTGTCAGAGTGTTACCTGATGACGTTAACCTACATGGAAGAAGTTGAATGAAATCCGATGAGGATTTTTGACCTCTCTGAGGTTGTTTATCAGAGTGTTACCCGACGCAACTGTGGAAGAGATTGAATTGAATCCGCCGAGGATTTTGACCTATCCAGGTTGTTTGTCGGGTATTACCCGGCGACGTTAACTGTATGGAAGAGGTCGAATTGAATCCGCGGGATTTTGACCTATCCGGGTTGTTTGTCGAGTGTTACTACGACATTAACCTATATGGAAGAGGTCAAAGGCCGAGGATTTTGACTCATCCGGTTGTTTGTCAAAGTATTACTTGATGACATTAACCTGTATGGAAGAGGTCGAATCAAAACATCCGTTTGTGGTTGTAACCAAAGTTTCTCCTTAACCTTGGTCTTGTTTTTCCATGAGTATGATTGAAAAATCATAATTTGCAAAGGTATATCTCTTTCAATGTTGAAATATCCTCCAACTTTGACTTGTTCCTTGGGATGGTAATCGATTAGATGCTTAACATGAGCAATCTTCTGAGATTAAGAGTTACCCCTTTTGATAAAATCAAGGAACGAAGTTTGATGAATCTTCATTCTTGCACTCTTAAAAGCTTGAAATGCACCTCGATGGCGGTTTGATCTTGTTGAAAACTTGGTCACCATACATATGAAATAATGGGAATCGTTTCCATACGGCCAAACCTGCTATGCTAGAAAACTAGTTCAGAGTAAAAGTTTACTTTAGCCTTGTTATGAAATCCAAAGACACACATAGTATTTAAAGAGTGAACAAGAAAACTCAGAATGAGAAAATCTAAAAGAGGAAAAAAATCACTGGGACTAGCCAGAAAACTTCCATTATGTATCTGTTTTCAAAGTACAAAATCTTCCATAACGATTACTGAATTGTATATGAGAAAGGAACAACAACTATGTAGTCACGTTCAGATGATAATAATTGCTAGTGGTAGCAGATGATGGTGAACAACGAGGAATAGCAATTGACGATGAAGGTCATCAATGGAGACCACGAGGTTACGACGGCGAGATGGTGCTACCGACGGTTACCCATGGCGGTGGTTGACGTGCCGGCACTGATTGTGATTGGAAGATCTTCAAGCTTTATGGCTCTCTCTCTCTTGCTCCCTCATAGAAATGAGTAGCTATTTATAGATTGGAGGAGCGCTCTGTAAATATATGCAAAATCGAACCACTCCACTTCATGACGGCTGTGAATGATTCTTTTGATCATTTGATGTATTTTAAGTATTTGAATGCTCAAACGGGAATTATGAGATCTTGGGCTTGTTAGATTCGGCTCATCAAGACGCTCGATTTGACTATAAACACTCCATGCTTAAGATCTATTTATGGATTTAACTGATATCCCAAAGTTTTTAAGGATATTTTAAGTGTCTTGTTATAGGATCAACTTGCTTTTGACATCAAGATCTTGCGATTCAAGTAGAATTTTCATTGTCATATCAATTATCATTAAGTTCTAAAATTTAATATAGTTTAAATAAAGCAACTCATGAGTAAATTGACTTAAATTTGATTCATTAATTTATCAAATTTTGCTCATTAGCTATTTATAAATTTGTGGGGCTCTGCTCAGGCGCACTAGGGAACAACAAATGATATGGTGCCCCAAAGTGCTCTGATAGATATCTATCAAAATAAATGATTTATTAAGACACTTGATAATGATATCGCTCAAGCACCTATTGACATAAGGTTAAGGGCACAGTGGAGAGGGTGTTTAAGCTGAACGATACTAAATAATAAAAATTGCAAAATAAGAGCCCCAAATTAAGTAGAGAAACTTATATACATAGCACATAATTCTTATGCATTTATATATCTAGTGTTTAAAATTTGATATTTATTTAAATAATATTTTTTATGCCAAAAAAAAATGCATTTTATTTTTAAAATACAATGATGGTACTATTTTTTTAAATATAATAATGAAGATTTGGATTCGATGTTATTTAAGTAAATATCAAGTTTTGGATGTTAGATATATAAATATAAAAAAAATGTATGTCATGTATATAAATTTTCCAATTTAATTAATGGAAGATTTAAATATATATCACATAATTCTTATGCATTTACATATTCAATATCTAAAGTAAGATATTTACTTATTTAATACTTTCTTATACTTTAAAAGTTATATTTCACTTTTAAAAAGTAAGTGAGATAATATTTTTGATGTGATATTGAAAATTAGGATGTTATATATATATATATATAAATATAAAAAAATAAAATTTAGATGTTAGATAAGTAAATACATAAGAGTTTGTATGGTATGTATGTAAAAACCCTTTATTAATATCCTAATAGATATTTTTTAAACATTCAATTAAAATATTTGTGCAATAAAAGTTATGATTTTAAAGTGTCTTCTCCTTTATACACAAATTGCCCCATCGATATTTTTTTCTTGCTTCTAAGTATTTGGTCATGATTAAAAGAATCGATACCTGATCAGAAATAAGAAACCTATTTAAAAGAGATCTTACACAAAAACAATTTAAGTTTCAAATTATAAATTTAATGTAAAAGGAATTAAGTTTTAAAAACTTTGATAATAAATTTTATATTTTAACTACAACTATTAGTAGAAAATGACTATTGAGTGTCATTTTATAATATAAAAATCATCTTATAATATTACATAATATCATTTTTTTAAAAATATTTTTTTATTATTTATCTTATATTTCTTATACCAAATTACATTAGAAGATTCTGAAATGATTTTTTTCAGAAAATATTTCAATATATATCAAACAATTCTTATGAATTTATATATAATATTTTCTTAAACATGAAAAAAAATTATTTTACTAAAAAAAGTTAATGATATTAGTGGAGGATAGAGTTTGAACATTAGAAGGTGTTAGGTGCTCGTCAACAAGCCAATTATTGGTCCACTAAATTATTCTCTTTGAAAGAAAAAAGAGATTGATGATAAAAAAAAAAGGCAAAGATCCAACTAACATCAAATATTGACAAACATTAGATGATATTTGATTACAAATGTTAGATGCATGTTGACGATCAGTGATATATTTCAATCATTTTCTTATAAAAGAGAAGATTGAGGGATATCATGGGAGGCTTAATTGTCAAGGACATTGGATGACAATCGATTGGGGACACTTGATGATGGTTAGAGTCCGTTCAATTATTATGCTTATAAGAGAGGAATTGAAGGAGTATGAAGGTGAATGTTAAATATCAATAGCTAACAAATGCCAAAAGTCAATCCTTAGTATAAGTCAAGTGTTGTTTGATGAGTAATATCAAAGGTGTTGATGACTAGAGGTCTATAATTAGGGATGCAAACGAACCAAACCAAACCGAGCCAAGGCATGTTCAGGCTTGAGCTCGATAAGATCTTTGGAGCTCGAGCTCGGTTCGAGCTCGTGTGTCTGTGTTCGAGCTCGGTTCGTTTAGCAACCGAGTTGTTCAAGCTTGGTTTGAGATTAGTTTGTGTTTGGTTTCGTTTAAAGCTAATCGAGCCCTTATCGAGTAGCTTGATTATTTATGATAAACGAGCTTAATCAAATGTATTAACGAACACTGTTATCAAGCCTTATCGAGCAGTAACTAAACGAGCCTTATTGAGCAGTAACTAAACGAGCCTTATCGAGTAGAAACTAAACTAGCCTTACTGAGCCTTACCGAGCTTTAACGAGCAGTAAGTAAACAAGCCTTAATGAGCACTAAATAAACGAGCCTTAACGAGCACTAAATAAATGAGCCTTAACAAGCAGTAAATAAACGAGACTTATTAAGTACTTTAACGAGCTGAATTTGTGTTCATGAATAAATAAGCAATAAAATTTGTAATAATTATAATATTTTTAAAGAATTTGTAAAATAATTAGCTAAAAATAAAATTTTATTGCATTTAAGAGAAAGAAAACAAAGTCCTTAAAGTGGACAACTCTCAAAATCTGATGCTAAAAAAGTTACAAGAATATAAGATAGCCTAAAAAGAATAGTCCTTAAACCAAGTACAATAAAATAAAATACAAAAACTAACGGTCTAATGACAAAAGAAAAAAATGAGATAAACTCCAACCACCTCCAAGAAATAAGAGACCGCATAATCAAGATAAATAAGTTGAATTTCAAATGTAATAAGAAAGTTTGAAAGAGTCACCAAGAAGAACTCAAATATTAGTAATATAAGCCTGTAAGAACTCAAAAGAGATTAGTAAATAGTAACGTAAGCTTAAACTTAAAAAGAAAGAATAGTTAGCCTACGGTAAGTCCCAATTCCCAAACCAATCAGGCTGCAGTAAGGTCAATCAGCTTAATGGAGCTAGATAGAAACAATTACAAACCAGGCAGTACGAACAGCCAACAAAACCTACAAAACAGATAGCCAAACCACCAACACTACAAAACAGATCCCAAACCATCATATATAAAAAACAGAGTGCAAAATCAAATATAAAAAAACTTGAAATCATAAAGAAATTGTCACCAAGAACAAACCAAATAGGTCAGAAACCATAAGGAAATTTTCAGCCACCAAGAACAGTCAGCCAAACAGTAGAAACCATAGAAATTTTCATCCACCAAGAACACAACAGGGCTGCAGAAATCAGATGGAATTTTTCACCACCAAGAACAAACAGAGCAGAAATCATATATAAAACTCAGAAATCTGCAACTTGTATGAGCAACAGGGCGCAGGAACAACCAAACAACCATCAAGAGGAACAACAATTTAGGAGCTCATTGTGGCCACAAGCATGGGGACCCATGTATGTGAGGGTGGGCAATTACCCCTCAATTTTTTTTTAAATTAAAGTTTCTTTTTTTAAAAAATAAATTTTTCCCCCCTAATAAAAATTCTTGCCCAATAAAGACAATGTTTTTTTTCATTTTATTAGTTTGCCCACCCTAAAAATTAATAAATGATAATAAAAATTTTTGTTTGAAATTTTGATAATTAGTTTGCCCACTCTGAAAAAAATAGCTGGTTCCGCCCCTAGCCACAAGACCACAAGGTTGCCAAAAAACAGAAAACATAAGTGCATAACTCTTTGCAACCATATATGCTCACATGGCCACACCCTTCACACCTCCCCATACTTCTTATATTAATACCATAAGATATTAAAGATAGCCAACATTTTAGGATTCACATTCCAAAGACATAATCCCCATATGACAAAGAACAATCAAAGAAAAATAATTTTTCTCGCAAACAACCTAAAAATTGAAATTGACGAAGAGCCAAGAAGAATAGACCACATTTTACCTCAAGATAATTTCGTGAACATGCTTACCGCTTGCAAACAACCGAACAATTGCAGAATGATTTTCACTGATTCCGTGACAATTTAAAAAAAATGAAGTTCACAATTGAAAAAAAAATGATTTCCACTGATTCCATCAGAATTCAAAAAGAAAAGAGAAAAACTCAAAGTCTCAAACTGTCAGACATAATGAAAATATCAAAACATTTGGAATTTATTTAGGGCATAACCCTAAACAATGACATAATGGAAATAAACCAATCAAACTTCTCCACAAAGATTTTACTCTCATTACTAAGAGTTCACAAGAAATGACACGACCATGATTCCCTCAATCAAATATTTCGAGTTCATTTCCTCTCATTCGTCGATCTCCACAAATATAAATCGAAAATAATAAATCACTTACCTCGGCCACAATACAGAGCACAGTCGAACTCTATGAACAATACAAAATATTTCTCTTCCGTGGCTCTAGCTTCTAGGGTTTTCTTTGCGGGGAAGAACCGAAGAGAAGAAGTATGCGGCGACTGTAAGGGGAATTAGGAATAACCGAATAAGAGCCTTAGCTGCTTACTCGCTTAGGGTTACATATTTTTACTTATCGCCTATCATTTAATAGCTACCGTCCATCAATAAACTAACAAGATTGAGGAAGCCGACCTCGCTTCGACGGACTCGGAGCTAATGAGTGAGTCGATGGATGGAAGTCACCGAAGCCATGATTAATGGATAATGGTTATTACTTATTATGTAATATTAAAATTAAAATTAAGAAATTTTATTACAATTTAAAGTTAAGGAATTTTATTATATAATATTAAAATTAAAATTCATATAAATATAAATATATTTTAATTTAGTTAATGTTTACATTTTTTCATAAATGTTAAATATTTTCTTAAAATTACTTAACGAGCTTGTTCAGTATGTTCATGAACATTAAACGATACCACCATCATAATCGATTATCGAAGCTTCTTAACGAGCTTGTTCATGAACATTAAATGATACTGTTCACGATCATAATCGAATCGAAGCTATGAGTTGTTCGAGCTTGTTCATTTACCAATCGAGTATTCACAAAAGTGTTCAAGCTTGTTTGATTACTTAATCAAACGATCATGAACGATCTCTTATCGAGCCAAGCTTCGAGTAGCTTGTCGAACGCTCGGTTCGTTTGCAGCCCTATCTATAATACTCCAAATCTAAAAACTCTATATCAAAGCTCTCTTAAAAAATATGAAGAACCCCCTACTATGAATAAATAAAAGTAAGGCCTATTTATAACTTGGGGAGTATTTTAATATTTTCAGCAAAAAAAAAAAATTTAGATATTTTATTACATTAAGAATATCATAATTGAGTGATATTGGTCTTGACTAATTCATAAAATTGAAATACTTTTTTATATTATAATCATATAAAAAATAAAGGTGATTTGATCCCTTAAATAGCCTCTAGAAAATTTTAATCATATTTCATATACCTGACTTAAGTTCATTTGGAGTTAGATTAAAATATTATTATTATTGAGTTTATCTATTAAGATACTCATTTTGATCATAAATTTGCTTTAAATAAAGTGATTTAACATCTAAAACTTTTGTCAAAATATATTTTAGATTAAATGAATTTTTTAGTGGTATATCATGAATGAAATGATAACTAGAATCAAAACTAAATTTTATGAAAACTATAAATGTGTTGTTTGAGATTCAAAAGTTATAAAAAATATGAACATATAACATAATGCTTTATGTTCTATTACAATAATAGCATATCAATAAAAGAGTTCTATTGCATATGAATGATGATCAAACCATCGTTAGAAAAAAATTTTGAAATAATTTATGACATTAATTTTGAAGATAATCACATCGATAGGTAGAGTAACTTTTACATCTTAGTCTAAAATGAGCATTTGCATGTGATGAGAAAAACATAAAAAGCAAGGAACACCTAACTTTGTTTGTAAAAACTTGTCGACATGAAAAAGCACACTCTTAAAAAAATGTTGTTAGTTTGGTCTCAAATTATCATTTGCCTCCCTTTTCCAATGTTAGAGGAGGCATCAATATAATATAAAAACCTAACTTTAGAAGGAAGTCTATAATTTGTGATGGGGTAAAGAACATGGAAGCCGTGACTTCGTTGGCTTTAAGAGGCAACCAAATTATCTTCCTCCTAGAATAAATGGATGAACTCATCAATTAAAATTTAATAAATTATGCTTCGCAAATGCTGGATCGCTGCTGCATTGGACTGTCTTTTTTTCCTATTATTCCGATGGTGGGTGCTTGCGGGTTTCTGTGATGCTGGACGATTTTTTGAATGGACGATGATGAGACGGTTGCTGCTTGGTGCTATACCTTGGCCTTTAGCAGCATTTTGGATGCTTCCCCGTGGATGGACCGTATCTGCAACCTGGAACAACATTCTCTACCCTGCGGGGTTTCTTTCTTTTCAATATGGATCCAGTTCCATTTGCGGGCAGATGTTGTCAACCGTCGGTAGCTCTTTTGGGATTAAATTGATCTTTGTCTTCTGATGTTCACTTAAGTTTTGATCTCTGAGTCCATTGAACTGTTGCTCTAATTTTTTTCTATTATTTTTCTATTAACTTGGTATAAGTTTCCTTCTGACTCCTGGTTTAACACATACTTGTAATCTGTTACCTTACACTTTGGAATGAAATTGGGCTTTGCCCTCAAATTTTCCAAAAATAAAAAAAATAATAAATAAATAAATAAAACAACACATGTCAACATAATCTATCTAAATAAATAAATAGGTCATACATATGATAAAACTATCTATCCAAAGGAGAAAAAATAGACAAAAGCTGGGAAGATCAAAACAATATCACAATGTACCCTACATTTCATGAAGTTGTCAGTGCTTTGGAATTTTCTATGGCTTTGGAGTTCTAAATATACAAAATGATTTAGTTAGAAAATCTTAGTATGTATTTTTGATCTTTAATAGGTATAATCATATCAAAATACTTTCCTTTTGTACTAACAATGGATGCATCATATTGCTCAATCCCTCAATTAGAAAATAATTGGATGATCTCATCTTTGAGCTAGCTAGATCAACCTAATCGACTCATTTTTTTTTTTGTATAATATAAAATTGATAAACTCACTTTTCATATAATAAACATCATAACACTTTATATATAGATGCATATGCTACTACAATTTCATCTCTTAAAACATTGAAGGCAAAATTTCTTTGACTAATTAATGCACTCAAATGGAATCATGCCGAACTTACCCAATCATAAAAAAAGTTGAGCGGTCCCTATCTGGTGAAATGTTATTAGGTGTTATTAGGTGAGCTTATTATTATTATTATTATTATTATTATTATTATTATATTATTATATATTATATATATATATATATATATAAAGTGATAGTTAACTTAAGTGATAATATTTTATGAAATTTTATATTAATATTTTGAGATGAAATCTCAATTACATTAAATATATGCTTTCATACTGAATTAAAAAAAAAAAAAGAGAGAGAGAGAGAGAATATATTTGACTTGAAAACAGTGATTCCAAAGTCATCAAACATCGGGATCCCTTCCATCCCTCACTGATTACTTAGCATAAAAGCTTCCTTCAACAAAATCCAAAAGAATTAAGCCTGACCAATAAGCTCCTGCAGAGCTTAGAAAAATCTTAAAAAGGATAAGCATAACTAGCTATCTAGCTAGCCATATATGCATGCATAGTATAATCTACACATCATCGACTCATCATCCTAGATATATATGTCCATCCATAACAAATATCGATATCTATAATTAATACGTCCTCGTTCTTCTACTGATCAGTTATCATCATCCATTAAAAGTATATCCATGCCCCATCCCATCAATGAAATACCCCGGCATCGGCTGTCCATCATCCATGCCATTTCCGAAAATTCCATACCCTACATGCATCACATCTTGCTGCTGCTGTTGCTGGCGATCTGTATTCGTAGTACTGCCGTTGCTGTTGAGGCATGGCCGGGGTGGTTGTCGGACTGGGTTCTCTGATCCGAATCGAAGCTGAACCCGTCGGTACTGTACTGCCCGGTCGGAACGCCGGTGAATTGCTGAACCATGGCTCGGAAGTTGGCGGTGTCGGTGTTGAGCAGGGTGGTGGGGCCCGACGAGATGCCCTCGAGCGCTTACGTGGCGGAGCTTTTCCTACGGAGCGAGAGACGCCGCTGACGCCGGCATCGGGGACAGCGGGAGCGGTTGTGACGACTGTTGGGTCGGCGGGGATGGATGTTGCGATGAACTGATGGGAAGGGTGGTGGCTGAGGTGGATTCCGGAGGAGTCGCGGTGGAATAACTGAGCCCAGTTAGCGGTGGGTTCGGAGGTGGCGTCGGTCATCGCCGCGGTTGTGAGGAAGGTGGAGAGAGGCAGAAACTCATGTTTGGTTTGAATATATAGCTGGAGGGCATGTGGAACAGTCTCCTGCATCTTGAACCGTCGGTTTTCACTACATGCACGGTGTAAATTAGACACGTGGAGATCGATAAAAGGCTATCAATCGATCTGCTTGAAGATGCGTGCCCCTAGGTTTATATTCACCCGGTCTTAATGATCAACAATTAAGATTTTTAAGTATGTATTTTATAGAGTTCAATGCATAGGATTTTTAGAACACGTGTGTTTTCTTTTCTTCTCGAAGTGATGGAGAGAGCTAGCTGGCGTGGATTCGAGGAAGATTCCTATTGGATCGATGACGACATAGTGATTGTGACTCAGCTTCTGCTTCTGAGCCGACTTCATGTGATATAAAAGTAACTTTTTTAAACTATTTTTAAAATATCAGAAACAAATATTCATATATTAATAAATATTTGCTACAATATTGCATTTTAAAAAATTATCTGAAAGCTTAAAGGTAAGGATATAAATGATATTATTAGATTAATCTCCTCTTGAACGAACAGTTCGCTATTTCTCCTCATCTTCGAATCGTTGGTCCGGTCAAAGCCGGCAGCTATATTAAGGACGTTGACCGCGACTAAACAGACACGTGTTTTTTAAAATACAGAAATCACATAAATGAATTATATTTAAGATCAAATTTATCTTTTAATTATTTATAAAAGATTAATTTAGTCACATATTAAATACAAATACTAATTTAATTTTTTGATTATTTGATTAGAAATCAAATTAATTTTCTGTGATATGATGAGTGAATAAAAATGAGAAAAGAATAAAGTTTGTTAATTATCTACTTCTTTTTATTTTTATTATTTCAAAAATATCCTATAATATTTATTATTCTCTATAATTTTTTGTTAAATTTTAAATAAAAGGATTAATTTAGTTATTGATCAAATAGTCAAGTGATCAAATTAATTTTTTTATTTAATATGGGATTAAATTAATTTTTCATAAATAATTGAGAGACTAATTTGATCTTAAACTCTATATTGTAGTGTCTGATTTAATTGAGCACAAAGTATATGATTAAGTTGATAATTAAAGCTTTAATGCTTATTTAAAATTTAATTCCTTCTCTTAAAAATGGTAATACTCAAAGCTCTGTTCGATATTTGCATGGGAACGGATTTGAAGGCGAAGGCTGCTCTGGAGACTGGCGGGGCCAGCGAGCCCAGGCGGGTGTACGGCTCGTCGACAGTGGGACCCGGATGGTGTTATGGACCAATGGAAAACGAGAGCTGACGTGGGTGCTGCGCTGACTGAAGTGCCAGGTCAAAATGGACACCGTCTGGATCGAAAGTAGGGAACCGGACCCGTGTCTACGTACATAATAAGGACCGAGCTGGCGTGGTATATTTTTGTGATGGGTGTAAACTGTGCCAATAAGTTTGAGGATGGGAGAATTTATCGGAACGGCTGCGTCATTAACGCATAATTGAGGTTTGGTAGCGGGGGATCAGGAGATAGACTAGGCTGTAATATTCGGACGATGACCTATTCAGGAAAAAAAATCTGCTCATAACATTTTGATATAATTTCATTTAGGAGCTGTTTTGATTGAAAGAATTTAAAATACATTATAAAATAAATATAAAGATTTTATATTTTTTGATATTTGACTTAAAGTAAAATTAATTTTGAAGATAATATTGATATTATCCTGAAAATTGAATCAAGCAAATCTTGATCTTGAAAAAAGGCGTCAGAAATTTATGGCGGTAGATCAAAAATATCATTAAAACTTTAAGGCATCGCTTAAATTCCTAAAAGCTCTCAAATATTGAGTGTTTATAATAGTCAATCGGCGTCACCGGGCGGATCAACGAGATCTTCTGATTACTTGTTTGAGTTCAAATACACAAAATACATCATATGATCAAAGGAATCATCATGAGTCGTCAGATAGAGAGGAGTGGTTGGATTTTGCATGTATTCTGAGACGCCACTCCTCCCTATAAATAGCCGTTCATATATGGGGAGGCCGCAAGAGAGGAGAGCTCACAAAATCCTCGGCATAATCATGCACTCGGCGATTGTCGCCACCTCGCCATTAGCCTCCGTGTCGCCATTCCGTCGATCTCAGGTCTCATGACGACCTTCATCATTGTTGTTCCCCGTTCACCCATCATTCTAGCAAGCTTTCAACCAAAGCGTGACTATATTTGTTGTTATTTTGATTCCATTATCGACCATTCTCATATACAATTTTGTAATCCCGTTGTCGGGAAAATTTTATACTCTAAAACAAATACAACGTCACTGTGTCTTTGGACTCCATGAAAAAAAAAAGCGTAAACTTTTACTCAATCGGTTTTCTACCAACAGTTTGGCGTCATGGAAACTAATTCTCACCATTTTATCTTATATGGCAACCAAGTTTCTCAACAAGATCAAAACCACCATCGAGTGGAGCATTTCAAACTTTCAAGGAGCGCAAGCGAAGAATGAAGATTTATCAAACTTCGTTCCTTCAGATTTTATTGAAAACTGGGGGGAAACTCTTAATCTCAAAAGATTATCCAAATCAATATTCTGGATATCTAATTGATTATCAGTTAGAAAAGCAAGTCAGCAATACCAATGAAAAAGGCCAAAGTTAAGGAGCAACTTTGGATACAATCACAAACGGATGTTAATTCTACCTCTTCCATACAGGTTAACATCATCGGGTAACACTCTCACAAACAACCTCGGATGGGTCAAAGATCCTCAGCGGATTCAATTCAACCTCTTTCATACGGGTTAACGTGTGAAGCACTCGACAACCGGATAGGTGAAAAGGTCCGTGGACTTCTGGTCTCTTCCACGTTAACATCATCGGTAACACTCGACAAACAATCTGGATGGGTCAAAATCCTCGGATTCAATTCAACCTCTTCCATAGGTTAACATCATTGGTAACACCCGACAAACAACCGGATGGGTCAAAATTCTCGGATTGATTGACCTCTTCCATACAGTTAGCGTCGCCGGGTACCTAACAAACAATCTCGGATGGGTCAAAATCCTCATTGGATTCATTCAACTCTTCCATACAGGTTAATCGGGTAACACTCGACAAACAACCTCGAGATGGGTCAAAATTCCTGGATTGATTCACCTCATGCAGTTAACGTCAGCGAAGACTCGACAAACAAACTAGGATAGGTCAAAGGTCCTTGGATTCAATTGACCTCTTCCATACAGTTAACGTCGTCAGTCACTCGACAAATAACCAGTTAAAGATCCCGATCGCATCATCACAGTCATCAGCATTCGGCGCCCGGTCGCCACCATCGGCTTACCGTTGCCGATTCTGCTGCCACCACCCTGCCGACCATACATGGCCCGTTGCGTCATTAGTTGCGACTACCGACCATCATCGGATCAACCATTCATCATCGCGGTCATCCCCAGCGGCTGACCGGCGCTGATGCTGCGATTGTCGCCATTTACCGCACCAACCACTCGTAGGCAACCGTCGCCCGTAGCAGACCATTATCGCCGGTCCGCGTCGCTGCGCGGTCATATCCGGCGGTTGCATCGTCGGCGTTATCTCGCGACCGCACATCACCGCGGCCGACCATGCAATCCATTGGTCACCACCATCGTCGGCTGGTCATCCCATTCTGGACACGGTCACCACCGTCGCTCTGGCCGGGTTGCCGCTTCACCACCCCGTGGGCCAGCCACCACCATCGCAGATCACCGCCATCGCCCTGCCGTCAGTCACCATATCGCATCTCGGTCACCAACGTCGTAGGTCATCCCCATTTCGGCCTTGGTCGCCACCATCATTACCGTCGCTGATTCGCGTAGACCACCCCGGCGGACCCACCACCGTCGGGGCGCCGCGTCAACCCGTCTCGGTTATCATCCGCGATGATCGCTCCGACGGTCGGTCCGGCGGTCGGTTAACACCTCTTTTGAGGGAAAATCGAGCCTATGAGAACAATCATGCTCGCCGAACTGGTCCAGAGATCAGTTAACATATCTTTCGAGGGAAAACTAGAGCCTTGTCGTATGAACTACGGATCTTGATCGCCTTCGAACCCGGTCGGTCCGACGAGGTCAGTTAACACCTCTTTCGAGGGAAAAGTGGAGCCTTGTCTTATGAACTACGGGCCTTGATCGTCTCCAAACGATCTTCTCTCAAGAAGAGAATGTGCCTTCTCGAGCCTGGGATTTTATAGACCCCATAGAAGGTCAAAACTTAATAAAAATCACCCAAAATTGCTCAAAATAGGCACAAAGCGGCGAAAATAGACATTTTACCTAACCTGCGATAATAGTCTGCGGGCGATGGACCTCAGCGAGCAGTCGCGTCTTCTGCTGTGTGGCCGCTCCTCGAGCGTTCATAGCCGCCACACAGCCTCGCCGCGACCCCATCGTTCGCGACCGTAGACCCTCACCGAACCGCCACGACCCTCGGCATGACCCGCATGCTGCAGCCGTGGCAGCTCCTCAGCGATCGACCACCACCCAGCGTTCGGTAGCGACCATTCCATCATCCCCCGGACCAAAATTGCGGCCAGCCATGCGACCAGCGTTACCATTGCTAAGCAACTGCGGTTTATTTATGGGTTATATTCCAGAAATTTGCGTAGCGCTAGATTCTGCGATTACGTTAATCCAACCAACTGTAAGTGCGTAAATGTCTGCATGAGTCCATAACCAAATCTTGCGTGCCGCGTACATCGACCCACCTCCAGTGGTCATAATCTTATGCTCCCATGAAGATCTTCTCTCAAAATGTATGGTTAATGGACATAATTTCATTGAAGAATTTGTTATTTTCAATATTACATATATATTTTTGGATGATTGAGATAATATCATCCAAAATAGGGCAATATATGACCGAAAATTCCACTAGTCGAGCACGAACCTCGATCTAGAAAGCAATTGTCAGTGAATGGTCGAGATCAAGCACTTAAAATATCATTGGAAACTTTGGTACATTAGTTAAATTCCTAAAAAGCTCTCAAATATGGAGTGTTTATAGTAAAATCGAGCGTCTCGACAAGTCGAATCCAAGCCCAAGATCTTACAATTTACTTCATTTGAGCATTCAAATACACAAAATACATCATATGATTAAGGAATCATCATGAGCCATCCGATAGAGAGGAGTGGTTCAGATTTTGCATGTATTTATAGAGACACCACTCCTCCAATCTATAAATAGTCCCTCATTCCTCATATAAGGGGAGGCCAAGCAAGAGAGAGGAGAGAGCTCTAAAGCTTGTTCAGTTACATTATTGCTATAATGACATTATCTTATTGAATGGCATCCATCTAGCATCGTTAGCGCCCGGCTGCATCCTATAATCTCGATATTTCTCCATTTCGAGCCTTCATCTTCGGTCGTTGTTCCCGTTGTTCACCATCATCTCTTCTTCACTTGCGCAATTGTTATAACACGAGCGTGTATATATATAAACATTTGTTGTCATTACGGGATTCCCATTATCAGCCCTTCTCATATACAATTCTGTAATCCCGTTGTCGGGAAAATTTTGTACTCTGAAACAAATACATAGTGGAACATTTTACTGGGCTAGGCCCCGTGGCTTTTCCCTCTTTTCGAGGTTTTCATGTTAAAATTATGGAGTTTTATTATTAATTCTTCAAACGTATTGTGTGTTGGACTCTAAGATAAAGCTAAGGCGTAAACTTTTACTCTACTGCAACTAATTTTCTAGCACGCAATAAATCTAATATATTTCAAATATATTACATTGGTATTGCATGCTAGAGAACCAGTTACGGCAGAATAAAACTTCACACCTTAGTTTCAATGAAAAATCCAGCACTCATGCAGATAGTTGAAAACAAAATAAGGAACTCCGAAATTTTTTACGTTGAAAACCCGAAGAGGGTAAAAATCACGGGGCTAGCCGGTAAAATCTTCCACTATGTATCTATTCAATTTAGTTCGATGAAACAAATATGAAAGCAATAATCAGAATCAGGCTATAACGTATCTTACAGTTAAGTACATGCGATTGTTGGTAGATTAGTGATGGTGAACGGCGGTCAACGGCAGCAATGTGGTGTGGTAATGATCAGCGGCGGAATGGCGGTAGTCAGCGGTGGTGACCGGCTGTGGTAACAATGATGATTGATGGTGGTGGTTATCTGAATAACGCGGTGATGGTGACCGGTGGCAACGATGTGGTAGTGGCAACGATGGATAGCGGGCGCGATGGTGGCGATGGCGGCGGTGGCCGGCGGCCGGCGGTGTTGGCAAAGCGGTGGGCGATTATGCTTGGAGGATTTTCAAGCTTTAGAACTCTCTCTTCTCAAGCATCCTCATGAAGAATGAGGAGTTATTTATAGATTAGATGCGTTTTATAAATCGTGTAAAATCAAACCACTCCATGAGCGGCTCAAAATGATTCCTTGATCATCTAATGTATTTTAATTATTTGAATGCTCAAATGAAATTAGTGAGATCTTAGATTTGTTAGATCGACTAGAGGCTTCGATGTATTTATAAACACTTCATATGTAAGAGCCAACTAATATCATAAAATTTTCAATTATATTTTAAGCGCTTGATCTGGGTTAGTCTTAATTGAGAATCAGATTGCCTTCGACATCAAGATTCATGCTTCAATTAGTGAAATTTTAAGTGTCATATCAGTTGCCCCCTATTTTTGGATGAAATTACTTATTTCATCCAAAAATATATTAAATTTTTTTAAATAAAATAACTTTATTTATTATTATGATTTGTAATTGCATATAATATGTATTAATTTATTTATTAACTAATTAATTATCAATGTTTATTTATTTCATATATATATATGCATTTAATCTTGAAAGAGATGGAGTTTTTTTAATTAAATGTCATAATGAGGAGAGAGTTTTTTTTAATTAAATGTCATAATGAGGAGAGAATTTTTTTTAATTAAATGTCATAATGAGGTGAAGGTTTTTTTTTCTAATAAAATGTCATAATGAGGAGATGATTTTTTTTAAATTAAATGTCATAATAAGGAGAAGGTTTTTTTTCTAATTAAATGCCATAATGAGGAGATGAGTTTATTTTCTAAAATATATTTTCTCTTTCCCCTTACAGTGGATCTATAAAAATCCTCCTATGGTCAAGTAAGGAGACACAACTCCTATATGCTCTAGTGTTCTTCTATGTTGGATGAGAAATTATTTAGCAGTTCAAGTAGGGTTAAAATTATTTTATTTTTTTCCTTTTTGAGAAATTTTGACCTTCTTCTTAAGAGAAGGTCATTGGCTGATTAGCACAGCACTGTGGCGGGCTTTTTCCCGAAGAGGTGTCAAATGTCGGAGACGGGTTTGGAGGTGATCAAGGCCCATAGCTCATACGGTGAGGCTCTGATTTTTCCTCGAAAGAGGCATCAACTGTTCTTGTCGGACCAACCGGGTTTGGAGGCAATCAAGACCCGTAGTTCATATGGCGAGGTTCCTATTTTCCCTTGAAAGAGGCATCAACTATCCTCGTCGGACCGACCGGGTTTGGAGGCGATCAAGTCCCGTAACTCATACAGTGAGACTCCAGTTTTTCCTCGAAAGAGGTGTCAATTATCCTCGTCGGACCAACCAGATTTAAAGGCGATCAAGGCCCGTAGTTCATACGATGAGGCTCCAGTTTTTCCTCGAAAGAGGCATCAACTGTCCTCGTCGGACCGACCCAGTTTGGAGGCAATCAAGGCCCGCAGCTCATACGGTGAGGCTTCAATTTTTCCTCGAAAGAGGTGTCAACTATCCTCATCGGACCGACTGGGTTTGGAGGCGATCAAAGCCCATAGTTCATACGACGAGGGTCCAATTTTCCCTCAAAAGAGGTGTCAACTATCCTCATCGAGCCGACCGAGTTTGGAGGTGATCAAGGCTCGTAGTTCATACGACGAGGCTTCGATTTTCCCTCGAAAACCTGCCCCTCGCCGTAATCAACCGGGTTTGAGGTGATCAAGGCCCGTAGTTCATACCGAGGCTCGTTTTCCTCGAGGGCGCCAATCCTCCTTGACCGACCGGTCGAGGTGATCGACTCATACTTTCTTGTAGAAATTGATTTTTGAACTCCAATGGATGGTTCAACTTGATAACCGCCAAGATGGCATGGAAGCATCAATAGGAACCATCCTTCAACAACTAAAGTCCGCGGTAATTTCAGAGTATCATTAGAGAGGAATAACTTTTTTTTATCTCATATGTATGCATATACTTTTTGTCAGATCGTAGGCAAAAAATTTTATCCAAAGCTGTCCGTGAGCGACGAAGTCAGGAAAGGATATGCCCAAGTATTGAGGTGAGTGAGTTGCTTCACAAAATTCTTAGATTTTTATCTTTTCCTCTATCTTTTTATTTATTTATTATTTATTTTCATGATGATGAGAAAAAAAAACTCATAACATGCCTACATACGATATATCATCCACTATCACAGATAGTTTAATGGTGCTCCATAGAAATTTCACTTTCATAATGAGTTGGTGGCTATTGTTGCCAAAAGTCCGATCGAGCGCTCACCGTAATATTTTACTATTGAGATGATTCTTCGCGGCGGACATTCTCTTTTCCCAAATTGATTGAGATCTTTAAAATATGCGGTAGCTTTTATCACAATTTTCATTTCAAGCTTTAGATCATCGCTATTTGACTGCCTTCTTAGAGCGGTGTTATTTTTGAACATCAAATACTTGTGAATGTGTAGATTCACATGTGATTCTGGGGACATGTTTCTTATCTGCTATAAAGAATTAGATAGAATTTTCACGGATCCATCTAGAAATTGGTTTAATGGATTTTTTTGTGAAAAATGAGTGGGCCTCGAGAGATGAGGAAGATTGAATGACCTTCCATCCATCCGATTGAAGAGAATGAAATCTTAACGACTCTTAATATTCTTGATGCAGGAAGCTTACAACATGAGTTACGCCACATTAAAAAATATATAATTGAAGATAGAATGTTCAAGGTTGGCCTTTCCATGTGGAGATCTCATGCTCTTCCACAAGACATCAAGTAAAGGTGATGAAAGGTCTCATATTCATGATTCTTTCAAGAAGCCCGTTACGAAATCATGGAGATAGCAATATTTCTTCTTTAAAGAAAAAGAAGACATGTGCCGAATACGTCAAATATTTGCGGAGAAAATGTTCGCCCCCAGTTAACCTCTGAGAGTTTAGCTATCTCAACTCATAATGGGAGATTTTGTTTCTCGAAGCCACATATTCCTGAAGAGGTGTTAAAGCACATATGCATGACGCCAATGAGACAAATTAGTACGCTTGTCTTCTCCTCCTCCTTCTTTCTCTTTCCTTTTTTTCTTTGTGTAATATTTATGATGATTTTTTTTTGTAGGTAGCTCAACATTATGATGGCTCATTTGGGTGTCGCTCTAGATGAAATATTGAATTTGTGAAGGTAAAATATATGCAAGCAGTATGAGAAAGATAGTGCTAAGGCCAAAGAAGTGGCGACTGAGGATTAGCTAACCGGGTGTAGAACTGAAGCTAGCAAACATGTCAACTTCTCTTTCTCCAAAGATCGAGGGTGACCTCGTGATGAGTGATTGAGGTGAGGAGAGACTCAGAAAGAGAAAAGACTCAGGCATTTATAGGAGAAGAAAGCTCGAACTAGAGAAGAAAGCATTACAGGATCATCTTTCTAAGAAGGAGTTTATAATGTCAGAAGCGGAAGCAAATGAAATCTCCTTAAAGGCCGTGGAAGACTTTAAGAACTCTCTAGCTCATTGCGATACTATCAAAGATCATATCCATGAAGCTCATAATCATATTCTTGATGTTGAAGTGAATGACTTGGAGAACCAATGTTTAGAGGAAGGCTTCATCTGAGGGTTCCTAAAAAGAAATTGGCTTGGTACATCACAAAACTGGAGCTAGTATTGAGAATATGTCTCCCAGCCAAGTGTCTAAAGATCCTTCGCCAGATTCAGGAGATGAAGAGGTCGAGAGTGAGTTTAAGGGAGCATCTCCTAGTGGTGAGGAGGACATTGATATCATGTAGTATCACTTGAGGATGCATTTTTTTCTTTTATATATGAATTGTTATTTCATATATAGAATTTTGATTCTTTCTTATATCATCATGTCAGTGTTGTTAATGATATAAAAAAATTTTGGGTGATCGGCTCTTGTTTTATTTTTACCTATCCGAGGTGATTGGTCAGAATATTATTTGACGACGCCAACATGTACAGATGAGACCGTGGGAAGTCCACCAAGGACATTTTGGCCTATCCTAGGTATTAGTCAAAATATTATTTGATGTCTTACCTGTATGGAAGAGGTCGTGGGATGTCCACCAAGGACCTTTTGACATATCCTAGGCATTAGCCAAAGTGTTACTTAACTTCTTACCTATATAGAAGAGGTCGTGGACTATCCACCAAGGACTTTTTAACCTATCATAAGCATTAGTCAAAGTGTTACTTAACTTATACAATGTGAGTTGCGCATTTCTCAAGTGGGAGAATTAAATGAAGGAGATTATTTATATGCTCGAAAGAAAAAGCTATAAACTCATTACTTTGATAAGGTCGGTGATATAATCATAAGATGATTTTAATATAAATATGAGTATGAAGAGGAAATAACAAACGAGATAAAATAAAAGTTGCAATAATTATGCAGTAGGAATTACTGATAATATTTTCAGAGATTCTCGTTATTCCAAGTTCGAGGTAAAGTTTTTCCTCGATATCCTTGAGCTTGAATGTTCCCGGCTTGACTATAGCTATAATCACATAAGGGACATCCCAAAGAGATGAGAGTTTATTACGTTGAAGGCCTTTGCCCATAGCTTCGAGACTTCGTAGGACCAAGTCATCGATAGATATGGGATGGGATTTTACTCTTCTATTGAAGTGACGAGCCACCCTTTGGTGGTAAGAAGCAGCCCGAAGTAGAGTCATGTCACGAGTTTTGAGGAGTAGGTCCAGGTGTCATCGGAGTTTTTCTTCATTACTATCATGATCAAATGATTGAACTCTTGGACTTGGAATCCTGATATCTACTAGTATAATAGCTTCTGTGCCAAAACACAAGTTATATGGTGTCTCACCAGTCGAAGTTTGTGATGTTGTGCGGTAAGCCCAAAACATATTAGAGAGCTCATCAACCCATTGCCCCCCAGCCTTCTCAAGATGTGTTTTTAACCCTTTGAGTATAGTCCTATTAGTAGCTTCAGTCTATCCATTAGTTTGAGGATGGGCTATAGCCGTATGCAGCAGCTGAATGTGAAGATCTTTACAAAAAGATGTAAAGACTTTTCTAGTAAATTGGGTTCCATTGTCGGTGATGATCTTTGCAATAAGACCGAATCAACATACTATATTTTTCCAAATAAATTATTTAGCATTTGCCTTCATGATTTTAGCGAGTGGTTCAGCTTCCACTCATTTAGTGAAGTAGTCGACAATTAAAATGATGAACTTTCGTTGCCCTGACGCTACCAAAAAAGGTCCCATGATATCAATTCCCCATTGAGCAAAAGGCCACGGGCTTTGAAGGGATGAGAGCTCTGCATGCGGCGTGTAAGAGAAGTTAGAGTGCAACTGATAACTTGCACACTTTTTTGTGAACTCCAAGGCATCTGGCTTCATCGTAGGCCAATAGAATTGTTGGTTTATAATTTTAAGGGCTAACGCCCTTCCTCCTAGCTGTTCTCCACATATCCCCAAGTGAACCTCTCTTAATGGGTAATCGGCCTCTGATGGTGAGAGGCATTTAAGGTATGGCCCAGAAAAAGCTCGTTTGTATAGTTCATCTCCAATAATAATAAAGTTTGAAGCTTGCCTTCGGAGACAAGCTACATCAGTTGAGTCTTCAAGAAGGGTCCCTTCTTGTAGAAAAGATAGGATGAGGTCCATCCGCAAAAGTTCTTTTATCTCATTAATTTCTTGTATTACCCATGACCCTTAGATACAAGGAAAATATATTTCTTCAACATGCTTTCTTAAAAATTAGCTAGAGGTATGAAGCTTAGAGAGCATCACAGTATTCTTCTCACAAGATGTGAATGATTTGATGTGTCTTGAAATGGGCAAGAAGTGATTTCACTAAGCAGGTATTGCACTGAGGATTATGAGTATTAAAATTTTCCTCAACCCGAGGAACAAGTCGAGAGTCGTGTGGTTCACTAAGTCTTGAGCTTCACAATCAGACAAGTCTAAACTCTGATGAGAGCCTCATATCACCATATTATTGGTTGCGGGAAATTTTAGTAAATTCATACTCTAAGGTATCCTTGGAGGGAAATAAGTAAGATTCTCGCCTGCACCAGATTTCTCAAGCTCCATCAACAGAGGGTCCATTGAGGAGACAAAAGGCATGAGATAGCTCATTTGGAGTTGGGGGCATTCCACTATAAAGTCAGTACTTGAGACTTTATATCCGAAGGGTAGAAATGGATATCAAACTCTCCCAATTCTACATATCATTTAATTAACCTCCCAGATGTCTCTGGTCTCTGTAGAATGACCCTTAATGGTAAATGAGTGTAAATGCTGATGGTGTTAGCTTGGAAGTATGGACGTAATTTTTGCACCGAAAAAACTAAAGCTAGAGCCATCTTATCTGCCAGTGGATAATGACTTTCTATATCAGAGAGAATTTTGCTGACATAGTAAATTGGTTGTATATCATTTTCTTCTCACACTAAAATTGAGCTTATCATGGGAAGAGAGAGATATAAGTATAACATCTCCTTGAATAGGCTTGATAGTAGGGTGGAGACCTTAGTTGCTCTAGATCGACATTTATCGTCAATCAAAATTATTATTTTTATCCCTTTAGTATTTTAAAGAATGACAAGTATTTATCCCCAATATGCGGGAGGCAACAATCCCATTCAAACATTGAACTTCTTTGATATTCTAATGAGCCATATCTCTAGGGCTTTGATTTTCTGGTTGGCCTCAATCCTTGGGTATACCAACCCAAGAAATTTTCCAACCCCCAAAAGCACACTATTAAGTCGCATGTTATAACGTCAAAGAAGGTTAAAGCATATTTTTATGTCAGAAATATGTTGTGATTCTTTCTAGCTTTTTACTAATATGTCATCTATATATACCTCCATTATGTAGCCTAAGAGGTCTTTAAAAACCTTATTCATAAGGCGTTGATAGGTAGCGCCAATATTTTTTAACCCGAATGGCATAACTTGGTAACAATATAAACCTTTATATGTTTGAAATATTGTGGCTTCTTCATCCGTTGGGTCCATTTTTATTTGATTGTAACCAGATTAAGCATCCAAAAAATTGAGCATTTGATGTCCAAATGTGGTCGACCAATTAATCAATCGGGGAGAGAAAACTATCTTCGTGCAAGCTTTGTTGAGATCGTAATCAATACACATTCTCCATGTTCCATTTGCTTTCTTAATCATGACATTTGCTAGCCATGTAGGGTAATGTACTTCATATGAATCTAGCTAAGAGCTTGTTAACTTCTTGTTCAATAGCTGAGGCATCGGTGCAAAACTTAGCTTCTTTTGGATGATCGGTTTGAATGTTGGATCAATCTTGAGGGAGTGCATGATCATATTGGGGTCGACCCCCGACATATCTATCGAACTCCAAGAGAAGATGTCTTGATTTTTGTGCAAGATGTCTATGTATTTTGCCTTTTGTTCGTCTAAGAGCAGAGATCCAACTTGCACTATTCGTAGAGGTTGGTCATCTGACAATCAAACATGGAGCAAGTCTTCTACAAGAGAAGCTCTCTAGGGTAATTCTTCATCTCAAAAATTAAAATTTTTGATGTTGAAGGTCACCGAAGGGTGTGGTTGAGCTTGTCTGAGGTAACATGATTGTGTTATTTGTTGATTTCCACATACCACTCCAACCCCAACGGGGGTTGGAAATTTCATCTTAAGATAAAGTGACAACACCAAAAAATTGATTGAGGCCTTCCAAGATAGCTTATATGTCAATCGACTTGACCGCCATGAATTGAATTGAATGAATCACTTGTCGAGAAAATTTTTCGAGGACAACAGGAAGGGTGATTGTCCCCTACCGCATTGTGGTGATTATCAAACCCATATAATGGTCTTACGGGTTGGAGCTTTTCTAACCAAGCTATGCTAAGAAATGTAAAAAAGGCATCAAGAACTCCCTTGTAATCAAAATTCTCTTAATATTATAGCATGGGTCACCGATCCCTACACTAATGATAAGTGAATCTCAATGAGGAACTTGGACTCCTTCTAAGTCCGAATCATTAAAATTGATGGAATGATCAATACGGAATTTCCTTAACTCTATTTGTTTAGAGGTTGCAATGAGGACATGATTAGATAGTAGTGGTCCTTCTACGATTGTCACAATTTTTCCAACTATTTGATGACTATTTTATTATTTCTGTGATGATTGTCCTGGCTACCCCCAGTTGGAGTTATGTTTGCTTGAGTTGATTGATTATTCACAAATCGACATAGATATCCTTGTTGAATGAGTCTCTCGATTTCTTCTTTGAGTTATTTGCATGCCTCAGTAGTATGTCCATGACTTCGATGGAAGTGACAATATTGCTCCTAATTTCTTAAATTTGGTTTCAGTGGATGTGGCCACTTTATGGTTTCTTCATCTTGAATGGCCATCAGGATGTTAATACGAGATGTGTTCAGTGGTGTGTATTCCTTTTCTGGTCATGGTTCATATCATTAAAGTAAGGGCCATGAAGGGAGATCACGACTGCCTTGTTGTTTCTTTTGATGGGATTGTCGGTCTGCATTTCTTGAGACGCTCTTACATTTTCTTGTAGATTGTTCAAATTATTTATGATGGGCATTAATAATCTCATCAGCAAAAATTTGTGCTTCCACATGATGAACCAAGTTGGCATATGAGTGGATCGTATCTCACATTAGAAAGTGGAAGGCCCGAGAGCCCCTCGGAAAACTCCTCTTAATAGTTCTGGTCACTCTGTATTTGAAGCTTCTAAGGAGAACCTCTGGAAGTATTTCTTAAGTGATTCACCCTCATTTTGACGAATGTCTAAGAGATGAGAGAAATCTTTAATGATCTTCCGGTTTGCAATGAATTGTTCTACAAAAATCTTGGCGAGTTCGTCAAAGGTATTGATGGATCCCCTTGGAAGGGAGTAGAACTAAGTGTGAGCTTGCCTTGTGAGGGTAATTGGAAAGACCTAACAAAGCAGTGTGTCAGGAGCTCGTTGGATATGCATGATGGTCCTGTAATGGTCGATATGTTCATATGGGTTAGTTGCCCCATCATAAGAGTCGATGCTCGGAAGCTTGAACCCTACGGGAATGGGATGTTGAAGAATACTTCAAAGGTGAAGACTGATAGCTGATGAGAGGAAGATAATTTCCATCTTTAAGAATTCTTCTCGCACAAGCTGTAATTCGCATGTATAACGCAAGTGGAGTCAACAAGACAAGAACGCAAAAGCTACAGCAATAATTGGTGGATTAGTATGGCTGATGCAAGTGATGGATGAAGAAGAGTGTCAAGGTCGACATCATGGTCCGGAGGAACTTCATTCGATGGCAAGGCCCAGATTAGCATTTTGACCTCCCTGCTAACGATCGATCTTGGGGAGATGTGTTTTCGTCATATTATCATGTTCCTCATAAAAGTCGATTATCTCATTGAGACTCTTCCATGATGCACACATATTCTAGAGATTCCTATGCACTTCACCGATGTGGTCACCTATAGGGAAGTGAGGAAGAAGCTTGCCCCGGTTCAAGGATTGGTTTGAGTGTGGAGTTGAGTGAGGCTCAGGCTCAAGTGATATTGATCATAATGCGGGTGTTCACAAAAATTGTGATTGAGGAGTTCTCTTCCCACAGATCAAATTACGCTTAGAACTATGTAAAAAATAAAACTTCGCATTTAATGAAAATCCAAAGATGCACGATATAGTTGAAATAAAAGGAACCCGCATTAGGAAAATCCCGTGAAGAGTAAAACTTCTGCTTTGAAAAAATCTTCCACTATGTAATCTTTGAGTACAAAGTTTTCAATGGATTCTGACCAGAGATGAAAGCGATAATGAATCGAAGCTAGTTTGTATAAATGTAAATGGAGTCATGGTGAATCGAACGACACGGAGGTGGTGATGACCGGCGAGATGGACAATGATGGTCCTGTAGTGGTGGTGACACGATGGTGGTCATATGATGATTGAAGGTGGTGGTTATTACGGCGCCAGCAAGGCAAAGACGAAGGCATACGGGACCCAAGAATGGTTGGTGGTGATGACAGCGACTTAATGGCAGGATCTGGCATCGGATGCCTGGTGGTTTATGACGACCATGGTCACCGCCAAGTGGTTCACGATTATGTTTGAGGATTTTCGCTTTAGAGCTCTCTCTTTCTCTCATGAAAAAAATGATAGTTATTTGACAGAGTGACATTTCAGAATACGTGCAAAATCCAAACCACTCCATGATGGCTAAATGATTCCTTGATCATCTAATGTATTTTAAGTATTTGAATGCTTAAATGAAGTCGAATTAGAATCTTGACTTGTTAGATCCAATAAGATTTCGATTTGATTATAAAGACTTCATATTTAGTCGACTATATCGCAAAATTTTCAATTATATTTAAGTGAATTGTAACTAATGAACGCTGATATCAAGATTCATGCTTCAATTAGTGAAATTTCATATCATTGGTCATTTGTATATTTAATCTAATTTGTGATTCCAAATAATTTATAATGTCATTGCCGCCGCCGCCCGTCGTCGCCATCACAATCATCGTCGGGCGTCAAAATCATCAAAATACTTTACATTATATTTTACCAAATGTAAAAGAAAGTCAATAATTAAAACTTTAACCAAACAATAGAAAAGTAATCCTTTATATCATTCTTTTTAATATTTCTTTTTATAAGATTTTTTTAGCCAACCAAACAGCTCTTTAGAAGCTATGTTGAAAAATGTAATTTAAAAATAATTTAATGTTATTAAAATATAATGTACTTAAAATATTTTATAATTGTTTGTGTAGATTTAAACAAATATAATTTTTTTTGTTTGATTATTATAAAATTTTATATTATATTTTAAATTCTTTAAATCAAATATTAAAATTTTAAAATTTCTGCATTTCAAATATTATATACTCTTTTTTGGCAAGGCATTTATGAGTAATTTCACAAAAATTCTATTAAACGTAGATGTATGGGTAATTTAATAAAGCATTTATGAGTTTTATTAGTTTATAAATAATGTGATAAAATTAAGGCTATTTGTGTAAGACATCTTAGTCTATTAGTTGAGAATTTTGATTTTCAGCCAAGAGTCTTGGGTTCCAGTCTTTATGCATATATTGTGTGTGTGAGTTTATGATTAAATTTGATTATATGTCCAAAAATAAATTATGACTATCTTAAATGAATGGAATTAATTATGGTAGTTTCCTCTCTCTCTCTCTCTCTCTCTTAATCAATCAACTTTGAAGTTGTGGGCATTTTCAAGTTGTCTAAGTCTTCTTTATGAGGCCACTTAAAGTTGCTTGCTTATCACTATTTTCTTTGATTTTCCTTTTTTTTTCTTAAATTTTAATAAATATGCTTATATAAAAATCATAAATTAGATTGAAAACGATAGGATTTCGATCAAAACTATAATATTTCATACCATGTCTTAACATTGATTCTTTTTTAATATGTGTGGATAAAAATTGTGGAACTTGATGAGTTAAATAATAAAATATAGGGGGATTATGTACATACCAATTTGCTATTTACATACACCTTAAAGTATTATTTACATAACTAACACCTTAAATTTATTAGTACTGCAAAAATACCACTTCCCTCAGGCCGTCACCAATCTTACCACCCTAAAAATGACTAGGGCTGCAAATGAACCGAGGCATTCAATAAATTACTCATGACTCTCGACAGTCGTTATGCTCATTTAACTAATCAACGAGCCAATACTAGAATACTGCTAATGAACAATTTCAACAAGTGTTGTTACCATTTATGTTCATGAACAGTTCATTTGACAATCTCGTAACGAGCTCGAGATATGTCATAAAATATCATGATTAAATAATGTACAAAAGCTCAATTAAGACTTGAAAGGCTCGATTTAGCTCGATAATTAGATGCTAAAATCGATTAAGGCTCATTTATTTCATTAAATGATAATATTAATGCTCTATAAATTAGAACCGAGTCTTAACAATTTAAGCTCGAACATTTTTTTAAATGAGGAAGCTTGAACACCATCCTTTAAAGCTCGAGATGAGCTCAATAATGAAAAACAATTTTAAACTCGATTCTACCCGGCCATCGTTTGCTAGGATCAGATCAATGGAAAAGACCTCACAAATGGCAAAACACTACCTCTTCTCCATTTCTTGCTCTACCACTCAGTCGAAGCTTTTCTTCTAGATCCATAAAAGTTTTATGCCAACTATTGAATTTGATGTGTGTTAATCTCCATATGTGTGTCATAAATCAAGACAAGCCCACAAGTTAAATTGACCGACTTATGTGATTTCAAAAAATCGAAATGTACTAATGTCACTAAAAATATAAATATTATAAAATCTAACGAAAATTAAGTTTGATATCAATGTTACAAATAATCTATTATAAAATGTTAACGATTAAAATGATCATAGAATTCAAAACATCAAAATTATCAAAGGAGACTATCCATTTTCAATTACGAAGTTGCAAAATGTTGAATGATTATATATCGAGATTGAAATACACTAGACATCAATAAAATCAACCCAAATGACCTCCGATCGATGAATAATTTTATCACATTTAAGAAAATATTTATAAAATTTTATCAAGAAAGATAATATTTATGCATATCGATCAAGAGGTGTAATAAAATCAAATGATCTCCGTTCATGAAATTATTGTTAGTTTTAAAACATAAATTATCAAATAAGACTATTTACTTTTATAAATAAAATCGAATCCAAAAGTGGTCAAATTTATCAAATTGAATTAATGAATAAATTAAACGTCATCAAAATCATTTACAATATCAAAATTTACATATATATATATATATATATATATATATATATATATATATATATATATATATATATATATATATATATATATATATATATATATATATATATATATATATATATATATAATGTGAGTTTATGCAAAATTCACATTAAAGTTAATCAATTTTGATATAGCTCAAAATACCACTAGTCAAAGCACAAATCTTGATGTCGAAAAAGTTTATGATTTTGAGTCAAACCGTCGAGATCAAGACTTAAAATATCATTAATCTTGACATCAATTAAATCCCAAAAAGCTCTCAAATATGAAGTGTTTATAGTCAAATCGAAGCCTCAGAGCCGGATCTAATGAGCCTAAGATCTCATAATTCGACTTCATTTGGGCATCCAAATGCTCAAAATACATCAAATGATCAAGGAGTCATTCGAGCCGTCGATGGGAGTGGTATGGCCTTACATGAATTTTACTAGAATACCCTCCTCCCATCTATAAATAGCCTCACCTCACATGGAGGGGCCTGCTAAGCTGCTAAGCTATGAAGTGAAGCAAGAAGAAGGAAGTGAAGAAGTGAAGGAAGCAAGTGAAGAACAAGAACCCAAAGGAAGAAGAAGAAGAGTCCAAGCAAGTGAAGAAGAAGGAAGCTAAAGCAAGGAAGGCAAGGAAGAAGAGGAAGAGTCCCATCGAGGAAGAAGAGGAAAAGTGAAGTGAGGAGGAAGAGAAAGCTCTAAAGCTTGAAGATCCCAGCAAGATCGCCTCGCACGCTTAACTATTATAAACCGATCGTTGTTACACACCGTTGTCCCTTTCTCAATTCTCAGAATCCCGCTATCTGGAAGATTTTGTACTCAAAAGGATACATATGGAATCTTTTATCGGCTAGCCTCGGTTTTTCCCTCTTCGAGGTTTTCCACGCTAAAAATTCCTGAGTGTCTCATGTTCGCTCTTTAATTATGTGTGTGCCGACTAATCAACAAGTGCTATGCATAAATTTTACTCTACCGAATCGGTTTTCCAAAGACGCAATCCGCCTGTGGAAGTAAAACCCTTCAACCTCACTTCGCGGAACATCCACGTTATGGCCAATAGCACAACACTCGCATAATGGAACCTCCCGCCCAACTCCGCCATTCTCAAAACCCATCCCTAAACCAAGGACGCCATGTTGAGGGCTGAACGGAATCTCTTTGGAAGATCGTGGTCCACGAATGGAGGAGTCTCAAAATAAGATGATCCAGCAAGGACTACAAATCTACTACGACAAACATATCTCCCAAGATCGACGTCTGAGGAGGTCAAAACGCTAATCCTCCCGGAGTTCCTCCATGGAGACCGTAACGCCGATCTCCTCGACATCAAGTTCCACTCATCCATCGCGCAGCCAACCGCTTACTAATCCACCGACGTTGTTGATAGCTTCACACATGCTCATCTCATTAATCCACATCATGACATTCGCCAAGTAACGCTAATACAAGATGAATTTCACCTTCAAGATAAAATCATCTTCACCCACACCGCTTATGAGGAGTCCTCACCTTTAAGCCATTCTTCGACATCCAATCGTAGGTTTCAAGCTTCCAGCATTGATTCCATGATGGGGCAATCACACACCGAACACATCGACCATTACAGACTATCATGCATATCCAACGAAGCTCACACACCGCTTTGTCGTCTTTCCTCCCTCAAAGGCAAGCTCGACTTGGTTCTATTCTCTTCCAAGGGGATCCATCCATACCTTTAACGAACTCGCCGTGTTCTTTGGAATCAGCTTCATTGCAAATCGGAGAATCATTAAAGATTCCTCCCATCTTCCTATTCACGTAACGAGGGTGAATCACTCAAAGAATACTTCCGAGGTTCTCTTTAGAAGCTCGCCAAATACCCGTGTAGACCCAACTATTAAGAGGAGTTTTCTTGAGGACTCCGCCCAGGTTTTCTATTCATTAATTAATGGACACGCCCGCATATATGCCGACTTAGTTCATCAGAAGCACAAATCTCCCGATGAAGCTATTAATGCTCATCGCAAACAATTTGAACAATATGGGAAACGAAAAACACCCTGAAATGTGGACCGACAGCCCATCAAAAGAAGCAAAGTAGTCATGATCTCCTCCATGACCCCATATCAACAACGTGAACCTCGACCGAAAAGACATACACACCAACACATCTCGTTAACCTCGATGGCTATTCAATGAAGAACATATCAAGTGGCCCATCCATTGAAACCAATTCGTGGAAATCGTGAGCAATATTGTCATTTTCATCAAGCCGTGGACATACCATCAAGCATGTATACAACTCAAGGAAGAAATCGAGACTCATTCAACAAGGATACCTACGCCATTTTGTGAAGAATCAACCACCTCAAACAAACACACCTCCGCTTGGGGCAACCAGACAATCATCACAAAACAACCAAATAATCATCAAATAATTGGAGAAATCAAACAATCGCAGAGGATCGATACATAATCAAGTTCTCGCATCGCCTCCAAAGAACCAGTTGAAGAAGTCTCGTATTGATCATTCCATCACTTTCAATGACTCGGACTTAGAAGGAGTCCATATCCCTCATCAAGATCCACTTGTCATCGCCAGTGGATCGGTGATCCTTATAACGCTTAAAAGAATTTTGATCGATAATGGGAGTTCTGATGTCTTATTTTACTCAACTTTTCTTAACATGGGCCTAGCTAGGCAAAAGCTCCAACCAAATCGGACCACTATATGGGTTTGATAATCACCCAAGACGCGTAAGGGACAATCACTCTTCCCGTTACCCTGAGAATTCCCTCGACAAGTGACTCATTTAATACAATTCATGGTGGTGAAGTCGATTCGATATAATGCAATCTTCTGGAGGCCCCTCCAATCAATTTTCTGCTATCACTCACGCTCATCGAAGATAAAATTTCCTACCCCTGGAGTTGGGGTGGTTTGTGGAAATCAACAGCCAATCATGTTATCTCGCAAGTTCAACAACCGCCTTCCATCACCTTCAAAGATCAAGATCTTAACTTTCGAGATGAAAGAGTTCAAAAAGCTTCCCTGTAGAAGATTTACTCTAATAGTATTATCGATGACCAACCATTACCAACAAGGTAAGTGGGATCTTTACTCGTAAGAACAAAGGGAAAAGTATATAAATTTCTGCTAGAATCAAGACATATTTGCTTGAGTCCAAGATATGCCGGGTCGACCCAATGTAATCACGCACTCCTCAAAATTAATCCAACGCTTCAAACCAATCATCCAAAAGAAGCGAGTTTTGCACCCGATCGCCTTGCTATTGAACAAGAAGTTAACAAGCTCATAGAAGCGGATTCATACGAGAAGTGCATTACCCCACATGGCTAGCAAATGTTGTCATGGTTAAAAAAACAAATGGAACATGGAGGATGTGTGTTGATTATACTGATCTTAATAAGGCCTGCCCAAAGGATAGTTTTCCTCTTCCTCGAATCGATCAATTGGTGGACGCTACATCCGGACATCAAATGCTTTTGGATGCTTATTCTGGGTACAATCAAATAAAGATGAACCCAATAGATGAAGAGGCTACATTTCAAACATATAAAGGTTTATATTGTTACCAAGTCATGCCATTTGATTAAAAACGGTGCTACCTATCAACGCCTCATGAATAAGGTTTTAAAGACCGCTAGCCACACAATGGAGGTGTAACATGTTAGTGAAAAGCTTAGAAAAGTCACAACATATTTCGACTTAGAAGCATGCTTTGACCTCCTTCGACGCTATAACATACGACTTAACCCAACCAAGTGTGCTTTTGGGGTTACGCCCGGAAAATTTCTTGGATTTATGGTAACTCACCGGATAGAGGCTAACCCGAAAAAAATCAAAGCTCTCAAGATATGATTCCTCCAAGAATATCAAAGATGTTCAACGCTTGAATGGTCGAACGTGATTATCCCGCTTCCTAGCTCCTGGGGACAAATACTCATTCTTTAAAATATTGAAGGGAGCTAAAAATAATAATTTTCAATGGACCGATGAATGTCGATGCTTTTGAGCAACTAAAAGAATATCTAGCATCTCCGCCCGCTATCCAAACCTATTCAAGGAGAAACGTTATACTTATATCTTGGTTTCTTCCCACGCAATAAGCTCGCTTTAGTGCGAAGAAGATGGGGCACAACAACCAATTTATTACGTCAAGAAATTCTCTCGATATAGAAAGTCGTTATCCATTTGCAGATAAAGTGGCTCAAGCAATTTTTCTCCAAAATTGGCCCATACTTTCAAGCTCACACCATCGGCGTTAATCGATTTACCATTAAGAGCCATATTACGTAAAACCGTAAGACTGGAAGATTGATCAAATGGTCAGAGAACTGGAGAATTTGATATAAATTTTCTACCTCCATAAAGTCTCAAATACTTGCAGACTTTATAGTGGAATGCACCAACCCAACTCTAAGAGCTATCTCACGCGGTCTTTCATCTCCTCGATGGACTCTCTACGCTTGATGGAGCTTCAGAAGTACTGGTCGGTGCGAATCCTACTTGTTTCCCCAAAGAAAATACCCAAGAGTATGGACTTCGCTTAAAATTCCCCCGCAACTAATAACATGGTCAATATGAGGCTCTCATCGCAGGGTTGAGACTCGCCATCAAGCCAAAACTTAGTAATTCACACTCCCGCCTTGTCGCCTCCCAAGTTGGAGGAGATTTTAATACTCATAATCCTCAACTGGTGCAATATCTCCACTTGGTAAAATCTCTTCTTACTCATTTCAAGACACATCAAATCATCCACATACTACGAGAGAAGAATACTCTGCCGACGCTTTGCTAAGCTTGCTACCTCTACCACCGGAGATCTATTTAAGAGAAAGCATGTTGAAGAAATACATTTTCCTAGTATCCAAGGGCCATGGATAATTCAAACTATTGATGAGGAAAAGGAACGCTCGGATAAACCCGATCCTATCTTTTCTACAAGAAGGGACCCTTCAAGATCCAACTTCGAACTCCTCAAGACAAGCTTCAAACTTTGCTATTATTGAGGTGAACTATACAAGCGAAGCTTTCGTCCATATCTCAAATGCCTTCCACCTTCGTAAGTCGACACGCTGCTAAAAGAGGTTCACTCGTGAATATGTGGGGAACACCTTGGAGGAAGAGCATTGGCCCTTAAAATCATGAGGCAAGGTTTTATTGGCCTACAATGAAACAAGACGCCTTGAGTTCACAAAGAAATGCAAGTTGTCAATTGCATTCTAACCTCCCTCACATGCCGCATGGAACTCTCATCCATTCAAAGCCCATGGCCCTTGCTCGTTGGGATTGATATCATGGGACCTTTTCCAAGACGGGGCAACAAAATTTATCATTCTAGCCGTCAATTACTTCACAAATGGGTAGAGGCGAACCACTCGCTAAAATCACAGAGGCAAATACCAAACAATTTGTCCGAAAATATATAATATGTCGATTGGTCTTCCCCGCAAAGATCATCACCGACAATGGAACTCAATTCTATCGAAAAGTCTTTACGCCCTTTTGCAAAGATCTTCACATTCACCGCGATACCAGTAGCACATCCTCAAACTAATGGGCAAACCGAAGTTACCAATGGACCATACTCAAAGGACTAAAAACACGCCTTGAGAAGGTCGGGGCAATGGGTTGATGAGCCCCCAATGTTCTTTGGGCCTACCGCACCACGCCACGCACTCAACGGTGAGACACATAACTTGTGTTTTGGTACAAGCTATCATACGGTGGATATCGGGTTCCAAGTCCAAGAGTCCGCTTTTGATCATGGAAGTAATGAAGAAAAACTCGGCAAAGACTAGACCTACTCCCAAACTCGATATGGCCCTACGGACCGCTCTATCACCAACGGTAGCTCGCCACTTCAACAAGAGTGAAACCTCGCCCCATATCTCGTTTGACTTGGTCCCGCTGAAGTCTCGAGGCCGCAGAAAAGGCCCTCGCAATAAACTCTCACCTCTCTGGGATGGTCCGTATGTGGTCATAGCTATGGTCAAGCCAGGAACGTTCAAGCTCAAGGACCCAGAAGGAAAAACTCTACCTCGAACTTGGAATACTAAGAATCTTCGAAAATATTATCGAACTTATCGCATAATTATGACTTTATCTCGTCTCATTTCATCCTCAGTATAATCCAACCCACCTACTAGGATTAAAGCTTGTTGTTGCGCTTGTTGTTGTCATTTTCACTTAAAGCCTGACTGTCTTATGATTATATCATTGAACTAGTGAATTCACTTTTGTTCTAACAAGATTTGCTTTTTCTTTACTTTTCCTCCCACTTGAGAAATATACAACTCATGTTACATCTAATTGGGACATGATCAATCCCAAGGGACTTGATCGGACCTCTTCCATACGGTTAACGCCATCGAGTCACACTCAGCAACAACCTTGGATAGGTCAAAGATCTCTCCACGCCGACTACACGAACCAGTCACCGCCAACCCTTGTAGGTCATCGCCGCCGACTACTGCCGCCAAATTATCGCCGCAATCTCGCCGGCCACACCATCATCGCCATCCTCGCAACTAGAGTGGCCCACCGCCGACTACCTCAGAGATTCAATTCAACCTCTTCCATACGGTTAACGCCATCGAGTAAAAACTCGACTAACAACCCGGAAAGGTCAAAACGCCCTCGTGAACTTCACGATTCTTCCATACGGGTTAATGTCATCGAGCAAAAGCTCGACAAACAACCCAGAAAGGTCAAAACGCCCTTGGTGGACTTCCCGATCTTTTCCATACGGCACGTCATCGATAAAATTCGACAAACAACCGGAAAAGGTCAAACGCCCTGGTGGACTTCCCCATCTTTCCATATGTTAATGTCATCGAGCAAAGCTCGACAAACAACCTGAGGTCAAAACGCCCTTGACTTCTCGATCTTTCCAGTGTTAACGCTATCGAACACCGACAAATAAACCGGATAGTCAAAACTTTGTAATTTACCACAGTTAACGCATCGGCAACACTCGACAAACAACCTGATGGTCAAAGATCTCCGGCCTCTACGCGCTGACCACCTCCGCCTTGCCGGATTACTGCCACCATCTTTTGCCGCTAACCATACTGATTCGTTACTGTCGCCGATATGCCATTATGCGCATCTCGCCGGCCACTCTCCCATCGATTACATCGCCATTACCGCTCGACCTTACCGGCAATTTTCGCTTCATTCTTATCGCCGGTTATCGCTGACTCTGCTGCTGGAATCGCTAATTATCGCCAAGATTCATCGCCATTGTCGCCGCTTCATCTGCTAATTCGACGCCACCGCCGACTACTCGATTCAAACCTTTCCACACGAAGCCATCGGTAAAAACTCGACTAACAACCCAAGAAAGGTCAAAACATCCGGACTCTCGCGATTCCATAATCAGCACGTCATCATCGGCAAAAGCTCGACAAACAACCCAAAAGGTCAAACGCCCTGGTGGACTTCGCGATCTTCCATACCAGCACGTCATCGAGCAAAAGCTCGACAAAACAACCGGAAAGGTCAAAACGCCCTTGGTGGACTTCGCATCTTTCCATACGGTTAATGTCATCGAGCAAAGCTAAAACAACCCGAAAGGTCAAAACTCGTGGACTTCTCATATCTTCCACAAAGCAACGCCATGGTAACACCGACGCAACGGATAGTCAAAACTTTGTACTATTTTATACGCCATCGCAACACTCGACAAACAACCTGATAGGTAAAGATCTCCGTCGACTACCGTCGCCACCCATTCTCACGGCCAAGCTGACCATCGCTGACCATTGCCGCTAACCATCATCTCCGCTGCTGACTATTGCTGACATCGCCAATTATCGCCGGCATCTTCGCCGTTACCACTATCGTTGCTTTATCTCGGACACTTTAAAGTCACATCGCTACCTGATCCATCATCGAGTATTTCATAACCCTCGCTCGGTGACGCTTCTCCAACCCGGACGATCCGAAGAACCACGATTGGAAACCGGAACCACGACGCATCATGGGCCTTGACGCCTAACGACGCCCGACGCCGGTGGTAAACCAAACCACGATGTATACCTGGCCTTGATCGCCTAATGACGCCGACGTGGTCTAACCGGAACTAATGACGATACCGGCTTGGCCTTTAACGACGGTCCGACGTGGCGAAACGAACCACGACGTACTGCGCCTTGATCGCTCAACCCGGACGGTCCGACGGGGCCGGTAAATCGGAACCACGACGATACCGTGGGCCTTTGACGCTTCACCGGACGGTCCGACGAGGTAAACCTCCACGACTGCGCGGTTTGACGCCTCTCGGACGGTGTGGCGAACCGGAACCACGACGTGACCGTGGCCTTGATCGCCTTCCTCCCGGACGGCCGACGTGGTCGGGAACCGGAACAATGACGATGCCGCGGGCCTTGATCGCCTCTAACCGACGGTCCACGGGTCGGAGAACCGGAACCACGACGATACCGGGCCTTGATCGCCTAACCCGGACGGTCCGACGTGGCAGAAACCCGGAACCACGACGATACCGGGCCTTGATCGCCTCCTAACCGGACCGACGGTCAGAACGGAACCACGACGATACCGTGGCCTTGATCGCCTCTAACCCGGACGGTCCGACGCGGGTGAACCGGAACCACGACGATGCGCGGGCCTGATCGCACCTGACGGTCGACGGGAAAACCGAACCACGACGATACGTGGGCTGATCACCTCTAACCCGGACGCGACGTCGAAACCGGAACCACGACGATGCACGGGCCTTGATCGCCTCTAACCGACGGTGACGCGGGTCGAACCGAACCACGACGATTACCGGCCTTGATCGCCTTCCTAACCCGGACCCGACGGTCGGAACCGGAACACGACGATATCGTGGGCTGATCGCCTTGATCGCTTCCTAACCCGACACCGACCTCTAAACCGGAACCACGACGTATGCACCGAACGCTTGACGCTTCCAAAGGACCTCACTCAAGAGAAAAGAGGGAGGGAAAGGTGTTTCTCCTTCATCCTGGGTATTTATAACCCCCCATATGGAAAAATTAAAACCCCTCAAAATGGTTCAAACGGCTCAAACCGCCCATTCTCTAACCCGTCAGGCTGCCATCCTGCAAGCCTACAGATATGGCAACAAGAACGCTGCTCATCGCTGCTACAGATTATGACGCGGCTCTCCACATTGACCCGGTCGTTTCACCGACGTCAAACAATCAGCTGGAATGGCTGACCAACTATACGCCGGAATGGCTGAGACCTGAATACCGAATGGCTCGGACGGTTCAGAACTGACGCATGCGATGGCCAGCGGCTTCACGGGCGTAATCCCACCCATGCTGCTCATAAGACCGGCAATCCGTACCGCCATCACCACCGACCGCTCCATAATGATGCCACGCTGCGCTCGACGGTCTATCCGCAATATGCGCTCATACACTGGCCAGCTACGCCATCTCTCATCAAGGCCATAACAATGACGCCGAACCTATTTTCACGGTCTAAACGCTCAAAAACTTCCAATTATTATTTTGGTATATATATATTTTGGATGATTTTAATGTCATCCAAAAAATAGCAACTGATATGCTTTCAAAATACCACTAATAAAGCACAAATCTTGATGTAAAGCATATGATTTTGAGTCAAAACATCGAGATCAAGACTTAAAATATCATTAGAATCTTGGGACATCAATTAAATCCCAAAATATGAAGTGTTTATAGTCAAATCGAAGGCTCGACGATGGATCTAATGAGCCTAAGATCTCATAATTCGACTTCATTTGGGCATCCAAATGCTCAAAATACATCAAATGATCAAGGAGTCATCTGAGTCCGATCAGGGGAGTGGAAGGGCCTTACATGAATTTACTAGAATACCTCCTCCCATCTATAAATAGCCTCACCCCTCACATGGAGGGCCTAAGCTGCTGCTAAGTGAAGTGAAGCAAGTGAAGAAGAAGGAAGTAAAGCAAGTGAAGAAGAATCAAGCAAGTGAAGAAGAACAAGAACCCGAGCAAGGAAGAAGAAGAAGAGTCTCAAGTGAAGAAGAAGGAAGCTAAAGCAAGGAAGAAGGCAAGGAAGAAGAGGAAGAGTCCCATCGAGGAAGAAGAGGAAAAGTGAAGTGGGAGGAAGAGAAAGCTCTAAAGCTTGAAGATCCCAGCAAGATCGACCACCGCCGGCCATCGCTAATTATACTGATTTCACCGTATTACCCAAAGATCTCCAACATCGAACTATTATAAACATCGACATAATACCGTTGTCCTCAAATAATTCGAATCTTATCGGAAGATTTTGTACTCAAAAGGATACATAGTAGAATCTTTTTATCTAGCTTTTTTTTTCCCTCTTTCGAGGTTTTCACGTTAAAAATTGAGTGTCTCATGGCTCTTAATTACCTATGTGTGTCGACTAATCAACAAGGCTAAGGTATATTTTACTCTACAATCTTTTTCAAGACAACAATTTAAATTTATTTAAAATCTTTAAATTAACCTCCTATAAAACTTCCTTAAGGAAATGGTAATCTTTCCTATCTTCCTCCTTTCTCCAAAGAAAAGGTTCCATTTTCTTTATTATGACCTTCTAAAAAAATTTCTCTTATCTTTAAATTGTAAGATTCTCACATAAGAGAATTCCGTTGTGTTATTAATTAGACAAAAATCAAATGTAGATGTTATTTATCAATTTAATTTTTTTGATAAGTTAATCCCACTAAAAATTATTTCATAAATCAGAATATGTTGTATGAGCCTTATATAAGCACAAAACCATTATAGATTACAAGATCTAAATGGGGTGTATAGGTTTAAATGATCGTTTAAAAGAACCAAATTTTTAAATTACGGTTTTAAATTTTTTATTTATTTTGATTTAATTTTAGAATTTCTTTTATTATGGATTGATTTAAAAATTTGTAATATTAAAAAAAATATTTAAGAATCTAATTTATAGTGAGGGAGACTCGAGGAATCTTCAATCGTTTCGTATTGTGTGCAAAAAAAAAATCGATTAGTGACCTAAAAAGGGCAATCATTCAAGCAAATGGCGAAATTTATGGTATTTTTATCTAGTGTCTTCCACTTTTTTATTCACAATCAACGAAGGACGGAGAGCCGATTGATTCGCTTCAATTATCTTTCCGCCATTTCTTATAAGCCGTTGTTTTGCTTCTCATGCGGAAGCTTGTGGTCAAGGACTAGGACAAATTGTCAACGTAGGGAGAGCGATAGATTTATTTATTTATTTCAAGGGATGATGGTCGCTTGTAGCTTTCCTTGTTGGTAAGGATTTTTTGATGGAAGAAGTTTGATTTTATCCATACCGTATATCTTTCGTTCTCATTATGTTCTTGAAAGCTTGAACTTCGAGCAAGTGGTTGGGATATCACGCAAATGTGTACCGTTAATCGAATTTTGCTTTCATTGGTTTGAGGAAAGAGCAGATACTGCTTCGCCGATTAAAAGAGGTCTATCTATTTTCTCGGGTGTCCTGTCTTGGCCCCGGCTAAATAATTTCTCGGAGGCTTTTTTCCTAAATTTTTCTTCCGAGGAGCCCTAATAATTTATAGTGTTGCTCAAAACGGAATAAAGAACTTTATGATTTACCGGTGACGAGCATCATTTTTCATAGTAGGACCGTGAATGGTCGCTTGGAGGTTCATTACAACTGTCATATGAATTAGGTGTTGTCAATAACCATGCATGGTCTAAACCATAGAAGGTACCGCTACTTTCATGGAGTTCCTTTATTTGTGCCGCTTGTCTGAAGTTAAATGTGGTTCTCGTCTAGGGCATAAAATGAAGGGTCGATGATTTTTCATGCATTTCACTATCTTCATTCTCCTTGGTAGTCTTCTTCTTATTTCTCTTTTTCCCTTGTTTATCTCTCCAAAGATTCTTTGATCGTGTATTTTACCTGCCGGTGTGGATACATGCTCTTCCTTCATACATTTAATTATACCGGAAAACTAAAGTTTTTAGTTACATAAAAGACTAATTAATAGTTTAATGATAGGATGTTCTTCAACCTATGAAAATTCAAATGACTCTAAGTCTGTTTCAAATGAAAGCATATCTCAGATTAAAACATGCGCCATCATAATTTACTTTAATCACCAAAATTTAGGTTTTAATTATTTTCGGTTTTAAAACCAAAAACCAACTTTTTTTGGATTGGATTGGTTCGATTATATTAAATTTTATACGGATTGATTTTCGGATTATGAATTTCAAACCAACGGATTAGCAAATTAAAACCGATCCGCCCAATCCGATCAATGCACACCCCTACGAAACGCGACCGGCCATCCATCCCATCGCCAAGCCATTCGGGCTGTGTACTCGCAAGTCGCTGCCCGCAAATAATCGCGCCGATGTTTTTTGCACTGCTGCTGCCGACTTCGCCGACGCGCTCCACCAGATACAGACGATCGCTCAGCCTCCCACAAGCTTAGGCCTTTTCTCATGCCGATAACCTTCCAATTTTCACCAATAAATCAAGGAAGAACATCATCAAGAGGCAAATTCTTCTTTCGATTTCTGGCATCGCATTCCTCGCATTACCTCCTCAAATTTGCCTCGCCACAGCCAGGGAAGCAACACCGTCAAGAGACATGTTCTTCTCTTAGGATACCAACCTTATTTCAAGAGACAATGCAAAAGAGTCAGAACATGTGTGATATGTGAATAAGGGTGTGCATTATTTGGTTTTAACCAAAAAATCAAACTGAACCAAAGTTTTTGAGTAATTTAGTTCGGTTTTGAACTTAGTAATTTGGATTTTGGTTTTAATTAATAAAAACTTCGGTTCTTCTCTTGGTTTTCGGCATAAACCAACCTTATTCCCTTATCGAGCATTACAGTGCACCAAAAAATGAGTCAGAATATGTGTGATCTATGAATAGGGGTGTGCATTATTTAGTTTTAACCAAAAAAACCAAACCGAACCAAAGTTTTTGAGTAATTTGGTTCGGTTTTGAACTTAGTAATTTGGATTTTGGTTTTAATTAATGAAAACTTAGATTTTTGGTTTTTGGATCGGTTTGCTAAATAAAATTTTGGATGGAACCAAATAAACCAAGTAATTATATGTAATACAATATTATTAATTTATGTATAATAGTCTTATTTATTATACATTTATTTTTATTTATTTTTGAATACTTGGTATGTGCTTTTTTGTTAGACCATTATCCAATTTTTTAAAATATTTTGGTCTCATAATATAGTAATATAGTTTCATCAACTTCTAAGTTCAAAACATCATTCAGGTAAATAAAAATTAGTTTTAAATATTTTTTAGCACATGAAATAGTTAATTGCATTTTTGATTATATTTATATTATTTTGCTTATTGCTTGTTCATTATACAATAAAAAATTATTCAAATAATTTTAAATATATAACTTCGTTTATCCAAAACCAAACCAAAATAATCAACCAAATTATTTGGTTTGTTTGGTTTTGCATTTTATTTGGTCGGTTTGGTTCAATATTTTTAGTAATCCAAAACCAATCGGTTTTAAAAATTTATCATCCAATCCATCCAAATCAACCAAAGACACACCCCTATCTGTGAATGTGGATATATATATAAACATGCTTGTGTTTCTTTGTAGGTTTGAAGGCCTCGTCATGCTCAAGAGGGTGCGACAAGATGAAAACTCGATTGTGGTGTCGCAAAACACCGCTCGCTACGCTCAAGAGGGCGTACCGAGTAAGCCAACATCCGTTAGATGTTGGTCCCCTAGACAAAATGCTGCTGAAATTTTGTCTAATTTTTAGACTTAGAAAAAGGAGGGGTGAATATATATTACATTTGTCTTCTTTCAGGTTTGAAGGTCTCATCGCTGCCGATGAGATAAACACGTGGTGTCACAAGACACCGCTATGCTCAAGAGGGCATACCGGTAAGCCAAAAATACTCGATGCACAGACACGGGATGATGGAGGTAGAAATTTAGACTAAAATTTCAAGACTTAAACAAATTCAAATGAAAATTACCTAAACTTAAGTCAAACAAAGGAATATATGATAAATATGAAGATAAATGTTAAATCAAAGAGAAATATGTGATAGCACTTAAAGAAAGTTTTGGAAAGAATAGAACGCTCATTTAAAATGCAAGTAAAAAGCATTCTATATGGCTTAAATTGAAGTAATGAGTAAGTTCTCTTTTCTTGTAGATTCATCAAAATTAAATAAGCCTTAATTGAAACTTGGAGAGACTAATACTAGACTCATAATAAACTTACAATAAACTTAAAGTCTAAAGATAAATCCAAATTGGGTTTAATAACTCTTATACGAATATGGAGGTAATTACTATGCTAGCTAATAAGCATGAGTAGGGCTAAAGCAATAAATACTGAAATCGGCATAACTTATCAAAAGTGATATAGATTGAACATAATCAAATTGGGAGAATTATAAAAATTCAATAAGTAAACTAAGTGCAAGTAAGGATTTAAACTATAATCTAAATCAAAATGTCTTCTTCGCCACCGGATCTACAATTCTTTGTACAAGTAGACAGGATGCGACACTAAACTAAATGCTACACGAATGAAGGAGCTTTTCTTCAATACAAAAATTAAGAAACTTCATTCTAATTATGATTTTCAAAATCAATAATTTCATTAATTAGATGAAATTAGCTAAGCTATAAACACCTACATGTGCTCAGACATAGAGAATTCAAATGCAAATTTTATTGTCTGAAAAGGTTGCACAGGCTAAGTTGGAATTAAATAAAAATCTGAAATCAATCTCATAATTTAGAAATAAACACTACATAAAGTCTTAAATACACCCGCATGGGCCCTGACACTATGTTGAATGCTTAAATTGTGTGTCCAGGATGTCTGTTGCTTCAATTTAGTCTTAGACTGGGTCCGTTAAAACAAAACCTATAATAAGAGTTTCAAATTAGTGAAATATCTGAGAAACTAATTTTTTTGGGTGATAGTAGATCTAATCCTTTGTTAGCAGCTAAATAGAGTTGATAGGATCTAAAGCCCTTAAACATATTCAAATTAATTAATTTTTCAAATCAAATTAAATAGCAATCTGAAACTGATTAAATGAAACTCTATCATTAAAAACATAAATTAAACTCAATTCATTCACCTTCTACAACTATTTATTGGGGGTGATAAATTAAGAAAACTCTAGCTCAGGAGTCAAATCAATTATTCTATTATATTCACTCAATCTTGCCACAAAGATGTGGTTTGGCCAGGCTCCACAGATGAAGTAATTATGACGAGTCCTCGATGGTTTGGCCAACTCCATTATATTATGATCATGATTGCAGTATGCTCCAATGGCTCTACCCTTTGAGTTGAATCATAGGGTATACTTGATAGGGCAAAGCTCTATCGCCTAAGACTTAAGACATCTCCTGACAAACACCACCCCGTGTCTATAAAGGATTTCTTGACGACATAACCCATGTGTTGCTTATGATGATCCTCAGTTGGGTCACCTCCTCACTAAGTAAAGGACCGCAACTAATGATGGAACCATGGGATCTAGACGCCATCATTCCCCAACCATCGGTTTTAAATGATGAATTTCATAATTTTAAATTCTGATACTCCAGATTCTACTCCTATACGCTACGCATTTAGTGATCAAACGACTAGCCTTAATCGAAAGTTCTCTCTCACTTATTGAGATGGGTAATTAATTATAGAGGCTTGCGTCTATAGGAAATCTAGAACCAGATATAAAGTTCTCACCAAATGAGGGCAAAATCTCAAGGTAGTGTCTTATCTACTATTCCATCTGCCTTCTGAAAATTACACCGACACTTCAAATCACACTCTCTTCAATTCAATTTCATATTGTCGAGAGGTCGGTGGCAAATTTTTGGAACCCACAAATTTTTGGTGACTCCACTGGGTACAAGATTCTCTTTCCATCTTTGGCTAGTCATATATGTGTTATACTAGCAATAAAATTTTTAAAAATTCAAAACAAAAAATGCTGATTTAAGTGTGTAATAAATTTAATATAAGGCTCTATTTAGAATGAATCATTCTATAAAGTATATCTTTATTACACCATTATTTTGTTCTATAGCATCTTTGCATCTTGAAAGTATGGGGTGAAATAATAATTATTAATTACTAATCCCCATATTTCACTTTTGCAAAATGGATCTACAAAGCACTCCTTTCACCATTCAGGTCGGTGCTAACATCCGCCATCATCAACCCATCACATAAAGCTACCATTCAATTTGGTAGCTTGAATTTCCCCATCATATACAACTCAAGTACCCACTGGTGATACATTCGTCCGGCCATGGAAGGCCTCGTTGAACTCTATAGCCATGCACAACCGTTCAACAACAACCAACCATTGTCAAGGAGTTCTCCCGACATAGAACTTCAGTTTTCAAAAGTCTAGGTCACTCTGAAGCCCCCGTGATGAAAAGAACCATCAGTGGGAAAATTGTGTCCTTAATGCCTCATGGTACAAGCTAACGATTAAACCTTTTAAAAGCATGATCATAAAGCTTCCTCATCGAGAGCAAATTAACCAAGTAGAAGGAGAAAAGCCGAGGGCTCAACAAATCCTCTTGAACGACTGTGAAAAGTGATCTTCGTCGGAAGCAAGTATCCCTACCCACAATAACTTTGACAACCTAAAGTGGGTAAAAGGAATAGCCGGTGAAGTAAAGCGCTTTTGAAGAACCAATCACATCAAGCTCCACCACCAGAGGAGACACAAACACTTCCGCCAAGATACATTAAGTTCTCAAAGTAAAGGAATGAAAAGAAGATTTCAGAGGCCTGTGGTGATGGAAAATGCTAAAGCTCCACCAAAAAAGTTATCATCTCTTCTGGTAACTAGCCATCGAGCCCAGTATGCTTCGCATGGTGAGCATCGAAGCGTGACACTTGGAATGTGAGTCCAAGAATCCACTGTCGAAAGGTCCCGGCGAAAGGATAAGCAAATATGAAGGCTAAGATCCCGTAATGAAGTCCTAAAGAATAGAAGAGGTGTGACATCTAACACATATACTCAGAAATATGCCTCAAAATCAACTCATCAGAAGTGGATACCCAAAAGAAAGGATATCACTGATGAAAGACATGATGGTCGATACCCTAGAGAATCCTCTAGGGGATCCCATCGTCAATCAGTTTCACCCCTACAAGAGAAGGTTGACTTTGATTGCAATCCTTTAATAGAAGAAGTATTTGTTCTGCACATTGAACTAGAGATCCACTGGAAATGTCGATCAAAAATTCATGTGCAGGAAGAAAATAATGAAGTGGATTCTATGGAAGTGGAATATTGTCTATATGGTCAGAGATATAGATGAACTCCGCCAAAGACATCATCAAGAATGCAACCGGAACTGAACTGAATTGACATCTATGAAGAAGATTCTTCACAGAAGAAAATAGAGGATGGATCTTCAATTTTTACTAAAGATGAAGAAAAAAGAAGATCAGAATGAGAAAGAAATTATGGGTGTCAAAGTATATATGGTTGAACCAGAATGCCCGGTTTACACTTTTGTAATCGATCGACCAACAACAACAATGCTCTACAAATACACAAGGAGAAGGACAGTCAAGTTCTTCCCCTAAAAATGAGCAAAGAGCAAAACAACAATAAGAAATTAAAGAAGAGGAAGAGCCTGTACTGATTGACGTTGTGGTGCTAACTAGAGAGCAAAAAGAAATACATCATCAAATGGAGGTCAAAGATAAGGAGATTGCACAGCTTGATACCAAAATTAATGATATGATGGTACAAATGAACATCATGATGGAGATGTTGTAGAAGAATATCACATCAAGTGTAGCACATGTTTTGTTCAATAAAACACCTAATAATATAACTTCTATACCACTACCAATGGCTCAAGCTCTCAATGCATATACGCATGAAGCGAGGAACGAATTCAACCCACTACCTCTCCAACCGATAATTCAAAATCTAGCTAGCACACCTAGAACGGTAACAGCTGCTCAACTAGAAATAATAATTAATGAAAAGATAAAGGCAGTCATAGCCTCAAAGCAGGCTAAAAAGCTGGTGAATAAGGGTCGCCCTTACCCAGCTGAATATGACCAAGTGTTGTACCCAAAAGGTTACTCAATGCCAAAATTTAATACTTTCAGTAGGCTTATAATCCAAAGCAACATTTAGCCCAATTTAAGGCTACTTGTGATAACATAAGAGGGAATGATGCACTGCTTTTCCGTCAATTCGTCAGTAGCCTAACCTCAACTGCTTTTGAATGATATGCAAAATTGTCAAACGATTCAGTTAAAATATTTGCTGAATTAGATATTACATTTGTGAAGAGGTTGCTAGTACAACTGAAAAAATCACAATCACTGACCTTGCTTTACTGAAAAGGAGGAAAGATGAGTCAGTGATAAAATTCATAAGTCATTGGGGCAACCTAAGTATGAAGTGCGAGTAACAATTAGAAGAAGAACATGCGATCCAATTACTAATGGGCAATATGGATGGTAAAATGGCACCATTTCTATGCATGGCATCGATTGTAATATTCCAAGACTTGCTCGATAGGGTGACTAAATTAGAAAAGTTGAATCACCTAAGTCCAAGTCTATAAAAGTAAAGAGAAATAAATCTTGACTCAAGAAGAAATGAAATTCATGCCGCTTATAGCTCAAATGGCAAAAGTGGGTGATATACAATGTGGATAAAGGAAAGCGATGTACAATGATGATAAGAAAAGAAGCATGTTTATTCTAATCCACATCCAAAATTAGGAGGTAATGACAAATCTCAGACTTTTCCATGTAGTGGGGAGCATCCAAAATAAGCAACAAGAGATGATGAGCGAATGTAGGCATCTCTTAAGGAAAAGATGAACAAAGAATATTCCTTTAGAAGGGATAGTGTGGCCAAATTATTTCGGCAAGAAGTCAAAGCTGGTCTACAGTTACCAGAAATTAAAAGGCCTGAAGAAGCTAATCAAGTCAACCATCCAAATTACTATCTCTATCATCGGATGATCAGTCATCCTATTGAAGATTGTTATGTCTTCAAAGATTAGCTAGAAGAAAGTATCGGTGAGGTAAATTTACACTATCCGATAATGTTCTAGTCAACCTAAAAAGAGATTCTATGAGGATGATTACGTCCTCTTCTGTATCATCCAGCAAAGATAAATAGAAGGAGAAATTGGTTCAGACTGAAGAATGGCAAATAGTAGTCTCCAAAAAGACCATGAAGATGCTAAAGCAGCTAAAAGACGTCCCTAGTGTTAAGTGAAAATCACCACTTGAACCTATATTGGACTTAAAAGAGATCCCTAAACTAAGTATTTGGGCTTCTCAGCGATATTTTGATAAGACTACTTCGTCACAGCATGAGAAGCAGTCTACTAAGCGTAGGTCTCATAAATCAAAGAAGCTGTCTAAAAAAAGGAAGATCAAGAAGAGAACTACAACTCAAAAGTTTGTTAACAATCTAGGGGAGTATCACCAGTCAGCAAGACAGCCATTTAGGCTTGCAGACTTCATGCCTAAACTTCGCATTGGCTGAATCAGATGAAGAAGATAATAGTGAATCTTATCAAGTTGAGATATGCTGAATCATTTGCGCAATGTCATATGTTCTTCAACATCAGTTACTCCAAAATGACAAGGGAAGTCAGATTCACCAACCCAAAATTTTTATCAAAGTAAGAAGACGAGGAGCTAACAATTTTATTTAATGACTCAACAAGATAATAATAGTTCAGATGAAGATCTATATTTTCCCGACGGAGAAGAGTCAGACTCATCCATATCATAATGTATGAAACGTATGATGTTGAAAAATGAGTCAAGCCCTTTTGGCCAATCTTCCAGAATAAGAAGGGAATTTGAAGAAACTATATCTTCAGAAGAATCTGAGCAAGATAAGGTGATTCAAGTTCAATTGAGAAGTGATAAAGTCTTACCACCTTCATCAAAGAAGGGAAATGCAAATAAAGTCAAAGGCAAACAAATTGAAGTCAACAAAGATATCATTCCCAAAAATCCTAGAGAGAAGCCTAAATCAAGCGAGAAGATAGATTATAATCTTCTATCACATCTGAGAAAGATCCCTACACAACTGAGTGTGTATGATGCTCTCTTGATGTCAAAAGACCTCGAGAAACTTTGATATACTCTCAAAGATCCAAAAGAGTTATGAAACTTGCTTTCAAAAAATGCATGAGAATTGCAAACTCAAGATATCCCACTAATCACATTTTTGAAGAAGATCTTATGTTGGGAATGGATCATAATCATCCTCTTATGTTACTTTGGAGAGTGATCATCGATCGTGAATATTGATTGATCCGTTCTTCTATCAATCTTATGAGTCTAAAGGTATTAAGAGGATTCTCACTTGATATCCAACATCTTGGGAGAGACAAGTTGATGGTTTATGGTTTTAATGAAAAGATGCAGAAAACTCTGGGTTCTTTTATTCTCCTGCTCATGTTCAAGGATTTATATACAGAAGCCAAGTTTCATGTAATCTACTGATACATCATTTAGAGCTCTCTTGGGCCGGTCGTGGCTGCATGAGTATGACATGGTCCCATCAACTATGCATCAATGTATGAAGTATCTGAAAGATGAAGAAAAATTTAAAATTCTGAACCTATAACCATTCTCCTCAATGAAGCAAAGATCTATGAAGATGCAAAATATTTCATCCTCAAAGAGCCTAAGAGCCTCTTGAAGCTGCCCACTTCAAGAACTAAAAGCCACAAAGTGAAAGAGCGAAGCAAAGGGGAAGAAGGCAATACTCCACTCTAAAAGCACTCGCACCTAAGTTAGAAAATTAGTCCTCAAACCTAAGGGGAACTTATAAGCTTTCAAGAAAAGCGAGTATGAAATAAGTGATTGATTCTACTATGATTTTGAATCTACTTATGGAAATAGAGTTCAGATGGTTACATCAAGGAGGATAGCTCACTTGGTAGAGTCAGATGACTCACTCAAAATTATACTCATCCCTCAACAATGCTTCAAACAAATTACTCCACTGGAGGTTCATGATATTGAAGAATTGATCATTGTCAAGTTGAGTGAGAGTAGAACTCTATTTTACAAATCAAGAGCCTCATAGTTTTGAGCGCTTTCAACATGAAAATTTTGATGAGGTAGTGCAAGAATACAAAGATACCATTAAAGAAGAATGCATAAGATTAAAATTCATATTAACTACTAAATATAGAACCCAAATCTTTAACAAGATGTGGAGTTATCGTGAAGAAGTGATAAGTTTATCACTAAAGGTCTTGAGATCTCATCAAAATAGAGCCCATAATATAATAGAAGTCACTAGTGATGAAAAAAGATGATTCCATAAAATTCTTCTTAAAATGACTAAAAAAGTAAACCAAGCACTAAGAACTTGAAGATGGTGGACAAATAGCTACTATGGATGAACTTTAAGAAATCAACCTAGGAGGTGAGGATGATCCCCATCCAACTTTCGTCAGTGCTCTTCTGCCTGATGAGAAAGTTGAAGAGCTAAAAATGCTACTGATGTAGGACAAGGGTATTTTTTATGATATGATGTTTATTATACCGATAATTCTTAAATTCTCACAAAGAGTAATGATAAATGCACACTACTATTGAGCACATTCACAATATTATAAATTTAGTGAAGTTGAAAAGATCTTAAAAGTTATGTCAACCACACTAGAGAGATCAATCTTATAAGTGCAAAGAAATAATAGAAAAGTTATGAACCATCTAACTGTAGCTTGATTTAAAATAACCAGCAGTGAAGTGAGGATAAGTTGAAGTCGACCTCTATAAACAGAATTAAGTTGTGGAGATCGCGTTCCTTCCTTAGTCCTTCTCTAAGGGTTGTGAACTCACAAAAGTAGTCCGTCACTCGAGAGGAAAGCACACAAAAGAATAGTAAAAGAAATTTAAGAAGATAACTTTCATTCCAAATTCAAGTACAAGCATTACAAGAGTCTCCCTATTTATAGGATTGAAAGCGAGTTAAGAATACTACAAACCTAACTCCAAACTCAAACTTAACACCATCATAACTACACCACCACCTACTACCAAACCTACCACCATTATCAAACCTACCACTCATTCCATACCTACCCAAAGTGTCATACTTACGACTCATGGGCCATGACATAAGAATAGCCCAATACATATAAGCTCAAGACATACAAAATATAAAAGCCCAATAATACATAACTTAAATTATAACAAAAGGCCCAATCATGGATTTAAGCTTTATGATGATGGCGTTGATGATGGTGATGATGCCCATCGGCCTCAGCTTTAAAGGATTCTCCTCGGAGAATGAAAATCCAAGTACTCTTGTAATAATTATGAGTCTAGTTGATGTAACTCGTCAAATAATGTAAGTCATAAAGCTTCAAGTGGAGAAAGACCTTTCCAACGAACTAGAAACCTTTGAGTGCCTCCATCATATGTGATGATAATCTGGTCTTCTAAAATTTGATCTAGACGATCTTAAGCGGCGAGATGGTATAGTGGGTGATGAAGTATGAACCGCATGTTAGTACTATTTCGAGAGGAATAGTGTTATCCGGGCTTGCCCATGGTACAACGTTAGATCTGATACATTAAATATTGGAGAAATTCTAGCATTCATTGGAAGATCTATTTCATAAGCATTATCATTTATCTTCCTTACAACTTTATAAGGACCAGATCTCTTGAGAGTTAATTTATTAAGAGTTCCAGTTGGAAATCTCTCAGGTCTAACTTTAACAAAAATCAAATCTCCCTCATTAAATTTTACATATCGTCTATGTGCATCAACATTAGCTTTATATTTATCATAACTCAGAGTAAGTTTGTGTTGAATTTCATGATATAAATCATGCATGCTTTTATGCAAATGAAGATGCAAATGCACTAGACCTATATGTTACAGGCAATTCAACAAGATCAATTGGTTTTCTTGGATCATAACCAGTAAAAGGACTCATACCGGTTGACCTATTAATTGAACTGTTATAAGCAAACTCTACAGAAGGAAGAACTAGGTCCCAACTAGTAGTATGATCGGTCACTAGACACCTAAGTAAATTTCCTAAGCTTCTATTAATAACTTCAATTTGTCCATCTATTTGAGGGTGGTAAGCTGTAGAAAATAAGAGTTTTGTGCCAAGCTTTTTCCATAAAGTTTTTCAAAAATAGCTCATAAATCTTACATCACGATCAGACACAATTGTCTTAGGTAGTCCATGTAAGCGAACTATCTCACGAAAGAAAATTGTCGCTATATGTGAGGCATTTGATGTCTTATAACATGGAATGAAGTGTGCCATTTTAGAGAATCGGTCAACAACTACTAGGATAGATTCAAAATGTTGTACAGTGTGAGGTAATCCTAAGATGAAGTCCATACTAAGATCTTCCCAAGGTTTGTGGGGATTGGGAGTGGTGTGTATAGACCATAATTTTGTTTTCCACTTTTTGCTACTTGGCAAGTACGATATTGGGCAATGATATGAGCAACATCTTTCTTAAGACTAGGCCAAAAGAACCTATCCTCCATCATAGCTATTGTCTTATCACGACCAAAATGACCAGATACACCTCCTGAATGAATTTCCTCAACAAGAAAATTTTGAAGTGATGAATCGGATACATAGTTGTGTGCCATGAAAGAGATAGTCATCTCGTATTTGATAATCATGACTATTAATTGAAACATCAAATTTCAAAGATTCAAAAATTTGTCGAAAATCTTTACAATTAGGATAATCATCTTTAACCTTTTGAATCCGGTAACCTTCACACTCATGGTATTTAATAATGTACATATTCTACTTAAGGCATCGCAACTTTGTTCTCAACCTAGATTTATGTTTAAGAACAAAGCGTATATTCTTGAAGAAATTGAACCCATTTTCTGAGAACTAAGTTTCTTTTGGTTGTTTAGATAAGTATAAATGTTTGATCCATAATCATGTGGAGCGTTTCATTTAATTTTTCACTAAAGAAAGTAATAGAATGACCTTCTTGTTTAAGACAACACCTCCAATACCAACTCCAGAAGCATCACATGATACCTCAAATACTTTGTCAAAATTTGGCAATTGTAATATCGGTGGACTTGTTAAAAGTTCTTTAATTTTAGAGAATGCATCAGCAGCTGCCTTTGTCCAAACAAAGTCTCCCTTTTTAAGACATTGAGTTATCAGGGCCATAATAGTGGTAAATCCATGAATAAACCTTCGATAAAATGTGGCTAACCCATGAAAACTATGTACATCATGAATTGTGGTTGGGGTAGGCCACTCTTGAATAGTCCTAATTTTTTTTGGGATCGGCAGAGATGCTATGACAAGAAATAATGAATCCTAAGAAGATTATTGAAGATGTCATAAATGAGCATTTTTTAAGTGAACATATAGTCTTTCTTCATGAAACACTTCAAAGACTTGTCGTAAATGTTTCTCATGATCGCTCTTAATTTGACTAAAAATTAAAATATCATCAAAGTACACAACTAAAAATTTTCTAATGAATGGCCATAAGATATGAGTCATCACTCGCATAAATGTACTTGGAGCATTAGTCAATCCAAAAGGCATTAGCCACTCATACAAACCATCTTTTGTCTTGAATGCGGTTTTCCATTCATCACCTTCTCTCAATTTGATGATATCCACTTCTAAGATCAATTTTAGAAAATTATTGATCCAAACCATCATATTTAACATGTCATCAAGTCTAGGTATGGGAAACCTATACTTACAGTGATTTTATTTATAGCGACTATCTACACATACGCCAACTACCATCTTTCTTTGGGGTAAGAAGAGCAGGCACTACGCATGGAGATAAACTTTCCTGATAAACCCTTTTGATAATAAATCATCAACTTGTTGTTTTAGCTCTGCATGTTCATTTGGGTTCATACGATAATGTGGCAAATTTGGGAGTGATGATCCAGGAATTAGTTCTATGGCATGTTGGATACTTCTTAATGGGGAAGCTCACTAAGTTCTTGGACAAATATCTTGATATTCCAACAAAAGTTTACGTACTTCAGATGAGAATGATTTAACACAAGGTTGATTTTCGAGGTTAGGACAACTAATGCAAAATGATATTCCCATTAATCTCTTGTTGAAATTGGCTTTATTAATAATATGTAGAGATTTCTTTTCTATGGGTGGAGAAGAATTTTGGGGTTGAAATGGAGTGACCTCTTTAGGCTTAACTGGGTTTAAGACAATTCTCTTACCTTGAAAATTAAAAGCATATGTATTAGATCACCCATAATTTGTGACATCCATATCAAAAAGCCAAAGTCTACCTAAAAGTATATGAGCAACATCCATCGAAGAACATCCCACCAAATTTTATCACTATATTCTCCTAATTGAATGGGTACAAGACAACGTTGAGATATAGAGATAGAGGTCTTATCTGAACAAGCAACCTTATAAGATTGTGGGTGGATCTCTGTGGTGAGCTTCATCCTAGCCAAAGCAGAGGTAGCAATAACATTCATGCGCCACTATTAATGATTAACTTACGTCTTTTCACCACTCTTAAAATAAGTGTGGAAAATTGATGTCTTCTCAATCAATATTGGCTCATGGGGTTGCAAACACACAACACATAACAGTTATATGAGACTCATCTAATGCTTCTTCTGCATCACTAGCTTCTTCACAAGGGTCAACTGCAATTTGATTATCATTATTTTCATTTTGCTGATCCTCATTTTCATAATCTAAGTGTAAGTTTAAGGACAAGTACTTGCATAGTGACCAATTTTATCACATGTAAAACAAGTAATGCTAGAAGTCTTAGAACTAGATGTTCCCACTAAATATTTTCCTTTTGTTTCACTAGGTCCTTTAGGAACTACTAAAGTATGAGGGTTAACACGCGATTGAGAGTTGTTTGTAGATGAAGTTGTGAATCGGTTATAAGGTTGTGATCTAAGATATTGTTCAATTTGAGTCACCACTCAAAATGCATCCTCGAGAGAATAAATTTCTCGAGTTATCATTTCATTATGAATATCGGTTGAACCCATCTAAATCTAGAGATTGTTGTGTGATGATCCTCTCTAACATCACAACGGGTCATCAATTCATCAAACTGTGTCACATACTCAACAACAGTTAAAGATCCTTATTTAAGCGTAGTCATTTCATCCATAAGTTGATCATGAAAATTTAATGGTACATATTTTTGCTTTAAAATTTCTTTCATCTCATCCCAAGAAACAATAGGTGGTTGTCCTAATCGTTGATATTTTCATGTGAGATTAACCCAATAAGTCTTAGCATGACTAGTTAGTTTCATGGAAGCAAAATGAACTTGTCTTTCTTCTAACATGGGCAACCAATCAAAATATTAGTCCATGTCTACTAACCAATCTAAGAAAATTTTAGGATCAAGTTGACCATCAAAAGTAGGTGGATCAATTTTAACCCTATGAATAACATCATCATCAGGTTCTCTAAGTGTACGTCGTCGGGAAACAAAATTAGATAATGACTTTTTGTAATGTTGAGGATAATGCTCATAAGGAGTTCGATGAGCATAACCTTCATCTCATCTTAATTGTCTTCCTATTCAATGAGGTGGGTGAGGAAGTACCTCATCAAACTCAGGATATTCATTAAAGTTGTTCTTAGGGCGATAACGGGGTCAAATAGAAGAATGTGGATGAGATGGGAGAGGAAGAGGAACGGGATCAACATGATGACCTTCTCTCTCTTCAAGTTGGTGTTCTAAGATTGGGTTAGTTTCTGATGAATGTGTTGTAAGCCTACCAACTTTTTGTTCTAAGGCTTCAAATCTTTTTGGAATTCATTAAAGGTTTGTTGGTGCATAAGGGTAAGCTTTTTTATTTTTTTTAGTAAAAATTCATAGGAATCATGTTTTTCATCTAAGAATTGATCTTGATATCTAAGACCACTACGAGTTGACATGATGATATTCTTTTAAAAATATTAAATTTTTTTTAAAAAAAATGCAATGTAATGAAATCAAAGACACGATTAAAAGTAAGTAAATGCTCTAATTAGATAAAAATTCTGTATGAATTTTTTTTTAACAATGAATTGTAAGATTACTCTAATGCAAAAATAAAACTCAATACTAAACAAGATATTCCCAAAGAAACATACTTGCTCTGATACCAAATATGATGTAGGACAAGGGTACTTTTTATGATATGTTGTTAATTATACCAATAATTCTTAAATCCTCACAAAGAGTAATTATAAATGCACACTACTATTGAGCACATTCATAAAATTATGAATTTAGTAAAGTTGAAAAGATCTTAGTTAAAGTTATGTCAACCATACTAGAGACCTGAATCTTATAAGTGCAAAGAAATAATTAAAAAGTTATGAACAATCTAGCCTGTAGCAGATTTAAAATAACCAGCAGCGAAGTGGGGATAAGTTGAAGTCGACCTCTAAAAACAGTCAATCATTGTGGAGATCGCGTTCCTTTCTTAGAAGTCCTTCTCTAAGGGTTGTGAACTCAAGTAGTCATCACTCAAGAGGAAAGCACACAAAAGAATAGTAAAAAAAATTTAAGAAGATAACTTTCATTCTCAATTCAAGTGCCAAGCATTATAAGAGTCTCCCTATTTATTGGATTGAAAGAGAGAGTTAAGAATACTCAAACCTAACTCCAAACTCAAACCTAACACCATCATAACTACACCTACCACCACCTACCCCAAACCTACCACCATTATCAAACCTGCCACTCATTCCATACCTACCCAAAGTGTCATACCTACTACAATGACTCATGGGCCATGATATAAGAATAGCCCAATACATATAAGCTCAAGACATACAAAATATAAAGCCCAATAATACATAACTTAAATTATAACAAAAGGCCCAATCATGGATTTAAGCTTTATGATGATGATGTCGATGATGGTGACGATGATGCCCTGCATCAGCTACTTTGTGAATTCAGGGATTGCTTTGCCTAGACATATTCTGAAATGTCAGGCTTATCCCCTGATGTAGCAGTTTATAAACTAGCTATTAAACCAGATGCAATACCCATTAAGCAAGCTCCTAGGCGAATGAGATTGAAGATTGAAGAACAGGTAATTGCAGAAACTCAAAAGCTAATTGAAGCATGCTTCATCTGAGAGGAGAAGTATGAAAATTGGATAGCCAATATTATCCCAATTAGGAAGAACGGCCAAATCTATCTTTGCATTGACTTCCGGGATTTAAATAAGGCATGCCCAAAAGATGACTTTTCGCTTCCAATATCAGAACTATTGGTCGACAACACTTCCAACTATGACATGTTCTCATTTATGGACGGATTGTCAAGATACAATCAAATCAAAATGGCACCTAAAAATGAAAAACATACATCATTCATAACACCTATTGGCATCTATTGTTACATGGTCAAGCCTTTTGGCTTGAAAAATCTTTGGTACATACCAAAGAGTGGCGTGTATTTTGATGAGTTGATTCATCAAAAGGTGGAATATTATGTCGATGATTTGGTGGTGAAGAGTTTAAATCGTGAAAATCACTTTGAAGACTTGAGAATTGTATTGAAGAGAATCAAAAAATATGATCTCAAGATGAATCCTCTAAAATGTGCATTCGGGGTATTCTCTGAAAAAAAAAAATTTGGGTACATTGTTCGTCATAGAGGTATTGAAATCGATCCTGCTAAGATCAAGGCAATTGTGGAGATGCCTCCACTGAAGAGTTTACATTAGCTCCATTATTTACAAGGATAACTTGCATTCATTTGTTGATTCATATCAAATCTATCAGGATGCTGTCAACCATTTGCAAGGTTGATGAAGAAGGACGCTCCATTCAAGTGGGACAAGGAGTGTCAAGAAGCCTTCAATAGCATTAAAAGCTACTTATTAAATCCACCAATCCTTGCAGCGCCTACTCCCGAAAAACCCCTCATTTTATACACAGCTGCATTAGAAGAGTCCTTTCGAGCATTATTGACACAACACAATGAAGAAAGCAAAGAGAATGTTCTTTATTATATCAGTCGGAGGTTGATTGGAGCAGAAATGAAATACTCTCTGATATAGAAGCACTGTTTAGCATTGATCTTTGCAGTCTAAAAGCTTTATCATTATATGTTATCTCACAAGATTACCCTCATCTCAAGGATCGATCCGCTAAAGTATTTGATGACAAGACCAGCGTTGACAGGTCACTTAGCAAGATGGGCAGTATTGCTTCTACAATTTGATATCACATATATTCTGTAGAAAGCAGTGATGGGAAAAGTCTTAGCAGATTTTCTAGATGCATATCCCATCCCTGTGGACTCTTCTCTTAACGATGATTTGCTTGATGAGCAAATTATGCTCATTCATGAGAATAATCACAAATTTGGAAAATGTATTTTGATGGAGTCTCATCGATCAAACAAGTCCAACATCTAAATTTCCAAGAGCAAGAGAGAATCCACATCATCTTCATAACAGAAGGAGGGATAATGAGATGATCATATGAATTGACCGAGCCAAGAACTAATAATGAAGGCTGATATGAAGCATTAATGGTAGATCTTGAAGAAGCTATTTTCATAGGCATTCAAAACTTGCATATTTTTGGTGATTCCTAGCTTATTATAAATCAAGTACTTGGTATCTCTAAAATCAATAAGCTTGAGTTAGCTTTCTACCACAAGCGAGTTCTTAAGCTTATGAAGCAACTACCAAATGTCACACTAACGCAAGTCTCTTAATCCGAGAATATGGCTTAGCAAAACTAGCTAAGAAATGGAAAGTATGAATGGTGATTATGTCATGATGGGCATATTTACTCGAGTCTTAGAGCCCAAAGTATCAATCCCTGTAGGGTTATCAATCGACCCAAAGATCACTCGGTTGCTCCTCATACTCCCCAAAATCAACAAGAAATTGTACCTAAGAATGACATTGCCTCGAAAGTGTGTGAAGCCTTTACGGTAGAAGAGTCACGTGATTAGAGGCAAACTTTCATCGACTACTTTAAAGAAGGCAAATTACCAAACAATAAACCGGAAGCTCAAATCGAAGAGAATGCAATGCTATGCTTTCATCAACAATACTTTATATTGTAGATCCTTTGAACAAATGTGGCTATAATGCCTAGATGTAGATGAAGCTAGCAAAGTAATAGTTGAAGTTCATGAAGGACTTTGTGGTGCATATCAATCAGGTCCCAATATGGCAGTAAAGATCAAAAGGATGGGTTATTATTGGTCATCTATGGTGAGAGACTGTATTAATCATGCTAAAAAGTGTCATGAGTTTCAAGTACATGGGAATCTCATCCATCAACCTCCAAATCCATTACACCCAACAATAACATCCTGAACATTCGAATGTTGGGGTACAGATGTAATTAGACCAATTGATCCACTAAAGTTAGCTGGACACCGCTTCATTCTAGCGGCGACTGATTATTTCTCCAAGTGGGCTGAAGCTGTTCCATTTAAAAAAGTTTTTGCTGGCCAAGTGATCAACTTCTTCACACATAATGTGGTCTATAGATTTGGAGTTCCGCGCTAAATAATTTTTGATAATGGCACAGCTTTCAAAAGTGCAAAGATTTATAAATTTGTCGATCAACATAAAATTGATTGGCGATATCTTCAATATACAATCCAAGAGCAAATGGTTTGGTAAAAGCTTTCAACAAGACATTGGTCAACTCAAAAAGATTCTCACTAAAATAAAAGAGAATGACATACTAAGCTAATAGAGGCACTTGGGTGTCGAACTACCTATAAGATGCCTCAAGGCACTCCTTATTCATTGCTATTTGGGCTGAAATGCCGCCAAGGCACTCCTTATTCATTGCTATTTGGGCGAAGCTTCTTCCGAAGTTGAGTTGCCTTCCCTTAGTAGCCATCCAATACAATCTACGAAGATCAAAATGCTGTCGAGAATGGAGGAACTCACGCTTAATGAAGTTAGATTGCAAGCTCATTAAAATCGGAGGTTTATCAGCAAAGATGTCCGTGGCTTTTGACCATACTGATGCCTTAAACATTCCAAAAGAGAATTGGTCATGGTCGAGAAGATTATTCTAATCAAAATTTGGTGGCAAATTTGAGCACTAGGAAGACCCTTTTATCATTGAGAAAGTATATAGGAGGGACATATTAACTCATCACCAAGGGGACCAATGCATTAATAGTTGATACTTCTTGACGATCACATTATCGAGGTACAATAAAATCTCCTTGCAAGACATGAGGCATTTTTTATATCTATTTGACATCGTGCTTCATGCCAAGATCCCTAAATAAATATACTCAAGATGAAGAACTTTTCTATGCAAATTTTCCTTATACAGCATTTTTTATATAGATGAAATCAATGTTGTAAAATGCTTAATTCAATTCAAAATAGATCATTTTTTAATTTATATTAATTTATTTGGTTAAATATGGGTCGCCAAGATGAGATCCTCAAATATATTCGATTGGGTTGACCATATTATGAAATTCAATATATCTATAATTATTACTATTAAGTTACAAAGTCTTGCAGAACAAAAGAATCTATTTCTACACATGAAAAGACAACCATAAATATCAAGAAATTTATCTCTTAAATTTGTCAAATTTTAGAGATCAAGTCAAAAGAACTCTCAATTTCGGAAGCTTCAATCAATTAAGTTGAAAAAACATCAACCTCTACATCCTAAAATCTAAGACACAGATGGGTTCTAAAGGTCGAACTCAACAAGCCCATAAATGGCCGAGTTGCTGACGCTCTCCTCGCTCAACAAGCCGCAAGAAAAGACTGCAGTGAAAGAGCCCCTGGTCGTCAGTCTGATGACAAAACCACCAACCCACTACAGCTCAAGTCAAAGACTCGAGTAGGTTCTAAAGGTCAACAAGCCCAAATATGGCCAAGTTACTGACGCTCTCCTCACTCAACAAGCCGTAAGAAAAGGCGCGGTGAAGAGCCCCGCTTGTCAATTCAATGAAGATAATTGTTCAATCTCAAAATCTAAAACTGCGATTCAAGAGATCTTTCTACTTGATCGATAGATCAAGATAATCTGAGGAAACGCTCAATTCAAGGCTACTTCAAATCAGTCTATATATTGCCCGCATGGTGATATCTCAATTTATTCTCAAATGATCTGATCAAGCTCAAAGAATAGATCAAAGCCAACCTCCTCATTAAGTCTATCAAAGCAGAAAGCACAGCACTGAGGAAGCAATTCCATAGTTCAAACAAAGTCGCGGGTGAACTAAAAGAATTTTATGATTATTCAGTTTGTTAATGCACACGTTGCAAGACTAATAACTCAACATTGACCCTATATAAGATATGCACCCTTCAACGAGTTAGTTAAGAACAGAATCATGGCATACATACACTTCGACAAGTCAATGGGATCAATCGGTCATTCATCAAAAGCTTAAAGCTGAGAAGGAGTTTCAAATCTGACCAAACACGGATAAACTGATTTCCTAGCGGAGTCCTTCATCAAAACAAGCAGACCAAATCCTCAATCAAACCCAACCATGCACGAAGCTAGGTTTGAAGGAAACTCAAATTTACAATGACATAAAAGAAAGAGAGCTTCAAAGCCATTGAAGCAATAGTAGATGGTGTAAGAACTTTTATATATCCGACAAGTTGATTCTGACAAATCGGTCAATCCCGTCATTTAGCATGTCCTAAATAAGGCGTCATATTAATGATAAATCCTATCAAAGCTCCATAAGCTATCGCAGTCGAAGCCGAAATGATCCAAGTTCTGCGACCAGCCCAAATGGTCATCCAGTTTTCAACAAATGTAACTTTCTCCATGCACGAATCACATTTGTTGGGGTCATTTGTTGACCTCAATATGTGTGTCATAAATCAAGATAAACTCACAAGTTAAATTCAACGGACTTCGTGGATGATAGTGCACAAATCGGGGCTTAAATGCACTAGATGTCATCAAAAATGGTTGAAATGACCTTTGATCGGCGAACAGACTTCACCGTAGTGTTCAGAACATCAAAATTGATCAAAATATAAATATTGTAAAATCTCACAATCGATTAGCGGTTGAGCTATCGGTGAATAAGAGTCGAAAGCTACGATGATGTCCGAATGACCTCCATTCATAAAATTGATCATGCCGTTAGCTTCAAAATATCGAAAACTATCAAATGAGACTGTCCACGCTCAATTTGGATGAGTCTATGCAAATGTTAAATGATCAGAAGTGGCAATGCGCAAATCGAGGATGAAATGCTTTAGACATCGCCAAAATCAACTCAAATTAACTCTGATCGATGAACGGACTCCTCCATCACATTCAAAATGTCAAAACTGGTTAGAATATAAATATTATATGTCTTGATCAAGATCAAGCGTCGAGTTAGCAACATTTGCAATATGTCAGGTCGAAGCGAATGAAATGACTTTGGTCACGAAATTAATTTTTCTCGGTTTGAAATATTAAAATCATCAAATAAAACTTAATTGGATAAAGCGTGAAAATCGGCGATCAGCTGATGTCATTTTGAAATTGGCAATTGTGGCCCAACCGGCTTGATCCAAAGCAATTCTGACCAACTTTGAACGTTGAAATTACCTATTAATATATATATATATATATATATATATATATATATATATATATATATATATATATATATATTGAGTTTAATGACAAAATTCACATTAAAACTGTTTAATCAATTTAAAATTTATTTAAAATTCTAACTTAACCTCCTCAACATGCAACCGCTCCTTCCAAGGAAACAGTTTCCCCTCTTTTTTCTGTCTTCCAACTTTCTCCAAAGAAAAAAAATGGTTTCAATTTCGCTTCCTCCATTCCCACACTCTAACCTCCTCGGCACAGGCGAATTCCTGTCCCTCTCTCCTCTCAATCTCCTCCCACGCTCCGTGCTGCATGAACCCGCCATTCTGGCCCGCATCCCGCTGTGCAATCCCGCATCCTGCTAACACAAAACTGCGCAAGCCATCCCACACATCCCGCGCTCCTGTCAGCTCCGCACCCGTCGCTTCAGCCAGCGTCCTGCCTCCGATCCGTGTCTCGTAAACCCACGTCGTTCCTCTGTGTCATTGTGCGCATCCCACTCTGGCCCATAAACCTGCACTAACCCACTATTTCGCATCTGGCCATTCCCGCAAACCCGTGCCGCTCCAGCCCGCAAAACCGCACCAGCCCGCCGCCCAGTCCCGCCGTGCTCCGTTTTGCGCATCCCACAAACTGCTCCGACCCGCTAAACTGGACCAGCCCGCTGTACGAGTTCCGCAGCTGTCGTTCTGTCGCACTCGCTGCACGCGCCTCAGGCCCGCAAACATGCAGCCCGCACCAGCTACACGCACCGCTGTTCCAGCCCATCCCGCAAGCCCGCGCCACCGCAGCCTTCTTCCCGCAGCCCGAAATCCATCCAATTTTCACTTCACCGTAAATCGGGGAAGAACATCATCAAGAGGTGAATTCTTCTTTCGGTTTCTAGCGTCCTTTTCCTCGCTTTATCCTTCCAATTTTCTCTTCGCCACAAATCGGGAGAACATCGTCAAGAGGTAAATTCTTCTTTCGATTTTCGGCATCGTATTCCTCACATTACCTCCTCAAATTCGCCTCACCGTAGCCAGGGAAGCAAAACTGTTAAGAGGCGGGTTCTTCTCTTGATTTTTGACATACCCAATCTTGTTCCCTTACCGGCGGCAAAAAATGAGTCAACGGAATCTGTGAATGTGGATATATATATATATATATATATATATATATATATATATATATATATATATATATATTGCTTGTTTTTCTTTCTGTTTGAAGGCCTCATTTGTGCTTAGGGAGCTAAGAGATGAAAACCTTGTGGTGTTTAAGACACTCATGCTCAAGAGGGTGTACCGAGTAAGCCAACATCCGTTAGATGTCGCTCCCCTAGACAAAATGCTACCGAAATTTTACTAATTTTTAGACTTATAAAAAGGGGAGATGAATATATATTACATTTGTCTTCTTTCAGGTTTGAAAGCCTCGTGCTCAAGAGGGTGCGACGAGATGAAAACTTGAATGTGGTGTCGCAAGACACCACTCATACCTTCAAGAGGGCGCGTCGAGTAAGCCAAAATACTCCCGTCTGACACGGGGATCCTGAGGCAAATTTTGACTAAAAATTCAATACTTAAACAAATTCAAATAGAAATTACCTAAATTTAAGTCATACAGAGGAATATATGATAAATATGAAGATAAATGTTAAATCAAATAGAGAGAGAAACTTAAAGAAAGTTTTGGAAAAAATAGAACACTCATTTAAAATGCAAGTAAAATTTGGGGAGGCTAATATTAAACTCATAAACTCTAATAGCGATTCTCTATGGCTTAAATTGAAGTAATGAGTGAGTTCTCTTTTCTTGTAGATTTCTCAAAATTAAACAAACCTTAATTGAAACTTGGGGAGACTAATACTAGACTCATAACAAACTTGCAATAAACTTAAAGTCTAAAGATGAATCTAAATTAGGTTTAATAACTCTTATACGAATATGGAGGTAATTATTATGCCAGCTAATAAGCATGAGTAGGACTAAAGCAATAAACATTGAAATCGGCATAACTTATCAAAAGTGATATAGATTGAACATAATCAAATTAGGAGAATTATAAAAACTCAACAAATAAATTAAATCCAAGTAATATTTTAAACTACAATCTAAATCAAAATGTATTCTTCATCATCCATTCTTTTCAAGCACAAAGGCTAAACTAAATCTTTGCATGAATGAAGGAGCTTTTCTTCAATACAAAAATTAAGAAATTTCATTCTAATTATGATTTTTAAAATCAATGATTTCATTAATTAGATGAAATTAGCTAAACTATAAACACCTGTATGTGCTCAGACATAGAGATTTCAAAGGAAAATTTTAATGTATGAAAAGGCTGCACATGCTAAGTTGGAATTAAATGAAAATCTGAAATTAATCTCATAATTCAGAAATAAACACTACATAAAGTCTTAAATACACCCGCATAGGCACCAACACTATCTTTGAATGCTTAAATTAGTGTCGAGGATCTTCTTGTGTTGCTTGATAGTCTTAAGACTGGGTCCAGGTTAACAAAATCTAAAATCCTATAATAAGAGTTTCAAATAAGTGAAATATCGGAGAAATTAATTTTTTCAGGTGATAATAGATCTAATCTTCTGTTAGTAGCTAAACAAAGTTGATAGGATATAAACCTCTTAAACATATTCAAATTAATCAATTTTTCAAATTAAATTAAATAATGCGCTTAAATGAAACTATCATTAAAACTTAAATCAAACTCAATTCATCCACCTTAAAAGCTTTATTGGGGTGACAAATTAAGAAAACTCTAGCTCACAAGGGAGCCAATGTCAAATCAATTATTCTACATGTTCACTCTCAATCAATCTCTTATCAGTAAGGATGTAGCTCGTGTCCTCTGACTGTTTGGTTTGGCTAGTAGGCTCCACAGATGAAGCGGTTACGACCAGAGTCTTTTGATTGGGTGGTTTGGCCAGTCAAACTCCATTATATTACGATCATGACCGTAGCCCGTATGCTCTTCAATGGCTCTGCCCTTTGAATTCTGAATCATAGGGCATACTTGATAGACCTCTTCGATTAAGGTAGACTTAAGATTGTCTCAAAACACCACATTTAAGTATTTGGCACGTAACTCATGTGTTCTTGAGGATTCTTTCATATTGGGTTATTACCTCCTCGACTAAGTACGGGGCCTGATGGGATGATGGCTGGGATCTAGATCAAGCATGTCATCATTCTCCCAACCATCCAGTTTAACGATGAATTTCATAATTTTAAATTGATACTCCATATCTTCTACTATATCGCTCATTTAGCGATTAAACGACTAACCTTAATCTAAAGTTCTCTCACACTTATTTAGAGGTAATTAACTATAGGGCTTACTTTAGAAACGAAACAGATCTAAAGTCCTCACCAAATGAGGGAAAATCTCTAGTGTCTTATATGCTATTATTGATTTGACAAAATTACACTTCAATCACACTCTCTTCAATTCAATTTCACATTGTCGAGAGGTCGATGGCAAATTTTTGGAGCCCACAATGTGCTTTTTTTTGTGTTGCTGCAATCTTGGCAAGAGCACTCTCGAGCAACTAATTGAAAATGAATAATCAATTTCTTATAGAGAATAATGGTATCTTTTTCTTTCTTTGTTCATGTTTTTCTTGGCTTGAGCGGGTTCTCAGACCCTCTCAGCGGAATACTTCTTTTAAAATATTTTCTGCTCTTACGCTATCTTGCGAAATACTTCTTTAAAACATATGAAAACACAATATTCTCTTCTAAGAGCAGCTCTCCAGCATAGAAAACCTTTTCTCTTGAAAAATTTTGGGGCAGAGAAACAAGTTTCACGTGATTTCTTGTAATGTAAATCACTAATTCCTTCACATGATTTCTTGTAATGTCATGGCAGCATTCTACTAACTACTCTGTCAATATCAAAAACACATATAACAGAAATCTTAATGAACATAATGTAAATATTAAATAATTCTCAACTGTTCATAATTAGCTTATATATATTATTATTATTTGTTGAATATATCTAATAATTATTCAAAATTAAGAACTAATCATGAAAAATAAATTTAATGTCTATTATGACTAACTTTTTGTTGTGATCGAACAGTCTCATGAAGATCGGATTACAAATAATGGTCTCCCGACTCCTTCCTTCACAGTTGCCATAATCCGATCGCAATAATTTTGCTATTTTTCAATTCAATCTGGTTGCCTCCAAGTTAGATTTAGGGGATAACGCCTCTAGGGCATCTTCCGCCTCATCCTACTCGTGCCTCCCTCTCGCAGCCATTAAACTTTGCACCCTTCATCGCCGCCAACCTCTCTCCTTCTCAACTGTTAACAATGAGTTCATCTTTCTCTTCTTCTTCTTCTTCTTCTTCTTCTTTCAAACTCTAGCTTCTTCCTCCTCAAATCATCTTTCTTTCACAGTTATCGAATCCTCTCCTTCAAGTGAGAAAATATTACGCCCGGAGTCCCCACGTAGCTTTATGTGCGGACTCCAATCCATGGCCGACACGTGTCGAGTATTTTTTTCCCTATTTTAGCACTTAACGGAGCAGTAACTGGATGGACGGCGCTGTAAAGGGATGGCATATTCACGACACCGTTTACGCTTCCCCTGGCCCGACCCGGCCCATCTCGTTCAAGCAGCGGGAGAAGAAGCGTCATTGGAATCAGGAGGAATTTAAAAGAAATATATAGACAGATTTAGGGTTTAGGGTGTATTTTTTCAAGCAAAGAGCTTAGAGAAATAGAAAATTTCATTTCTTTTACAAAAGAACCATGAAGATGGAGAACATTGAGGAAATAGCGACCAATTTAGCTAAGGATGTATTAAATAAAAATTCATCGGTAATGTTTCTCGTATAATTTTTTTACGGTTTGTTAGTGATATTCCTGGTCTGTCTGAAAAGAATATGTTCATTACATTCCATTAGAAGCAATTTGGATGATGTTTGGTTGAATTTTTACTTTTTAGTGTTATTTTGTATATGTACTCTTTGTACCTCTCTTGAGGGTATAGAGCATTTAGGGACTTCTTTTTCCAGTTTATTCTGTCTGTTCTTAAGATTATGTTTAGAGCATTCCAATGGAAGCAATTTGATGACTGCTTGGATGATTTCTGGGTATTTTTTGCATCTGTACTCTCTGTACCTCTCTGGAGTGTACAAAGCATTTAGGGACTTCTTTTTCCAGTTTATTTTGCCTACTTCTTTAGATTATGTTCATTACATTCTAATAGAAGTAATTTGATGGCTGTTTGGATAATTTCTGGGTGATTTTTTGCATCTGTACTCTCTGTACCTCTCTGGAGGGTACAAAGCATTTAGGGACTTCTTTTTCCAGTTTATTTTGTCTGCTTCTTTAGATTATGTTCATTATATTCTAATGGAAGCAATTTGGAGGCTATTAGGATGGTCTTTAGGGGTTTTTTGGCATCTGTACTATCTGTATCTCTCTTAAGGGTACAGATCATTTAGGGACTTCTTTTTTCTGGTTTATTTTGCCTGTTTATTGAGATTATATTTAGGGCATTCCAATGGAAGCAATTTAAAAGCTATTTGGATGGTTTTCGAGGGGTATTTTGCATCTGTACTCTCTGTACCTCTCTTAAGGGTATAGATCATTTAGGGCCTTTTTTCCAATTTATTTTGGCCTTCTTGGAGTAAATATGTTCATTACATTACATCATAAGTAGTTTGGAGGGTGACTGGTTATTTTTTATATGTTTTCTACATTACTCTCTACCTCTCTTGAGGGTCTGAGAATATTTAGAACCTTTTTCCGCTTTATTTTACGCTTATTGAGATTATATTTAGGGCATTCCAATGGAAGCAATTTGAAACGCTTGGATGGTTTGGAGGGTTTTGGCATCGTACTCTCACTCTCTTGAGACGATCTTTTGACCTTTTTCCAGTTTATTTTTATGCTTTCTTGAGATTATGTTCATTACATTCCAATGGAAGCAATTTGATGTTGCTTAGATGATTTATGGGTGATATTTTGCATCTGTATTCTATCACATATTTTTGGAGTTATTTGGCGGATGAATGCGGAATGAAAGCGGTCGCGATAAAAGTGATATCTAATGACCCAAATTTGGGAAACTCCTTGGCACCACTTGTTGAGAATGAACGGAGATGTACACTGCATCGTGACTATGCATCAAATTGGCTTGTGTTGGAAGGACCATACTAGTTATTGGCCAAACTCAAGAAATTGAAATCAAAAGATTTTCTATGTGCAAAAGTCGGAAGTTTCGATCTAAATGGCTTAACAAAATTCGGAAAGTTGATACAAGCGGTTATCCCCATGATTAGATTCTCTTGATTTGGAGGAATTGGACGATATAGAAAATCATAATCATTCTTTAAAGCGACCTACATCTTCTCGGATCACAGACATTAGCGATGAAGGCGTCGTGTTGAACAACGAGTGGAATTAGAACGCGATGCATTAAATATCTAGCGAGGAAGTTGGTAGAGAATATTGGGTTCACAAAAAGAGATGCTTTCAAATTTATTCAGAAAGAGAAAAGATCGAGGATTGTAAATGGTGACAGTAATGCATTAATACAGTTATTTAAGGAAAGGCAAGCAGCGAATGAGATGTTTGCATGGGATGTACAAGTTGATGAGTCGAATTGCTTAGTAAGCTTTTTTTAGAGCAATGGCATGTCTAGGATGATGTGATAGTTTTTGATATAAATTATCGACTCAATAAATATAATCTTATTTGTGCCCCTCTTATTAGAGTGAATCATCACTGGTAAAATGTATTATTTGGAGTAGCCTTTTTATCAGAAGAGATAATTGAGTCATTCTCATGGCTATTCCAAACATTTCTTCGATTGATGAGTGGCAGACATCCTATAACAATATTCGATCAAGATCGGTATGGCGAGCTATTGAAATTATGTTGCCGTACTCTTCATAGGTTGTGTCAATGGCATATTTTGAAAGCTCCTTCCAAAGTTCATTGCTTTAATAGTAATAAGAGAGTACAAATTTATTTTATACATGCATGAGTAAGTGTGACTGGAAGAGTTTGAAAAGCTTGGTCCATACTAGAAGAAGGCAATTTGCATGATCATGCTTGGCTGTCTGAGCTTTATAAGATTAGATCCAAGTGGTCCACTGCATTCAGCAAGGACTCATTCTGCATGGGCATCTTATCAATACAATGTAGTGAGTCCACGAACAACATATTTCACAAAATATCTAAACCAATAAGTTCGCTCACAGATTGTTTCTTGGGGTTGGAAAAGGTTATGGAGATATGGCACTGGAATGAACATGACGAAGACTTCAAGTGTAGCCAGTTATCGATTGTTCCTGTTGTTAAGATAAGTCTAATTCTAAAACAAGCTACTATATTTTATACAAGAAGGGTTTATACTATGTTTGAGAAGGAATTTTTGCATGGAGTTGGAGGCCTATCAGTAACTAAGTTAGATGGCTGACATAGGATTTGGTGAAAAACTTAGAGAATAAAATGCATCCAAAACATGGACTGTGCATTTTATGGGATTACCTGATGTAACTTGTACTTGCAAAAAATTTGAAATGATGGGATTACTTTGTGCTTGTGCGAGTTCTTAGTCGAAGATGTTTGCGCATTACGGACAAGTATCTTCTTCTCATGTGGTCTAGAGCAAAGAGGGATATTTACATTAATAGTGCATACAAAAAAATTAAGAGATGTGGAAAGCAGATGGAAATATTCTTGGGATTATTTTTTGAACCACATGTCAATATGCATATCAAATAAGCGTGAGCACAGGGGCAATAAGAGCTAAGGACTATATGCTTGGATCCTTAAAAAACTATATGATGATGTCGACTATAATAAATGAGAATTCTCCTCCAAAGAGCTTAAGAAGAAGTCAACCACAACAAGGAAAAGACATCTTAAAGGATCCAGTTAAGTAACATCCAAAGGGAGTTTCCAACTCAAGGCTTAAGGGATATTGGGAGAGATCTAAGAAAGCCAAGAGTAATTTTCTATTTGCGTATTAGTTTTTAGTATTTTAAATATTACTGTTAATCTTCAAACCATTCTACTTTTGTTGTTGCAGAAACCAAAGTACAATCTGATAGTGTTGCAGAACATGTTTCGTACAACTTACATCACCTTTCTCTGTTATGCCAGAGTATTTTTCAGAGGTACGCACAGAATATCACACATCAATGTTATAAGAGATCATCAACTAATACGATATTCTACATGCAGGAATTTAACTCGAGCTCCACAATCAATCAGTCGGCAAAATGGTACACTAAGCTGATGATGGATATTATTTCAAGAAAACATTTTAATGCATGACATCATCTAGTTTTGTGTTCGCATACATATTTTTTGTAATGCTTTAGAGTCCAAGATGACTCTCTTTAACTTAATAGGCACAGATGTTTAGGCGTATTTAGGGACTTTCTCACTAGTTTTTGCTCTTTAAGCAATATTGAGTTAATCCCACTAAAGACCTTGTAATCATTCGATAACAATATGTGTAGTACATTATGGAAGCATTTGGAGGGTAGGTTATTTTTTATAAGTTTTTACCATTTGTACTCGTACCTCTCTTGAATTAACATTTAGACCTTTTCAGTTTAATTTATCTATTTATTGAGATAATGTTCATTACATTCCAATGGAAGCAATTTGAAAGCTGCTTGGATGATTTAGAGGGGTATTTGCATCTTACTCTCTCCTCTCAGAGTCTGAGATCATTTATGACCATTTTTTCTAGTTTATTTTGCCTGATTCATGAGATAATATTCATTACATTCCAATTGAAGCAATTTGGGGGCTGTTTGGATAGTTTCTGGGGTATTTTTTATATCTGTACTCTCTGTACCTCTTTTGAGGGTACAAAACATTTAGAGCCTTTTTTTCCAATTTATTTTGCCTGTTTATTGAGATTATGTTTAAGGCATTCTAATGGAGGCAATTTGAAAGCTGCTTGGATGGTTTGGGGTACTGCATCACTGTACCTCTTGAGGTACGATCATTTATAACCTTTTTTTTAGTTTATTTTGCTGATTAATTAAGATAATGTTCATTATATTCCAATGGAAGTAATTTGGAGGCTGTTTGAATGATTTCGGATGGGTGTTTTGCATTTGTACCTCTCGTGAGAGTACAAATCATTTATGACCTTTTTTCAGTCTATTTTGCCTGATTCTTGAGATAATATTCATTACATTCCAGTTTATGCAATTTGAAAGCTGTTTGGATGATTTCTGGGGGGTATTTTATATCTGTACTCTTTGTACCTCTGATGAGAGTACAGATCATATATGGCCTTTTTTTAATTTATTCTGCATGATTCTAGAGATAATGTTCATTACATTCCAATAAAAGCAATTTGAAAGCTTCTTGGATGGTTTCTGAGGGATATTTTGTATCACGACCTCTTGAGACAGATCATTTATAACCTTTTTCTAATTTATTTTTTGATTAGGTGAGATAATGTTCATTACATTCCAATGGAAGCAATTTGGGCTGTTTGGATAGTTTTGGGATATTTTACATTTGTACTCTCTGTACTCTCTTGAGGGTACAATATTTGTTTTTTTTTCCCTTTATTTTGCACGTTTATTGAGATTATGTTTAAGGCATTCCAATGGAAGCAATTTGAAAGTTGCTTGGATGGTTTCTGGGAGATATTTTATATCTGTACTCTCTGTACCTCTCCTGAGAGTTCTGATCATTTTTTTCTAGTTTATTTTGCCTGATTCGTAAGATAATATTCATTACATTCCAATGGAAGCAATTTAGAGGCTGTTTGGATGGTTTCGGATGGGTATTTTGCATTTGTACCTCTCGTGAGAGTACAAATTATTTATGGCCTTTTTTCAATCTATTTTGCCTGATTCTTGAGATAGTGTTCATTACATTCCAATTTATGCAATTTGAAAGTTGTTTGGATGATTTCTGGGGGGTATTTTGCATCGTACTCTGTGATGAGGTATTTTTTAAATTTACGCATGATTCTAGAGATAATGTTCATTACATTCCAATAGAAGCAATTTGAAAGCTGCTTGGATAGTTTCTGGGGGGTATTTTGTATCTGTACTCTCTGTACCTCTCCTGAGGGTACAAATCATTTATGATCTTTTTTCCAATTTATATTTACTGATTCGTGAGATAATGTTCATTACATTCCAATGGAAGCAATTTAGAGACTATTTGGATGGTTTAGGGTTTTTGCACTCTCTGCCTCTCTTGAGGGTGAGAATATTTAGAACCTTTTTCAATTTATTTTGCCTATTTATTGAGATTATATTTAGGGCATTCCAATGGAAGCAATTTGAAATTTGTTTGGATGGTTTAAGGGTGTTTTCTGTACTCTCTTGTCTGAGAACATTTAGACCTTTTTTTTGATTTATTTTACGTTTATTGAGATTATATTTAGGGCATTCCAATGGAAGCAATTTGAAAAGCTTGGATGGTTTACGGAGGATTTTGGCATCAGTACTCTCTTCCTCTCAGAATTCATTTAGATCATTTATCATTTATTTTGCATGATTCTTGAGATTATGTTCATTACATTCCAATGTAAGAAATTTGGAGGCTGTTTGGATGGTTTCTGGAGATATTTTACATCTGTACTCTCTGTACCTCTCATGAGGATACAAATCATATATGGCCTTATTTTTCAATTTATTTTACTTGATTCTAGAGATAATGTTCATTACATTCTAATGGAAGCAATTTGAAAGCTGCTTGGATGGTTTCTGGGAGATATTTTGCATCTGTACTCTCTGTACCTCTCTTGAGGGTACAGATCATTTATGACCTTTTTTTTCAGTTTATTTTGCCTGATTCATGAGATAATGTTTATTATATTCCAATGGAAGCACTTTGGAGGTTTTGGATGGTTTAGGATGTTTTACATCAATCTGTACCTCTCATAACATTTAAATTTTTTTTCGTTTATTTTGTTTATTGAGATTTTAGGGTATTCCAATGGAAGCAATTTGAAAGTTGTTTAGATAGTTTAGTGTTTTTACTCTGTACCTCTCTTGAGTACGAATATTTAATTTTTTTTCAATTTATTTTGCCTGCTTATTGAGATTATGTTATTCCAATGGAAGCAATTTGAAAGCCGATGGTTTTAGGGGTTTTGCATTATTCTGTACCATCTCCTGAGTGCATCATTTTATGGCCTTTTTTTCTAATTTATTTTGCACGACTTGAGATTATGTTCATTACATTTCAATGTAAGCAATTTGGAGGTTTGGATGGTTTCGGGATTTTTTGCCGTACTCTGACCTCTTGAGGTCAGCAGGGCATTTTTTTGAGTTTATTTTGCCTGGTTCTTGAGATTATGTTCATTACATTCTAATGGAAGCAATTTGATGGCTGTTTGGATAATTTCTGGGTGGTTTTTTACTTCTGTATTCTCTGTACCTCTCTTGAGGGTACAGAGCATTTATGGACTTCTTTCCCAGTTTATGGTTCTTCAGATTACATTCATTACAGTCTAATGTCATTTATGGCAAAGATTTATTTATAATTTTAAACTTAACATTAAACAATTAATTTTACTTTCTATTGTTAGCACAAGCCAACATATATTTATGATCATCAAAATCATGATTATATATTTAAGCTCTAGAGTTAATAATTTCTAATGTCAACTATCAATTGTTTGACATCCGATCATTCTGACATTCAAAAGTCTAGATTCATATCTATTACATTATATTAATGTATTCTTCATTTTAAAAAATTAATCTTTAAGATCAATGAGTTATTAATGAATCATTTGAACTAAATCCCATATCAAACTAAATCTATAGCTCGAGATTTTTCACCCCAAATAAAATATAATGTGCAACTCACCCTAAATATATTCATCTTCTTGGGCCTCATATGGTCACCACACTGGAGTTTGTGGAATTCGCTTCCATGTACTTACAGATAAACATCCCGCAGTAAACATTATTAGCTTGGACTGGCAGCCCACTCATCATTTCGATTGGCCATTTTCTAGGATCGCTCGCAAAAGACTGGCCAACATCTTCAACAAGTAATTTGATCTGAATATCCAGAACATAATCTCAATAAGTTGGCCCAGAAAAAAAAAATAGTTAAGAGGAACCAAATTTGAAAACTGTTCTTACAATCTCAGGAAGAATGCTCTTATGGGTTAGTTTGGGTAATGAGTTGTAAAAATACAAGGCCCCTAACTTAATATGCCCAACCAGAGTGTCCAGTGCTGATTATCTATAACTGGCAGTAAGATTAACTCAGCCCTCAACACACTGTCTGCAGTGACATGCTGGATGAACATTTTGCTTTCCGTCTTTAGGCCGTACCTGGCATAATTTTGCAAGAAAAAAAGAGAATGATTATAGATTCTATCTTTTATCTAAACAAACAAGAATTGAATTGTAATACCCAACATTCCTGTGGGATAATATACCCAATGCAAGCATGAAATGTACAAATAGGGGACATACAGCCCCGGACAGAGCGAATACTTCTCGGCCAGTAAGAAGGCGAAGGCATCGACATGTGCATCTGATAGATACTGATCTGTCAGCAACTCATCGATCTGCCCTCGTACAATAAGGATATTCTCAACCGTGAATACAGTATCACTCCTGCAAGTGAGGAATGTTTGAAAGCGAGCTTAATTAAATGAATTGGGTATTTTATATACGAAGATGGAGTTGACTAAAAATTGTATTACTTATCCTCGAATCGAGAGCACGACGTGTCAATAAGTTGGAGCATCAGCTTAGGCAGGACATCTCTGGATGAGAAGTCTATGAATTGATATGCCGCCGGTGCAAACGAAATTACCGATGATAAAAGTAGATGAAGAGCTATTCACTATAAAAAAGATCGATCTACTAAGATGATTCATACCTCGACGATGCTCCTCCACCACAATGATAATGTGTGTAGGTCATCAACCTTTATTGGCTCATCTTTTGAACCTATAAAAAAATTTAGTGAAATCTATTTTTATCTCAAATTTAAAAGAAAGTAACTTAATACCTCTACGTACCTTCTCATCTTGAATAGGAGCCACATCACTTATTCTTGCTCGTGACTTCCTATAAGTGTGTGTGAAGGGAGAACAAATTGCTTTCCTCTTCCTCATCCGTCGAGCCTTCACACCACGCTTCGTTGCCGATACAGTTTCTGAAGATCATCATGTGTAAGTACCTCGAAGAACTTCACTTGAACTCCACATGGGCTTCCCTGTTGGAAGTATCCAACTGGGAAGCTCTGGTCATCCACAAGAGCTTCCTCTGGTAGCCTCCTCGGGCTTTCCAAGTGGTAGCCTCCTGTGGGTACCCCTCCACAAGGGAAGCTCTGGTAGCCTCCTCAAGAGTTTCCCTGGTGACCCCACAAAACCTCCCCACACTGGAGGTGGGACGCCCGGGCAAGAACTTCCTTGATAGCAGCAACCCATAAATCAAGCCCATCCATCCTCTCCGTCATTATTGCATGAAAAGATGATACTGTATCTTTCAAGTCCCTGAAACCTGCAAGTATCCTCTCCACCGCAAAGCCTGTTGTGGGGGTAGTAGCAGAGGGCAGACTAGATACACTAGACGAAAAAGAATATCAAGGAGAGACATATGGAGAGTTAGTGGGGGCTGAACTCATTGGACTTAAAATGGGATCTAGCTCGACATGTGATTGCGGGGACACCGATTGGAGCGGATCTTCTTCTAATATGTCCTCAAATGAAAGACAATTGTTAAATCGATAAGAAAAATGTGAAGACATACAACATAAATGAAGACATTCTTATATGAACTAAGTGATATTATTATATGTCACGGTGTCCTCCCAAACCGGAAAGTATTATTTGGAAACTCTATTTTTTTTTCCATCGCGATATGTGGCAGATGGAAATGAGCTTATGATGCTTATGTGCTCAGCCCATATTTACAATGAATATTTAAAGCTTAATTTCAACGCATTAAATTACACATTCCTGGAGATATAGAGCATACCATCAGAAGAGTGACAAAGCCACTCATATAACCGGCTGCCCTTTGGGTCTGAATCTTTGATGTAATAACATCAAATTGGGAAACTAAAAAGTCTCAAATGGCAGTTTGTATTCAAAATCTATCTATGTCATCCAGGCAATCAATTCGATGCCACCTATAGTTGTGATATACAAAAAATAGATTTGACGTGAAAATGTATGTACAATTGCACAACCGGTGATACGTCAACGAGCCATCCAATGCTCAAGTTGATTCTTGTAGTCGATGAAGCTGCGGAATTTTTGCCATAAGACCTTCTCTCCTCTGTTTGGCATCCCTATCATCACTACAACTTCATCGGGGGTGAAAGGAATGCACTGCCCACCCAACAAGAAAGCTTGCTTTTTCTATGTCCCAGCAAGACAGGATCGATGTAATGGCAATTGAGTCTTGCTTAATTCTGTTGAGTCTAATGAATTGATGCAGATGAAGCCTCTTTAAAATGTCAGTGGCTTCATCAGTAAAGCATGTTGTAATATTATCGATGTTCTTACATTAGTAGGCTCATATCTTGAAGTTATCCTTTTCCGGACATGGTAAACTTCAAAAAAGAAAAGTCGAGGTAATGAGCGATGCAAATCACCCATCAAAACCAAGCGAGCCTTCCAAATTGTTCTAATAGACTACATGTAAAAAAACCCCTAAACCATCCAAACGACCTCCAAATTGCTTCCATTGGAATGCCTAAATATAATTTCAATAATTAGGCCAAAAAAATCAAAAAAAAGTCATAAAAGATATGTACCCTCAAGATAGTACAGAGTATATAAGTAAAAACCAGAATTATCCAAGCGACCTCCAAATTGCTTCCATTGGAATGCTAAACATAATCTAAAGAAACAAGCAAAATAAATTGAAAAAGAAGTCCTAAATGCTCTACCCTCAGAGAATGCAGAGAGTACAGAAAAATCACCCAGAAATCATTCAAACAGCCATCAAATTGCTTTCATTGGAATGTAATGAACATTATCTCTAGAATCATGCAAAATAAACTTGAAAAAAGGCCATATATGATATATACCCTCAGGAGAGGTACAGAGAGTACAGATGTAAAATACCCCCCGGAAACCATCCAAGCAGCTTTCAAATTACTTCCATTGGAATGCCTTAAACATAATCTCAAGAAACAGGCAAAATAAACTTGAAAAAAAGGCCCTAAAAATTATGTCCCCTCAAGAGAGGTACAAAGAGTACAGATGCAGAAAATACCCCAGAAATAATCCAAACAGCCTCCAAATTGCTTCCATTGGAATGCCCTAAATATAATCTCAAGAAGAATGCAAGATAAACTAAAAAAGTAGTTCTAAATGATCTCAGAGAGAGGTACAGAGAGTACAGATGCAAAATACCTCCCAGAAATCATCCAAGCAGCTTTCAAATTACTTCCATTAGAATGTAATGAACATTATCTCTAGAATCAAGCAAAATAAACTGAAAAAATGCCATATATGATCTGTACCTTCAAGAGAGGTACAGAAAGTACAGATGCAAAATATCCCCCAGAAACTATTCAAACTGCTTTCAAATTGCATAAACTGGAATGTAATGAACATTATCTCAAGAATCAGGTAAAATAAATTGGAAAAAGGCCACTAAATGATCTCAGACTGAGAGGTACAGAGTCTGAATGCAAAATACCCTCCAAACCATCCATACGATTGTTTGCTTCCATTGGAATGCCCTAAATATAATCTCAATAAATGAAATAAACGAAAAAAAAGGTCCAAGATTTGTACCCTCAGAGAGGTATAGAGTACGATATAAAATACCCCAGAAAATCATCCAAGTAGCCCAAATTGCTTCCATTGGAATGCCCAAACATAATCTCAATAAAACAAAATAAAGTGGAAAAAAGGCTAAAATCTGTACCTCAAGAGGTACTGAGGAGATCTGAAAACACCCGAAACCATCCAAGCGACCTCAAATTGCTTCCATTGGAATGCCTAAATATAATCTCAAGAAGAATGCAAGATAATTGAAAAAATGTAAATGATCTATACCCTCAGAGAGAGTACTGAGAATGCAGATCAAACCATCCAAATAGCCTTCAAATTACTTTCATTGGAATGCCTAAATATAATCTCAAGAAGGCAAGATAAAAAAAAAGTAGGCTAAATGATCTGTACCCTCAAGAGAGGTACAGAGAGTACAGATGCAAAATACCCTCCAGAAATCATCCAACCACTTTCAATTTATTTCCATTGGAATGTCCTAAATATAATCTCAATAAATAAACAAAATAAATTGAAAAAAAAGGTCATAAAAGATCTGTACCCTTAAGAGAATGAGAGTAAATGAAAATACCCTTGAAAACCATCCAAGCGACTTTTAGATTGCTTCCATTGGAATGCCCAAACATAATCTCAATAACAAGCAAAATAAAATGAAAAATAAATATTTTATCAAGAGAGGTACGAGAGACTGATCTGAAAATACCCCAAAACCATCCAAACGACCTCCAAATTGCTTCCATTGGAATGCCCTAAATATAATCTCAAGAAGAATGCAAGATAAAGCGAAAAAAGTATGCCTAAATGATCACCGAGAGGTACAGGAGGTCTGATGCAAAATACCCCCAAAACCATCCAAACAGCCTTCAAATTGCTTCCATTGGAATGTCCTAAATATAATCTCAAGAAGAAGGCAAGATAAACTGAAAAAAAGTAGGCCCTAAATGATGTACCCTCGAGAGAGGTATAGAGAGTATAGATGCAAAATACCCCCCAAAAACCATCCAAACAGCCTTCAATTTGCTTCCATTAGAATGCCCTAAATATAATCTCAATAAATAGGCAAAATAAACTGAAAAAAATGCCATATATGATATGTACCCTCAAGAGAGATACAGAGAGTACAGATGCAAAATATCTCCCAGAAATCATCCAAGCAGCTTTCAAATTAATTCCATTGGAATGCCCTAAATATATTCTCAAGAAATAGGCAAAATAAACTAGAAAAAAGGCCCTAAATGTTCTGTACCCTCAAGATAGTGCAGTGATCTGAAAACACCCTAAAACCATCCAAACCTCTAAATTGCTTCCATTGGAATGCCCTAAATATAATCTCAAGAAGAATGCAAGATAAACTGAAAAAGTAGGCCCTAAATGATCTGTACCCTCGAGAGATGTACAAAGAGTACAGATACAAAATACCCCCCAGAAACCATCCAAACAGCCTTCAAATTACTTCCATTGGAATGCCTAAATATAATCTCAAGAACAAGGCAAGATAAACTGAAAAAAGTAGGCCCTAAATGATCTGTATCTTTGAGAGAGTACAGAGTGTACAGATATAAAATATCCCCCAAAAACCATCCAAATAGTCTCCAAATTGCTTCCATTGGAATATAATGAACATAAACTTGGAACCGGGCCAAAGCGTGAAAAAGGTCATAAATGATGTACTCTCAAGAGAGGTCTGAGAGACAGATAAAAAACCCCTGAAACCATCCAAACAGCCTCCAAATGCTTCCATTGGAATGTAATGAACATAATCTCAAGAACCAAGCTAAAGAAATTGAAAAAAAGCCCTAAATGCTATGTACCCTCGAGAGAGGTATAGAGAGTACAGATATAAAATAACCTATAAAAAATAACCAATCTTTCACTGGACGGTGAGAAGAACAAAGTAAACCCTAAATTCATTCAAGTTTGGGAATGCATGTGTAAATATCTCATGTAATCACCTACAATACCTAAATTTTTGATTTGCTATATCACTGAGCGAAGGCCGGACGTGCGTCGATCGAGAGCGGGAGCTAAGCTGAGAAAAAATCCTTCATCGAAAGAAAGCCCTAAACTATTCTGTGACGAGAAATATTGAACGACAGTATCATCTCGTTCTTCTTCTCCCGTTGTTTGAATGAGACGGCGGGGTGGCGGGGAAGCGTGTGATATCGTGAATCGCCATCCCTTCTGGCGTCGTCAGTCCGATTCGCTCGTTAAGCGCTAAAATGGGGAAAAAATACTTGACATCGTCGGCCATGGATTGGAGTCGCGTGCTAGCGGACTCGGGACATATTTTCTCCCTTCAAGCTCAACGGGGGGCCACCGCTTCCTTTACAGAACGAGAATCATGAGTACTTGAGTATTTCTTTTATTCCTTTTTTCCTTCTATCACTCTCTCACATAGACTAATAAAGATAATTAGCTTTCTTGAAATTTTTTAACTAACTTAATACATTTTCATTTGGTGATTAATTCATGATCAAAATATGTTAAATTTATAAAGGTTTCCCAAGTTGATTTATAGTAGTAAGTTTTGAGTTAAATGTTATCTCTATTTTTAAGACTATTATTTGCTTTTATTAATCACAATCTCACTTATGCATTATATATTTGAACATAACATTTAATTTGATTGATTAAGGATGTGGATTGAAGTTGGGTAGAATAGCCTTTAGATAATCAACTCGTCATTTGGATAAGTTACTAATAGGCTTATATTTTAATTTTCTTAAATTGTCTCATTTTCTTTTGTAGGGTGGTTTAGTTGTGTTTCTTTTGGTATTGAGAGCAAAACTTAAATAAAATTGCGGTTTCAAACCACTTGTTTTAAGGTAATTAGCATTTTTTTTATTAATGCATAAACATACCCTTCATTGTTAGGGCATTAATCTTGTTATTTGTATTAGATTTCTTAGTAGTGTGTAGATTTGTCATTCCTACTATTGAAATTCTATTACTCATTATTTTAGATGTTAGGAGACATTTACTATTTATGCTCATAATAAATTTTTGCATAGCTTCTTTACATCTAAATGATTTTGTACTTGACATTTATTATCTATGCATATTACAATTAGTTTATATGTAATTCTTGCATCACATATTGTATACAATTAATGTTGGCCATACTATTTAAATATCGATAATAGTTATTTATTAGTAAAATGTGAAATAAAAATGAAAGTAATATATAATATATGTCGGTATTAAAATCCTTTGTTAATGGCTAGCCGGACCGACGGGTCCTTAGAGAAACCATTGGATTTTCATGGGATTGGTGACTACTTTTCCTTGTTTAGGGTGTCGTAGAAAACAGACTATATAGATGCATAACTAGCTATTATTGTATATGTTCATTTATAATTGCATATTATCATACAAAAATTAATAATGAATGAGACATTAGATAAACATAATTGAACATATCTGTGATGATAATATTTATTCTAGCATACAAATGTTTAGCATAGATTTTCTTTGTATACACATATGAGCATAAGTATTCAAGTTGCATCATCATTTATATTTTGTTTACTGATTCACTTCTACCTTGAAAATAATAACTTGAGGCATCAATTTCTATTAATTGTGACCATGAAACCTTTCATTTGTCCATGATGCATACCCCATTTCTTTTTCGTTTATATTTTTAATAAATGATAATTATTTACTGAGTTTGACTAATCAAACTCATTCTTGTAAAATTTCCTCCTAGCATTCTGCTAGTATAGTTGGAATACCTTCATCACAGGTCTTTTTATATATTTTGGATTTGAGTAAAACTATTTCTTATTAATGTTCTTTTCAGTGTATTATTTAGATACTGTTATGTTATTGTTGAATGTTATTTTATATTACATTTTGATTACTTTTCTACTTTCTAGTTGGACATTTGTATGATTTTTATTAATAGGTGAAGTGTAATTCATTTATCTTATTGCTATAAGTTCATCTTTACTTTTATTGTACGTGAATTTTCTCTATGAGTACAAAACATATTTTCATATTACTTCATCACATCTCGTGTAGCCGGGGTGTAAGGCCTTTCGGACCCGGAGTGTGACACTTTTGCTCATGATTTATAGCAAGTGGAGATTCTAGTTGCTGCTCTAGTTCTTTACGTTTTGAGGAAGCTTCCACCCAAACATGGAATCAAACTATATCAAGCAATCAATTGAATGACTTTTTTTTTATCTCATAGTAGCTCTTCTACGATCCCACAATGTATTCCTTCCAACGCTAGTGGTCCACATGCAAGAAATCGATTCGATTAAATTCTTGGATTTGCTTCATGCAAAATGCTGAAAACATGAAAATTGAAAAATTTATTTTATTTATAAAATATCGAAATTTTCAGTAAAACTCATATAGTCATACTAACACACCATAGTTTTCTGTCCTCTTAACACTAGCTCTTCTGGGCTGTTTTAATCCTTTTTTTAGTTCATAGTAAACACATTACACTGTATGCCTAAACGGGAGTTGCAGAAGAAAACACATGCAACTGTATGATAAACTTTTTTGTTCATAGTTAATTCATCCACGAAAACTGAGTTGCAGAAGTAATTTTCATAAATAAAGAGTGAGGAAGATATACATTGAAGAAAACAAACCCTAAAACCCAGTCCCGATGGAGCTAAATAAGCAAGAGCTCGAACTGTGAAGAGCCGCAGAGCAAGAAATGGAGAAGAGAAATTTTCGCTGTTTGCGTAGCTCATTCCTCCGGTGATGCAGTCACGGACCATGCGATGAGCAGTTATGGTGGTGAGATGAGTGACGGGAGGTGACGCTGCAGGATTTTTTGAAGGAATTTCTCCCACAAATTTCTGGTGAAAATTTCTGCCAAATCTTATCAGAAATTTTCCCTCCATCGAAACATTCTTGTTAGAAATTATGCCGGTAATAGTTGTTTTTTTATAGTATGGTATTTTTGTGATAGTAATAAATTTGAGGTGTTACTTATGTATATATTAGTTTAAGATAGGGGTGTAAAAGAGCCGAGCTTGAGTGAATAGAAATCTTGTTCATGTGCTCGTTTGAAATTTATTTTGTTCGTGTTTGGCTCGTGTTCGAAATGGCTCGAAATTTCACTGTTGTTTGAAAATCACTTTTTTATTATTCGCGTGTTGAAATTGGCTCAAATCTCAATAATCAAAAATCAGATAAATGAGGATTGACCTGATAATCTTTGCATAACAAAAATTAACCACCAATCTTTTGCATAATAATAATAATAATAATAATAATAATAATAATAATAATAATAATAATAATAATAAGAATAATAAGAATAATAATAATAATAATATAATATAATTTTTTTATTTATTGAGCGAAACGATCGAACAAATGATTGTTCATGTTTGGCTCGTTTATATCGAGCTTGAAATGTATGTTAGATATTACCATTTAGTTAACGCAAGAACACGAGCGTTCTAACAACGAAGCTTTTTTTTGACACTCTAATTTCAGATTATTGGATATGTATATAACAAACTTTTTGGTGGTATATACGTAAATCTCCCTAAAAAATAATAAAATTAAGATATATAAAAAACTCAATATAACTAATTTTTGTTGAAGGTGAGCTTACTTCATGAGTTCGTGCAAAGATAACTTGATGAGTTATGTTGACAATAACCCATTTTGACTTGGGTGAGTACTTTTGGACAAGTAGTAAAGATCTTCTATAAAATTGCCTAGACAAATCTATATGACAAATTCAGCAATTAAGTATAAAAGAATCTAGTAGTTAACTTTTTGAGGAGTTGATTGTTGGGAGAAAATGCACCAAAATAGTTCGAGAAATCTAGAGTAAAATTTAGAATGAAAATAAATTAAACAAGAATGCATAGATAACACCATATTTATGTGAAAATCTAATAATGAGAAAAAAATTTAGAGTCACACCACACTAAGAACTTCACTATGAAGAAATTGAAAAAATTATACAAATTACACTTCAGGCACTCTAAAATACTCATTCTCCACTTACACACTCAAAAGAATTGTAAAAAAGATACTCAAAATTGCATAAACTACTTTGAAATGTACTCCCCTACTTTGTAGCCCCACGATGTTGCAAACATAGTGCCTAGGCATTGACAACTCTATCATTATGTTCTTTTGCATGAGTTCTAGCGCCACGATATCGCTTCATTCAAGCTAGGTTCAAGTGCCACAACCTCGCTAACAATAACTCCAAAGGACATGCTTCACTGTCTTCCTAATGCAATCCCATGAATTTTGGCACCGTGAGACTATCCTCCTAGAGCTGAAGCACAATCTTTTCTGTCTCTAAAGCCAAGACCTTCATATCACAACGCCAAGGCACTATATACCATAAAAAATTTTCGGAGGCTTCACCATTGCCCCCTTGCGACCCCCTAGCAAACTTAATGTTGAGTTTAACTAATAAAATTAAAGGTTAAGTCAACAATATATCTCGGATTGATCGACAAAATCGAGCTTTACAAAATGACATTGATCCTAAGTGAACATTTACCCAATTTGCACCTTTGGTTAGTTTTCAATTGCCACTTGACACATAATTTTCTCAAAACTTAGGATGTGTTGTACAATTTTGCAATGTTTACATTTAAAGAAGACTAATGTTAAATGGTCTATAATCGTGGCTCCAAAATTTACCACATCGACCTCTTTTGAATTGAAGAGAGATGAAAAGTGTGATTTTGAAGATGAAATAGTAGATAAGACACTACCCGAGATTTCGCTTCTCATTTGGTGAGGACTTTAGATCTGGGTTCCGTCTATAGCAATCTATAGTTAATTACTCTCTCAAGTGAGAGAGAACTTCGATTAAGCTAGTTGTTAGATTGCTAAATGCGTATAGTAGTAGAATGTGGATTTTAAAATTTAAGATTATGAAATTGCCAATTCGGCTTAAACCAGATGGTTGGGGAATGATGACGCGTGATCGATCTCATTTCCGCCATCACGCCATCGTGATCCCTACTATTTAGTTAAAGGAGGTAGTCGACCCGCCAAAGGATCCTACCAAAGAACACATGGATTACGTCGCCCAAGAAATCCTCAGACCGAAATAATATTTTCAGTAAACGACTTAAGTCTACCTCAATTGATGTTGTTTGTCCTATCAAATATACTCTATGATTCACAACTCGACAGAGCTATGGGGAACATACGCTAATGGTCGTGATCGTAATATATAATGGAGCCTACCGCCAAACCACCGATCGTGGCTCGTCAGAATCGATCATCCGTGAAGCTACGGCCACACAATCGAGGACACCTGATCACGCCCCTTCGAGATTGATTGAGAGTGAACATAGTAGAACACGATTTGATATTAACTTCGGTTGTAGAATTTTCTTAATTTGTCATCCTTGACAAATAATTACAGAAGGTGGATAAATTAAATTTTGTTTTAAGTTTTTAATAATAGAGTTTCATTTAAGCTGTTTTTTAGATTAATATTTAATTTGAGTTAATTTGATTAATTTGAATATATTTAAGAGCTTTAAATCCCGTCAACTCTACTAAACTGTTAACAGAGAATTAGATCTACTGTCACATGATAGAATTACTTTCTCCGATATTTCATTGATTTGAAATTTTTATAATAAATTTTAAATTTTGTTAACCCGGACCTAGTCCTAAGACTAAACCAAGTTACAACCCACTCAGCATCCTCAAACACTTGAATTTAAGCATTTAGATAATGTCGAGGGATGATGTAATCTACTTTAATTAACGCCTTTGTCGCTTATATACGATGTTGTTAACTGATAGTGTTGAAAATGTTGTAAATTGTTCTAATATGTTATTAGATTTTTCAGATTAATATTTAATTGATTCCAATTTAGCGCAGCCTTTTCAAACATTAAAATTTGCACTTTAAATCTCTATGTCCGAACACATGCAGGTACTTATACCTTAGATAATTTCATTTAATTAATGAAATCACTGACATTAAAAATCATAATTAGAATAAAATTTCTTTTATTTTTAGATTGAAGGAAAGTTTCTTCATTCGTGCAACATTTAATTTAATGTAATTTCTCATTGCAGTTAAAGACTGACACTATTTGAAAGTTTACAAGCTTTGAATAAAAATAGATTCATTTTTATATGTATAATGAATTTATTTTCATTCAAGTATATATATTTTGAAATATTTGACTTAAAGGAGTGACCGCTATAAGATATTTAGAGATACTTGCATTACTCATATAAGTTTAAATATACAAAGTTCAAAAGAAAGCTTCAAGCCACTTTATTTTATCATTTAAGGACTTTTCACACTTTCTACAATAAGAGTTGTTAAATCCACTTAGATTTATTCTTAACTTAATATCAAATTCTCTATTTATTTGAAAATTATACTTCAAATTTATTACAAATTTATGAGTCTAAGATTAACTTCCTTAAGTTTCACTTGCATTTGACTTAAATATCCTCATTTGTTTGAACATATTAAACAACGAATCAAGCACTCATTTAGCAATAAATTAAGTGATTAAATTCACCTTCATTTAGTACATTTTCGTAGGATAATAATGTTTATTGAGCACCACATTCTATTAGAACTTCATATTCCCTTTTCATTTTATTTTATTTTAAGACTTTATGCTTCACCATTAATTTAATATCTAATTAATTTTAAATTGAAGTTTTAAAATTTGATGAAATTTTATAGCCTCGGCCATCGCATAAGATGATTGAGATTTATTTTCTCGATCTCTAATGAAGAAGCGGCTATCGAACCATAGTAATTTCATACCCACGCTCTAATGGGTATTAAGAGTAAAACCTACATAAAGAAACGCATATATGTATTTTCACATTCACATTTCGCACCCATTACGCCTTCACGGGCATTATTAGCTCTAAACCAGAAATAAATGCAAAGATATATGTATTTTCACATTCACATTTTCTCGCCACCACTCTCACGGCATTAACGTCTGAAATATGCAGAATGCAAATATATATATGTACTTTCAAATTCATATTTTCTCACACTACTACACCCTCATGAGCATTAGCAGAGTCTTGAAACTGCTTCTGCAAAACTTCTGATGCAGGTCACTAGCTAAATTGAAGATAATGAGATAACACTTGTTGACTTTGTGGGAAAAGAGGAAATTTCTGGGTTTGACATCACGGTGCACAACACCCTGCTTATGCGAGCTTGCAAGTGCTTTGAACATACAAAACCATACCATTGGAGCTCAAACATACCAATTTCTTTCTTCAAAATCTCCGGTCTGTCGTGTTCAACATGTTCTAGAACGAAGCACTCTGAATCTCCATTCTTAAAAGAGCACTCATACTTGATCACAAAGTTGCGTCCTCTAAATCGTTCCAACATCTTCAGCTCATTATAGACAAGGTGTGAATGAGCATTTGCATGAGGGCATTTAACTGCAAATATTTTCCCATCTTCTTTCTTTGAGCCTTGTAGATAGTGCCATAGCCACCTGAACCCTGTTCTTGTTGTATGATAAAGGATTTAAAATTTGGCATCAACTTCTGATCTGAAGAGTTCTTAGTAGCCTTAGTAGAAGCATCCACCCTATTTTTTTTTAGAAGGCAAGTTCGCATCATAAACATTTTTTATTTTCTGCTCGGCAGTTAAACCAACATCAAAATTTCTGTTCTGCGATTTTGTAGAAGAGATGCTACTGCTTGTGATGTTTGGCCTGATTACATTTTGCTGCCCAACTGAAGCAATATGATCTTTTAAGCTAGGTTTGCTAAAAATTCTCTATTTGTCTTCTATTGCAGCAGAATTCTTGTCGACATCATGAAATTCAAATGTCAACATCGACGTTTCCTTCCATTGAAAATATGTTGATCTGGAATCAACTGGTGTTTCATTTGTCTCTAACTGACCAGTGATTGATTTATGATCCTTGCAATGAAACTTTCTCTCATAATTATCTTCAACAACTAGTTGGTTAGTGCATCCCAATGGAGATGAGGCACTTCGAGCATTATGATAAAGCTGATGCAGTGCAGCCTGATCCAGCACTCGATCCATCAGCAATGTCTCAAAATCAAGTTCTATTGCATTTAGAGTTTCAGGACCAGGCAATTCAAGAATGCCAGCAATGAAACCCAACCCAAGAGAAAGAGTGCTACAATCTTCTCCAAGAGTCTGATTCACTGACGAAGGCTGATCCAAGATAGGCCTTGAGTCAGGATGCACTGCCGTCAACCTTTGAAAAGCTTGTTCTTGGATAATATTAGCATCAAGTCCAACATAAAAAGAATCATGTTCATATGACAAATCAACAAATTTCTTATGAGGAAACACATAATTTGCAATGTAAGGATCACTTGCCCTGGTGCCTTCTTCTTTGGTGTAACTAATATTTCTTGATTCAAAACAACTCCAACTGCAGATGGACAGAGGCAATTTGTATGTTTGGTCTAATCCAACAGCGCTACAATCAAATGAATTCATGCCAGCTGAAAGCTGACCATTGCCTGAAGGACTAGCAACATCAGAATTTTCCTTCCCTGGAATTTCACTTATATGGGACAAAAGTTTTGGGAGCCCTTCAATTTTCATAGGTTCTCCCTCACCTCTCTCATGAGTAAGCAACGTCCTCTTTTTCGAGCTTTTGAGTAATACATCAGCGTTGCCCAAACTCGAAGCCTTCCTCTTCCTCACATATGTCAATGAAACAATCCAACTGACCTTCCTCAGTTCCGACACCCTAAACGCGTCCCTGGGCACATACCAGGAAACACCTATCGTAAACTCCTCACAAGCCGCAATCGCCACATTGGAGGAGCTGGTAAAGCCACCAGAGGTCAACATCAAAGGGGATCCCAGGATCCGGCAAAGGATCTCCACGAGATTTAGCGCTAGGGTCGCTCTGAAGGTAAGCTCTTCCAGTCGGGCTAGGCTGCCCTGCCGGATCAGGACAGAGAGGAGGTGCCAGGCCGTTTCGATTTCCATAATTTAGAGGGAGGATGTCCGATGTGGTGCCTGAGACCGCCATGTATGAAGATGGTATTGATGTAGAACTAGGGTTTCAGATCTCGAGCTAAAGAATTGATTGTCACGCTAGGGTTTAGGTTTTCTATCCATGGCAATGGTGATGGGAGAGGATTAGAAGAGTACTCTGAGAGAGAGAGAGAGAGAGAGAGAGAGAGAGTGGAGAAGGGCTTGCGGTTGAATGAGAAATTCGAAGAGGACTTGTGGGTTCGGTTTGGACGAGAGAAGAACGAAATCGAGAGAGCTTTGCGTGGGAACGATCGGCCTTTCGTTTGCGTGAAGGAGGCGGGATCTGAGCTCGTTTCCTGCGTGCGTGAAGAGGGGAAGAGGAGAATCGTGCGAAGCCAAGCGGGTCGTGCGTGGATTAGGGATGTTTGGGTCGGGTCACTTAGGGCTAGGATTAGATTTAGGTTGTTAAATTGATTTTTTTATTGCTTAATTGACTTTAATGTGAACTTTACGCCGATAAAATCTCATGAGCAATATATATACCAATCTTAACTTTTTTGACGTGTTACGAACGCACGCCCTTTTCGAATCGTGTTAGTCGGCCAAATCAGTATTTTACCAAATGCGCGTTATCATTTCAACCACTCAATGTTCATTCGACTTGTCCAATTGAGTGAGAATTTATTTGATAGATTTTAACGCTTCGCTAACGATAATCAATTTCACAAACGCCGCTTTGTAATGCCACCTCCGACCTCAATACGTTGACTTAATTGTTGCCGGTTAATCATCAAGTCGCGTAATATTTATATCTTGACCGTGACGCTCTAGACATGATGGGAAGTTCGTCTCAATCGAGATCATTTCTGATTTGATATATTTAGATTTCGCGCCACTTCCGATCATTCGACATTTGCAAACTCGCCCAAATTGAGTGGATAGTCTCATTTGATAGTTTTGATGTTTCAAAGCTAACGACATCAGTCATGAGCGTCGTTCTCGGATATCGCCGCAACTGACTCGATATGCGGCATATTGATCCGATCATTTGGCGGTTGATTTTAAATTATGCAATATTTATATCGATCAAATTCGACATTCTCAACGCGATGGTGAAGTCCGCTCATCGATCCAAGATCATTTCCATTTGACGCCCGCATTTTGAGCTCGATTGCGTGATTGTACTCAAGTCGTCAATTAACTTGTGGGAAAGAAAAAAAAGAAGAAGCTAAAACTCATCCTTTTTATAGTGAAACATTCATCTTCCTTACACCAATTATTCATTATCATGAAAGTATGATAACTTCTTTAGACCAATTCTTCAACCAATTGAGCATAAATTGGAGCATCTTATCGTGGTTTTAGAGTGGATTCAAAATCCTCATGATGAGAGTACATGGTGAGTCATTAATCATTCAATCACAGCACATTTAACCATTGCTGCCCATAAGAGATATCACATCTACTCTTTGTCTAAATCATATATGATAAAGGAGAGAGAGTTGATAGATCCTTTTAATTTATATATATACATATATATATATATATATATATATATATATATATATATATATATAATATCACAATCTTCAATATCACATCAAAAATATTATCATCACTTACTTTTAAAAAATGAATTATAACTTTTTAAGCATAGTAAAATATTAAATAAGTAAATATCTAACTTTAAATATTAAATATATAAATATATAAGAATTATGTGATATGTATGTAAATCTTCCTTTAATTTATCATAAGGGACATCACAGTGCATTCATATTGCTCATGGAAATCACAAATACTCTGATTTCAAATCATATATCATAAAGGAGAGAGTTGAGCCTCTTAATTTTTACATATATAACATCTTAATTTTCAATATCACATAAAAATGTCATCATTTATTTAAAAGTGAAATATAACTTTTAAGCATATGAAAATATTAAATAAATAAATATCTAACTTTAGGAATATATATATAAATACATAAGAATTGTTGCTAGAAACCGATGAAAATAAAAGTTTATGTCTTAGCTTTGTTGAGGAATGACACATACAAATGTTTGAAGAATTAAAAGTAAACTTTATAATTTTTATGTGAAAAATCTAAAAGAGAAAAATCACTAGCCAAAGAAAAAATTTTCACTATGTATATATTTCAAACTACAATTTTTCCAATATGAGATTACAAAATTGTAGAGAAAGCTGACAACCCCGAGTGTAACAACATATATAGCCATGGTTAGGGTAGCATTAGTTGTTGCGTAAGAACCACCTAGAGTGAAAGTTTATGCCTTGTCGATTAGTCAAACATACATGTAATTAAAGAACTAACAGAGACACTCTAGAACTTTTAACGTAAAACCAAAAGAGGGAAAACCACCTAGCCTAGTAAAAGTTTTCACTATGTACTGTTTCAGTACAACATCTTCCGGATAACTGCAGGTGGATCATGTGAGAGGAATAACAACTATGTAACAATGATCGGTTGTAATCATGATTGAGATAATCCGGTGGAATACAGTGGACAATTAGTGATTGACGGGTATGCATGGTGGTTGATGCCGGCGGAGTGCGATCTTGCTGTGATCTTGAGGATCTTGAGAGCTCTCTCCTCCTCACATGGCTTTCCTCTTCTCGGACTCTTCCTTCTTCCTTGCTTGGACTCCTTTTCTTCCTTGTTTGGACTCTTCCTCTTCTTCCTTGCTGGACTCTTCCTCTTCCTTGCTTTATCCTTTTCTTCCTTGTTTGGACTCTTCCTCTTCTTCCTTGCTCTGGACTCTTCCTCTTCTTCCTTGCCGCTCTTCCTTTTCTTCCTTGTTGACTCTTCCTCTTCTTTAGCTCCTCTTCTTCTTCACTTGCTTCAGCCTCTCTTCTTCACCTTTTCAATTCACTTGGCTTGGCCTCTTCATGTGAGGAATGAAGGCTATTTATAGGGAGGGCATTCTTGTAAATTCAAGGCCCATACCACTCCCTGACGTTCAGATGATTCCTTTGATCATTTGATGTATTTTGAGCATTTGGATGCTCAATGAAGTCAAATTATGAGATCTTAGGCTCAGATCCCCGGCCGACGCCGATTTGACTATAAACACCATATTTGAGAGTCGCTTTTGAGATTTAATTGATGCCCTAAAGATTCCAATGATATTTTAAGTGCTGATCTCGACGACTCAAAATCATATAACTTTCGACATCAAGATTTGTGCTTGACTAGTGGTATTTGAGTCATATCTTGCCTTTTTTGGATGACATTAATCATTTAAAATATATGTGCCAAATGCTCGAAAATAATGAATTGGAAGTTTTCGCGTTCGGACAGCGCTTGCCAGAGCTACCGCTGCCAGCTGCATAATGCCCCATCGGGTCAAATCTCGCGAAGGCCTAATTAACTGGGAGGCGGCGATAAGCGGGCGCCGGCACGGGTCGGCGAACGGGTCAGTGGTGGTCGCCATGCGACGGTCATGCCGGCCGGTCATGCGGTCGCCGTCGCCGTCTTCGATCGCCGGGTCCCCACGTGACGCCGGCGAATGTCGGCGAAGGTCTGGCGCGGCTGAGCGGCCACTGTCTGGCAGCATACTCATACCGTGGGAGTCGCGACTGAATTTGAAGGGTTTTGAGCCATTTTTGAGGGGTTTCTACCCTTTTCCCTGGGGCTATAACAGGTGAGAGAGGCACACCTCTCCCTTTCTTCGGTGAGGGTCCTGGAGAGCATCAAGAGGCGTCGTAGGCGATGGGAGCAAGATCAAGGCCCACGATACGCCGTGGTTCCGGTATCGCCTAACTCGCCGAGATTATCAGCGATCGGACGCCGAAGCCTCATCGACCGTCCGGAGAGGCGATCGCGCACTGATAGCCGGTCCGGTTTCTGCGCCGACGTCCGAAGTTGGGAGATCAAGGCACGATCGTCGGGTTCATTTACGCCCGTCAAACCGTCCGTTAGACGATCGCGCCCACGATACGCCATGGTTCCGCTTCGGCCCCGCCGAACCGTCGGAGGATCGCCCATCAGATACATCGTATTCCGGCGATCGCCTCCGGACCGTTCGTTGGAGGCGATCACGGAGACGGAGTCGACAAAGAAGCTCGATGATGGCCGACGGATAACCACGACGATGGTGGTGACCGCGGATTGCCGGCCATGGTCGGCAATGAACCAGCGAGTGACCGTGATGGTAGTGAGGCAAAAGCGGACCGGCACGGGTAGTCGGCGGCGCAACGGCCAGAGGGTTGGCGGCAGACGGTAATGCGCAACCATGACGAAATCGGCCTGAGCTCGAATGGGATGATCGACGGTGGTGACCAAAGAAAGATCGCCACGATGCCGGCGGCAAAGCGACCGGCGACGGCAAACGCGGACCTGGTAGCGGTTAAGCCGACGGGGTGTGCAACCGAACCGGTAGTCAATGGTGAGGTGCCAGTCGCTGGCGGACCGACTAAGATGGTGACCACGGAGATGCCAATGGTCGAAGGGACCGGGCGACATAGTTGACTACGGACCTCGCAGTTGGAGGTCGACGGGGTGGTCGCCGCGAATGGCGACCAGTGATGCAATCGGGTGCCTGGTAATGCGATGACCGACAGTGATGGTGGTGACCAAGGGAGATTGCACGATGGTGGCAGCGCAGACCGGCGACAATGACGGCGGTGATCCGCAAGCTGGGTGGTCGCAAAGAACCGGGCGACCAGAATCGATGGCATCGGTGTTCAATGGGCGGATGACCGACAAGATGGTGACCAAATGAGATCGGCGATGGTCTAAGAAAGGACCTACGACGGCAGCCGACGACGCGACCGCGTTGGTAGGTCGGGTGGTCGCCGCAACAATGTAGTCGATGGCGACCGGAATGGCCGGGTGACCGAAGAGTGGTGACAAGCGGAGATTGCTGATGGTGGCGGTGGACCGCGGTGACCGCTAAAGTTGTAGAGATGACCGACGGAGATTGCGGCGGTCGGCGGCAGCCGGTTACGGTAGTTGATTTAATGAGCGCCGCCGCAATGATGGTCGGCGGATGACCGACGACGGTGGTAACCGCTATTGCCGAGATGACCGCCGAGATCTTTGACCTATCAAGGTTTGTGACTTCGATGCGTTAACACACGTATGGAAGAGGTTGAATTAGTCGGCGAGGATTTTGACTATCAAGGTTGTTTGTGAGTGTGACTTCGATGGCGTTAACACTATGGAAGAGGTTGAATTGAATCCGAGGATTTTGACCTATCAGGGTTGTTTGTCGAGTGTGACTTCGATGGTGCTATGTAGATGTTGGGAATATGAGGATTTTGACCCATCAGGTTGTTTGAAGTGTTATCATGACATTAACTTTGTGGAGTGGTACAAAGTTTCTAGGTTATTGGTGAATATTATTGTCGGCGTAACGTATGGAAGAGGTAGGAAGTCCACCAAGGACCTTTTGACCTTTCAGGTTGTTTGTCGAGCTTTGCTCGATGACATTAACGTATGGAAGAGATTGCGGAAGTCCACCAAGGATTTTGACCTTTCACGGGTTGTTTGTCGAGCTTTCGATGACATTAACCGTCTGGAAGAATCGAGGAAGTCCACCAAGGCGTTTTGACCTTTCACGGGTTGTTTGTGAGCTTTTGCTTGATGACATTAACACGTATGGAAGAGTGCGGAAGTCCACCAAGGGCGTTTTGACCTATCACAGGTTGTTTGTCAGAGTGTTTACTCGATGACGTTAACCCGTATGGAAGAGGTCGAATATTTGTATGAGCTTGTAGCCAGAGTTGACCATTGATCTTTGCCTTTTCGTTGGTGTTATTGACTTGCTTATCTTTTGAGATTAAGAGTTGCCCCCCAGTTCCCGATAGAATCTGAAGGAACAAAGTTTGATGAATCTTCATTCTTAAACTTGTGCTCTTAAAAGCATGAATTGCTCCACCGGATGGTAGTTTTGATCTTGTTGGGAAACTTGAATAATCTTTTGAGATTAAGTTGCCCCAGTTCGATAAAATGAAGGAACAAAGTTTGATGAATCTTCATTCTTAGCTCGAAATGCTCCATCTCGATGGTGGCTTTGATCTTGTTGGAACTTAGTCACCATACAAGATGATATAATAATCAATTCCAGTGCATTGCGTGCTAGAAAACCAGTCGCGGTAGAGTGAAAGTTTACGCCTTAGCCTTGTCGATTAGTCCAGCACACACACAGGTAATTAAAGAACAAAGCGGACACTCGGAATTTTAACGTGGAAAACCTCGAAAGAGGGGAAAAACCACGGGGCTAGCCATAAAAGCTTCCACTATGTATCTGTTTGAGTACAAAGTCTTCGATACGGGATTACTGAGTTGCATATGAGAGAGGAATAACAAGTGTAACAATGATCGAGGTTATATTCTTGATGGTGGAGATGTGGGGTAACCGGGAATCTGAGGTACAATTAGTGGTGTGGCGGTGGCGGTGGTTGATGGCGGCGGGAGTGCGATCTTGCTTGGTGCGATCTTGCTTGGAGGATCTTCAAGCTTGAGCTCTCTCTTCCTCCTCTTGCTTCTCCTTCTTCCGGACTCTTCCTTTTCTTTCTTGCTTGGACTCTTCTTGCTTGGACTCTTCCTCTTCTTCCTTGCTTGGACTCTTCCTCTTCTTCCTTGCTTGACTCTTCCTTCTTCCTTGCTTGGACTCTTCCTCTTCCTTGCTCTCTTCCTCTTCTTCCTTCTTCTGGCTCTTCCTTTTCTTCCTTGCTTGGACTCTTCCTCTTCTTTTGCTTGCTCCTCTTCTTCTTCTTGACTCTCTTCTTCTTCACCTCCTTTCTTCACTTAGCTTGGCCCTCTTCATGTGAGGAATGAGGCCTATTATATAGATGGGAGGAGGGCATTCTTGTAATTCATGTAAGGCACCACTCCCCTCGTCGGGCCGCGGGATGATTCCTTTGATCATTTGATGTATTTTGAGCATTTGGATGCCCAAATGAAGTTGAATTATGAGATCTTAGGCTCGTTAGATCCATTTCGTCGAGGCGCTTCGATTTATTATAAACACTCCATATTTGAGAGCTTTTGGGATTTAATTGATGTCCCAAAGATTCCAATGATATTTTAAGTCTTGATCTCGATCGGTTTGACTCAAAATCATATAACTTTCGACATCAAGATTTGTGCTTTGACTAGTGGTATTTTGAGAACCATATCATTAATAGTAGATGATGGAACGATGGAAATCTGTAAAATAATGATAAATATAGTGGTAGCCGGTGGAATGGTAACGATATTATTGAGTCAGCGGTGTCGATAGCAATGCAGCTGATAATGGTCAGTGGTGACACGATGATGTCGGTGAGATAACCGATGATGGTTGATATAGCGATTGATGGTGGTAGTCGATACCGGGTTAGCAAATCGGCAATTCTGCAGCGGCGATAATCAATAGTGGCACCGCGTCGGTAGTCGGCGAAATAACCGGCGGCGATGGTGGTAGCCGGGAGAGATGGCGGCGATAACGGCGCGATGGCGGCGGCAGTGGTCGGCGGTAATGGCGATGGCCCGGTGGCGGCGGATGGCGGTGGTTGGTGGCCGACGGGGGTGGTCGGCGACCATCGTGTGGTGGCATGATTATGTTTGGAGGATCTTGGACTCGTTAGATCCGGCTCATCGAGATGCTCGATTTGACTATAAATACTCCATATTTAAGAGCTATTTAGGGATTTAACTGATATCCCAAAGTTTCCAATGATATTTTAAGTGCTTGATCTCAGTTTCATTGATCAACTTGCTTTTGACATCAAGATTCTGCTTATAAAATTTAAGTGATATATTATGCCCCATTTTTTGGATGACATTATCTCAATCATCCAAAAATATATATCAAATACTTAAAAACAAATTCTTCTGAAATTTGTGGGTCCATTAACCATACATTTTGAGAGAAAAGATCTTCATGAGCACAAGATTATGATCAAAGCCAGTGCAGCCCCGGATGTGTCGCGGGTATCTTGGCCTGGCAGAATTCGAGCAGCGGAGCGGACCTTACCAGCAGGCGGGCGCGCAGTCTGGTCAGTTTAGGTTCTGCCAGCGTGAATAGAAAAAATGAGCAGTGCGAACCTGGTGGCGGGTCGCGCTTGGCCGTGGGCGTCGGATGCTTGGCGGGTCACGGAATGGTGGAAGCGAGCGGGCATGAAAAGCTGGAGGCAGACGCAGCGGCTACTCTGTGGGACCATTAGGGGTTTTTTTTGTCCATTTTTGCCCGTTTTGACCCATTTTCACCCATTTTAGGCAATTTTTAGTGGGTTTTTGAGGTTTTTTTTTTTTTGAGTTTTTACCTTTTTGTCCCTATAAGAAGTCTATAAAAATCCCTCTAGGGCCAAAGGATAAGGCACACTCCTCATATGCTCGAGTGTTCCTCTTCTTCTTAAGAGGACGTCGTTCGGAGGCGATCAAGGCCTGTAGTTCATATGGCGAGGCTCCGATTTTCCCTCGGCATGGCCTTGTCGGATGTCGGGTTGGGCGATCAAGGCAGTAGTTCATACGGTAGGCTCGATTTTCCTCGAAAAAGACTTCAAGCCCTTGTGACCGGCCGGTTTGGGCGATCAAGGCGTAGTTCATCTGGCGAGCTCGTTTTCCCGAAAGAGGTGTCAACTGCTCTTGTCGGACCGACCAGGTTGGGAGGCGATCAAGGCCCATTGTTTATACGGTGAGGCTCCGATTTTCCTCGAAAGCGTCGCCACTTATCGGACCGGCCGGGTTCGGACGCGATCAGGGCCCGTAGTTCGTACGGCGAGGCTCCAGTTTTCCCTCAAGAGGCGTCAGCGCCCTTATCGGACCGACCAGTTTGGAAGCGATCAAGGCCCGTAGTTCATCTGGCGAGCTTTTTCCCTCGAAGAGCGTCCCCTTGTTGGATCGATTGGGTTGAAGCGATCAAGGCTAGTTCATCGGTGAGCTCGTTTCTCTAGAAGAAGCGTCAAATCTTCTTGACCAACCGGGTTGAGGTGATGAGCCTAGTTCACGTCATGGTTCGTTTTCCCTCGGCGTCAATGGCCTCGTTGGGCCGGGCAAGCGGTCGGCGATGATAACCGACAAGCGATTAATGATAACGCCAATGGTGTTGGCCAGCGGATATAGGCAGCGATGGTGTGGCGGTAACCGGACAGTGGCCAAATGAACCAGCGGTAGAGTTAGCGGCAAACGGCAGGTGGTCGGCATTAGCAGCGGCGGCAATTAAGCGGTGTCAGCGGAGATGGTAGCGATAGTGATGCTTAGTCGGCGGCAGCAGTGATAACCGATGGCGTGATAGCCGGCGGTAAGCCGGCATGCGGCGATACTGTAGCCGAAGCGGTCGCATCGGTAATCAACAGCGGTCCGGCAACAGTGATAGCCAGTAATACCGGTCGGTCAGCAGTGGCAATATCATGAAATCAGCGGGTAACCGGCAGCAGTGATAGCCGGCATTGCGGTAGCAACAGCGGCGAGCGGCAGTAGTCGATAATTAGCGACGTCAGTGATGTGATAGTGATCAGCAACAATTAGTGGCCAGCGGTCAGCAACGTGAAAACCGGATGGCAGCCAAACAACTATGGCCGGCAGCGATCAATTAGAACAGTCAGTGGTCAGCAATGTCAGCGGCAATGATAATGCGATAATGAATAACCGTGGTAAATAATAGCGGTGGTTGCCAGCGGCAAAGTGGTCGATCGCGGCCGACTTCTGATAGTAGTGAAAGGCGTCGGTAGTCGGCGGGGATAACGATGATGGTTGCGATGATGGCCGTCGGTAATAATCGGATAAAGTTCTTACTTCTTCAGTTGGATTTCTTGAAACTTCAATGGATGGTTCAATTGATACCGAAAAGCGGGGAAGCGTTAGTGAGCGGTCATTCGCAACTCGAAAGTCGATGATAATTTCAAAGTATCATTCTCCATGATGTTGATCGTTAACTTCCATGTGAGGGTAGAATCGAATTCGAGGATTTTTGACCCATCCGAGGTTGTTTGTCAAAGTGTTACTTGATGACATTAGCCTGAATAAAAGAGGTCGAATTGAATCCACTGAGAATTTTTCACTCATCCAAGGTTGTGTTTCAGAGTGTTACTCGATGACGTTAACCTATATGGAAGAGGTCAAATTGAATCCGCTGAGGATTTTTGACCTATCCAAGGTTGTTTTTCAGAGTGTTACTCGATGATGTTAACCTGTATGGAAGAGTTCGAATTGAATCGGCGAGGATTTTGATTTATCAAGGTTGTTTGTTAGAGTGTTGCAGATGCGTTAACATGTATGGAAGAGGTCAAATTGATGAGGATTTTTAACCTATCAGGTTGTTTGTCGAGTGTTACCGATGGCGTTAACACTATGAAGAGGTCTTGGGAAGTCCACCAAGGACCTTTTGACCTGTCTTAGGTATTAGCCAAAGTGTTATTTGACTTTTTACCTGTGTGGAGTAGGTGCGGAGTTTTGACCTATCCGAGGTTGTTTGTCATAGTCTTTGCTCGATGACGTTAACCTATGTGGAGTAGGTGCGAAGTTTTGATCTATCCGAGGTTGTTTGTCAGAGTCTTTGCTTTCGATAACGTATGGAAGAGATCGAATTGGATCCACTGAGAATTTTTGACCTATCCGAGGTTGTTTGTCAAAGTATTACTTGATGACGTTAACCTATATGGAAGAGGTCGAATCAAAATATCCGTTTATGGTTGTAGCCAAAGTTGCTCCTTAACCTTGGTCTTATTTTTCCATGAGTATGATTGGAAAATTATAATTTGCAAAGCTATATCTCTTCTCAATGTTAAAATATCCTCCAACTTTGATTTGTTTCTTGGGATGGTAATCGATTAGATGCTTAATATACTAACATGGGCGATCTTCTGAGATTAAGAGTTGCCCCCCAGTTTTCGACAAAATCACGAAGGAGCGAAGTTTAATGAATATTCATTCTTCGCTCCTTAAAAGCTTGAAATGCTCCACCTCGATGGTGGTTTTGATCTTGTTGGAAACTTGGTATCATACAAGATGAAATAATGAGAATCAGTTTCCCACAGACGGTGTCAGACTGTTGCGTGTTAGAAAACCAGTTGTGGTAGAATAAAAGTTTACACCTTAGCTTTGTTGAGGAATCCAGCACACACACATATGTTTGAAAAATTAATAAGAAAACTCCAGAATTTTTTACGTGGAAAAATCTCAAAAATAGGGAAAAAACCACGGAGCCTAGCCCAACAAAAATTTTCCACTATGTATCTATTTCGGAGTACAAATTTTCCCAATATGGGATTACAGAATCGTATATGAAAGCGACAACCCTAAGTCGAATGCGATATTTCTCCATGGTTGGGTTATAACGATTGTTAATGATAGTAAATGATGGTGAACAGCGGGGGTTAACGGCCGATGATACGATGCGTCGGTGGTGACCAAACAGAGATAACTGCGATAATTCGGCGATAGTGATCAGCGGCGTGGTAACAGTAATGCCAGCAACGGCAGTGATCAGCGGCGGTGGTCGGCAACATGCGGCGATAATTGGCCGGCGATAGTGGTCGATGCGGTGGAAGCAGCGGTGATCGAGATAACCAACGCGATGGTTGATGATAGCGAGATTGATGGTAGTGGCCGGCGATGGTTGATGGTCAGCAACTAGCTGGCGGCAAGTCAGCAATGCTAGCGTCGGTAGTTAAGCGGAATAACCGGCGGCATGGTAATGGTGGAGAATGGTCGATGTCGGCAACGGTAACCGGCGATGGTAGTCGGCGGTGGTGACCGCGATAGTAGTATGGCCGGCGATAGTATGCGATGACCGGCCAGATAGTCGGCGGTGGTTGGCGGCACGGTGGTCGGCGGCGCGTGTGTGGTACGATTATGTTTGGAGGATTTTCTTTAGAGCTCTCTCTATTTAGCCTCGTGTGAAGAATGAGGATTTATAAATCGATTGGAGCGACGTTCGTAAATACATGCAAAACTGTAACTCCATCTGACGGCTCAAAATAATCCTTTGATAATTTGATGTATTTTAAATATTTGAATGCTCAAATAAAGTCAGAATTATGAGATCTTGGGTTCGTTAGATTTGGCTCGTCGAGACGCTCGATTTGACTATAAACACTCAATATTTAAGAGCTATTTAGAGATTTAACTGATATCCCAAAGTTTAATGATATTTTAAATCTTGATCTCATTTATCTGGATCAAATTCTGATATCAGATTAGTGTTTTAGTAGGATTTAAGTGTCATATCAAAAATTATGTGTTATATATGTAAAACTTTCTTTAATTTATCTTGATTTCCTACTTTCATAGATTAAAGGTGCTCAAATTCACATAATTTTGATATATTAGATTTATCACATTGAAAAGCATCATCTTGAATAAAATTAGGGGATAGATTTTTTAATAATTGGAAAATTTACATACATAACACATAATTCTTATGCATTTATATATCTAATACCTTAAATTTGATATTTACAAGGTTTTCTCTTATTTTCGAAGGACTCTGCATGCAAGTCGGAAGAATTTTCTCGTCGCTAAGAGCTGTTCTTCGCCTTACGGCCAAGCTTTGATCTGGAATTCTGGATGATACCGCAGCGAGAGCCCGCCGTGCCGACGTCTTATTGCCTAAGGCTGATGAGCGCTTGGCGATGATTTCCCCTCTTGATTAGGCATAAAATGGAGGTAGGATTTACTTCTCTTGATATTTTAAGAAAAAAAATTATTTTACCGGTTTTAATTGCAAACTTATTCAACTGTTCAATCTTCTTAACAGTGTGGTTGCATCCTTATGAAGAAATTAGGGTTTTTTCATGAAATTTTGATCAATTGGATCCGCTATTTTTGTTGTTGCATTGAGGAATGTAATACCTTTTTTTTTATCGTTTCGTTTATTTTAACATATGATAATTGGGTACCTCTTGGTTAGAAAGAATCATTATAGGTACGTTTGTCAGCCTGTGGAGAAGGCTATTTTGGGTGGTTTTGTATCTCTGATATGGTGAGTTCATGTAATGTTTCATGTTTAGAAGTTAAAAATAAAGTGCTAAATATGGTGATTGTGGTTTGGGTTTTCCATATATTTTGGCTACATTATTTACTGGTGCAAACGCATGGAATGCTTTATTGAGTCGGACAAGGATCAATGGAAAGATTACTTTGAAGAGAGGAGATGAGAACACTGAGTGGAGGAAGACTTGGTTCTTCTATATTTGGACTCTTTATTAGATGAAGTGCCAAAAAAAAAAAGTTTTAGAGATGGCAAAAGAGAAGATCTTTATATTCTACCTGAAATCAACACCCTATTAGTTGCCTTGACTTTTTCTCCCACACAGAGGAGAAGGTGCATCTAGAGATATCCAATGCATATCCGAGGTTTATTTCACGTGATGAGATTTTGCAAAATATGCAGGGCATGTGTTGGCCTCTGATTTAGGAGCTTGTAACATTATAAGAGCGGAACACACCATAGTCGAAAGGAAATGTGTCAATAGATGACTAAGGAGTGTCTAAGACATATGCTATCTATTATCTCCTTACCTTCTTGTGGCTTACTCGGGGTGAAACTATCTAGGCTGAGTGGAATGGGAAGGTTTGATGTTTACAATATTTACTTGGATGTGTCGAGCACTTTTAGATGATTGTTCTAGACTAGTTGGTGGTTGACTAGCTAACCAATGATTAGTCATTTAAAGTATTCATTAGTTGATTGAATAATGATTCATGTTACCAATTTGATCGATTGACTGAAGTGGCATCTAATGTTCATTCACCTAAACCTAGTAGACCTTTTTGGGTTACTTTGATCTTTTAATGGATGTATAGATGTGATTTAATCTTATTTAGTCGTCAGATTAATGTGTTGCATTAGCTCCCGTTATTTTGATCTCAATTTAAGTAGTGAGCATGGATCAAAACATATCTTTTTTCTTCATATTTTAGTCATTCTTCTATAGGAATGCCTCTTTTTCTTTGTTTATTTTGACATTGTAAATTTATACAAACTCTTGTATGTAAAACAAATCTTTCACATAAAATAGAACAATTAAATGATGATTCATCATTTGCACCACCATTAGTTTTTGCAATGATATCTTCTTTGCCTCCACCCTTGGAGCTTGTCATAAAGGTTGAAGAAGTTGTTGATGTCATGCCTCTTGTCATGGGAGGCAATATTGCAACTCTTTCATTGACATTTATAGCAAATAAAGCTCTTCTTGATATTGCCATATGGGATAGCCATATAAAGAGTAGTTGCTAGATTGGTGGTCAAGTTAGGGTAAGTTTTAACCCTTGATCCTACTCTGATTTTTATTTTACCTTTGTCGTTGGTTTTGCTAGCACTTCCATCATCGACCTACTTTAGTCTTAGTTGCTATTAGTGATAAAGACAAAGAATTTGTTGATATTGAGTTGAATGGAGACTATTTTGATGTTGGTCTTAAGGATCAAGATGGGTCAAGCTTCCTTATTGTTAATAGTGTAGGGCTCAAGAATTTGAAGGATAACATGGAACTTTAGTAATGCGTTGAGAAAGTTGATGATTTCATCGTTGAAGATCTCCAATTAGTCAATTAGTCAATTAATAATAGCATTATGTAAGGACCCAATCTTACCTATCAATTTCATTACCTTGTGGGTGTAAAATCATCAGAAATATAGTTTGAGTATTTTGTGTTACCCATGATGTTTTCAGTCTATTAAAAAATCATGTGTGACTAAAGGGTTGTTTGGGATCACTTTTATTTTATATTTATATTTTATTTTGTTTATGTTTTTTCTCAAAGTAAAATATGTTTGGTAGTTATTATTGTTTTAAAACACTCAAAATATTTAAAAGTTATTTTGAGTATTTTTAAAATAATGCTATTATTTTCAAATTAAAAAATAAAAAAAACACATCAAACAAATATATTTTAAAATATCATAAAAATAAAATAAATTGATCCCAAATAGCCCCTAAAAGTAACCACTTCTAATCTTCTAGACTTTTGAAGGGAAGATGGAGGTTGTAAGCAAAGTAACCAACCATGCTTTATGCTTTTTAGTTGACTCTTTGTTATGAAGAGGATTTAGATTATGATGTTGATGATTTATTGATGAATATGCTATACTATTTTTATTCTTTGTTCACATAGTGAAGTTGACAATTTGTCCATTGATTGCAAATTATGATTTGTTGCTTTTGCTTTTGAATTGTTTTGATTCATTGCAAATTATACTTAATTTAATTTAATATATGGATTTAATTTAAACTTGAATTAAACTAATCTTATCCCAATTATAAGGAGCCTATAAAATATAGATTTTATGAGGCATGTAAAATTTTACTTTGATTAAATAAATTTCTCTTCTAGTTTTCATTATTTTGCTTAAGTTCAATAAGTGATTCTTTTGAGTGCGATACAAGCAACTACCTAATTTTAGAATAAGACATCTTATGTTAATTTGAGACCTAGATTTCTTTCTTTGATAATTTCTTGTTGTGATCTAATTTCTTTTGTATAATTTGTTATTGTTTGTAGTGCTCTTAATTTTGTTCAAGTTTAACACAACTAAGAATTTATTTATGGTGATTAAATTACAATTGTTCTTTGATTTTACATAATTTGAATTTCTTGTTAATTTTGTTAGATTTATTCGATCACTATATTATCATTTTAAGCTATAAGTTTTATATTTATTGTTTACATTTTAAAATAAGTTATTGGTTATTTATTGGTTTTAATTTGTGAATCTTAAGTTATCTATACTTACATGTATTGTATAATTATAGCGCATTAGGAAACTCAAACCTTGAACCATCTTGCATCAAATTGATATCAAGTTGTGTTAACATGTCATTCAGAAGCATTGCTAGTTATCAAGGTAATTTAACATATTTCAAATAAAGATATTTTGATAACTTTGCAACATCAATTACTTAAATTGTTGAAAAATAAAATCAATGGTGTGATGACATAAATATGGTAAAATATGAATCGATAATTTGAAATTGTTTAATTCATTCATATAAGCATGAAATATATTTCAATCATGATGATGAATTCATTCATCTAAATTTTAATTTCAGTAGGAGATAAGGAAATCATTTTGATAGATATTTTAGGCTATTTAGCAATGGTTCTTTCATATCTTCAATGTCAAAATTTTGATGGAGTTGATGACAGAGAAAAGTTGGGAAGAGTCCTACAACCACGTGAACAAAAATGAAAGAATTTTTACAGGAAAAATATTTATCTTTATCCTATCGAGATTGTTTTCTTGATGAATTTAGTTCTTTGAAGAAAAGACCAAAATTGTTATTGAATACATGAACAAATTTGGAGAACTATTATTGCATTCTAAGATTGGTTAAAATTAAAAAATCACACTCTTTAGGTTTAGGTTTGCTTTTAGGTTTTCCAATTTGCATTAAGTTCTGAATAAATGTTAAAATTTTTATAAGAGGTTTATTATATAATTATAGAGTACATCATTTCGTCAAAAAAAAAAAAGTTTTGCTTACATATTACTCTAAAGTGTTGTATCAGTATGATCAATAAAAACGCAAAGAGAAAATAAAGTTTATTTGCATTTGAGTCATGATTTTTTCAAAAGTATCTTTTAAGTGCCATCAACCATCATTATTCTAGTGAATGTTTTAGTAAGGACTTGCAATGAAATATGGCAAAGGAAGATAGCCAACTTAATGATTCTAGTGATATTTATAAGCTAGATGAGAAAATTAGTGATTCTAAGGATACTGAAACACTAATTCTTCAATCTCATGTGTTGTATCATAACTATTCCTAAGATTTAATCTAGTTAGGAGACAATTATAATTTTCAAACTCATTGAATGCATGATGAAAATTTTTGCAAATTTATAATTGATTGTGAAAATTGTATGAATGTTGTGTCTAAATTTGCCTTAGAGTATATGAATTTGAAATATATATATATATATATGTTCATGATTAATGGAGAAAAAATAGTTTTGAAATCTACAAAGTCTAGAGTATCTCTAACTCTACAAAGAGTCTAATGTTCTCAATAAAGTAGAAGCATACTTTGTGTAAACATGCATTTATATAGGAGGGAGGAGGGAGCGATCTATGCCTTAGTAGCCATTGAGTATAATGTAATGTTTGTTATTATGACTTTGCTTGATGATGTAAATTAAGTTTTTGTTGATTTTAAAGGTATTTTTTCTCAATGAATTTTGTAATAAAATATCACTACTAAGGGATATACGAACATGTTCTTTAATCATTATTGACTATTTTTTCTTATTATTGACTGTTTTTTCTTATGATAAAATTAATTAAACAAAATATACCAATCTTAATAGACAAGTTGATGAATTACTTTAGAAGAGATTTATAAGGGAAAATGCAAGTACTTGTAATGAATGAATGCTTTCTATTTTGTGAGTAAACATGCATTTGTGAGAGAGAATAGATAAAATGGTGTTTTTTATGCTTTAGTAACTATTATATTGAAGGTAGTATTTGATGTTAGGACTTTGCTTGATGATATTTACTAAATATGGGATGATTTTAAACATATTTATCTTGATGAGTTTTCTAATGAATCATCACCATTGAGGGATATACAACATACATGTGATTTGTCTACCGAGGAATATTCAACATGTATTTGATTTAGTTCTTTAATCATTATTGACTACTTTGCCTTATTATGAGATTAATTAAATAAAATATGCCCAACTTACTAGACAAGTTGATAAATTACCCTAAAAGAGATTTATTAGTGAAAATATGAATACTTGTAATGAATGTACATGTTTTGTATTTTTGAGTAAACATGCATGAGAAAGAGAATAGATAAAATGGAGTGTTTTATGCTTTAGTAGTAATTGAATTGAAGGCAATTTCTAATGTTAAGACTTACTTGATATGGGCTAATTTTGAAGATATTTATCTTGATGAGTTTTCTAATGAGTCATCAACATACATGTGATTTAGTTCATTGATCATCATTGCCAAATTTGTCTCATTATAAGATGGATTGAACAAATATGATGGTTTAATAATCAAGTTGATGAATTACTTAAGAAGTGATTTATTAGGGAAAAATAAGTTTTTGTGTTCTTCTACCTACTTTGCTTTGACTTAAAACAAATAAAAGTTGGCTTATGTGTGTGGATAATATGGCTATTAACAAAACCTCCATTAAATATTAGTTTCTTGTATCTCATTTGGATTTTATGCTAGATGTGATGAATGGAGTTGTAAAAATTGATTTAAGATGTGGCTATCATAAAGTTAGAATAAGGAAAGATGATAAATAAAAAATTGCTTTTAAGATTAAATGAGTTGTATGAATGTCTGGAGATATTTTTTTTTTGGCTATATTTGAATGTGAAGATATACTATTTTGTTGTTTGATTTGTGATTTTTTTAGTATTTATTGTGTTAGAAATGGATTGTTTATTAATTCTCTTAAGATCATACTATTGGTTGGACAAAGTCTATTAATATATCTAGAGTTTATATGGTTTTGACAATTCATTACATGGTTTAATACTATAATGACACTAATTACTAAATTGTTTGAAGAAAGGTGCTTTTAGAAGGACTAAAAAAATCAAATGATTGTACTTTTGTAGAGATTGATGAGAGACTTACAAATACATTTGTTTTTAATTTGTCAAATTTTTTATTATAGTGATTGACGTTTTTTTTTTATGAATTAAGTTGCATTCTTTAAAGAGAAATTGATTGAAGTTGAACAAAAATATTAAAATTATTAAAAAAAATTTTATGCAATCATATAAGCTCTTCATTATTAGAGACATTATATGTTCCCTAAAGAGTTTGTACTGCTTCGATTATCAAGCTTTGGAATGTTTGAGCTCCCAATGGTTGGGACAAACATGCTAAGTGGGTTCAGTTTTTATATGAATATTCTTTTGACTTTAAACATTGTGTTGAGATTTAGATAAAGCCTATTGATGTTTTAAGTTAAATTCCTATCATTTTACTTATGATGTAGGTTAAGGTGGTTTTGATCATATAAACTAGAGCAAGTGACTTGTAAGAATTTTGGGGATTTATCTCAATGTCAAAGAAAGTATTTAATAATAATTTATTTTTACTTAACAAATATTAAATGCTTCAATATGTTTATTTATTTAATGAAACTCATTTTTATATTATTGCTTCATTTTTGATAGACTGTTTAATACTAGAACTACTTGTTATCAATGTTGTTGGCCATTTTGGTAAAGGATAAGATCATTGTCATGGCTTGGGATGTATATCTTTAAAGTCTAAAAGGGATGTAATAGAAATTATTTCTCAATATAGGTGTAATGCATGTTTACTAATTTTATATATATAATGAGAGGATGTTAGTATGGATTTTATGTTAGATTTATCACAAATATTGAGAAAACATGATTCTACTTTTGTAGTGATAAATCACTTTTCAATAATGACGCATTCTTCTCATGTTATAAGATTGTTGATGCATCTCACATTGCTAGACCATTTTTAAATGAAGAGCTTAAATTGCATTGGTTAAGTGAATGATTTGTAGTCAAGATGTAAAATTCATGAGTTATTCTTGAAAATTCTTTTGAAGAAAATATGAATACTACTTAAATTTTCACCTACCTTTTCTACAAACTGATCAAAAAATTAAGTAGTAAATGGGAGTTCGAGAGATCTCTCCATTGTTTGATAAATGGTCGTGCATTTGCTTTAAATTCATCTACAATAGCTTTAATAGTATTGTTCCATTTGAGCTTGTCATAGGACCTTGAAAGCTTATAGATGTTTCAATCTTCCTATAAAGTTTAAGCCTAGTGCGTTTTCATAATTATTCACATAACATATGAATGACTTGTAACTGTTTAATTGTACAATAGGAGGCGCCTCAACTCTATTTGAGCAAAAAATGCCTTAAGGAGTCCGCTTCCCATGCACAAGTATGAGACACATGCCTCAAAAATAGTGAGGCGAGTCTCGCCTATTAGTTTTTTTTTAAAGCTTAAAACCTGGTTCAATTTTGGTCCTCCCTCACACGCGAAGAATGATCCGCTCATCCTCGCTATTTCGCCACACACATGTCAGTGCTACGACATCGCATTGCACTTGTCCGTCCGCTATAGCTGCTTGCCGTCGTCGTTGCTGTAGTGGTTGCCTTCTACTGCTGCAGGCATATTCATAGTTGTCTTAAATTTTAATTAATATTTTTAATTTCTTCTTGATTATTATTGATTAGGGAAGAGAAAAATAACTAGGTTTGAAGAAAAGGAGGAAGAATGGGAGAACTTGGACTCAATAGAAGAAGATGTAGGGGAGAAAACCATTCATTATGATGATGACTCTAAGGAGGACCCCTTGAGTGATAAGAGTATAGATGAGTTTTGATTGTTATATATTTTTAATCTATGGAAGCTATTGTGTTGGAGAATAGGACATACAAAATTTTTGTATTAAACTTATCTTATTGCCTTACTTTCCTAGTTTGTTTTGATCTTATTGCACTTTTATTTTATGTCGTTTGTTACATGATATTTTGTGTTTTACACAATATGTTAATTGATATAAACATAATTTGCCACTTTTTATTATGCTAAGTGTTAAAATATCTTTATCTATATTTATGAGTTATGATGCTAATATATTATTTTTTTTTCTTTTTTACTCTATACAACTTTCTAATTGTGAGGCTTACGCTTCAAAACGTTTTGAGGTTTACTCCTCGTCTCACGAAAAAAATGCCTCAATACTCAATTGCGCAATTTTAAACATCGACTTGTATAAGGACATCTATTGAAATTTGATTAATAACTAGACAATTAAACTTTCTATTGATGTGAATGGGAAGCATGTGGAGTTTAAACCTAGTGATAAAGTCATGGTGCATTAAAATTTATAAAGGCTGTCATCAATAATATTTAAATAATTTTATGTGCATTGGCATGACCATTTAAAATTTTGTGACATATTGGAACAAATGCCTACAAAATGAAAATTATAAGAAAATTTTTTATTAATCAAGTTTTTGGTGTGTTTGATTTAATCTTGTTTCATGAATCTTTTATCAATTTCTTGAATTCTTTGTTCTTTTCTTCTTGTGATTCCACATCAGCTTGTCTACTAGGTATTTCTATATAACCTGTTATTTTAGATTATGAGATTTTATTTGTTATTGATGGTGAAATTGGGAGGTATTTTTTAACTGATGAGACCAACCTTGAGGGTTGAAGTGATAAAAGATCATAGATGAGATGAGATGACAAGTAAATTAGGGCTCATTGGATGGGAACACCCGAGAATGAGAATGAAACTGATATAGCTCCAACAAGAATTGAAATGGGGTTTTAACTTTTACTAGGAAACACCAATTTGAACCAAGATATTTTGTTGAACTACAAAAATGCTTAAATTGTGTCCCACATGTGCCCATATGTATTGCTTTTGTGTCATGATGTGTAGTTTATGTTCATCTCTAAATTTTGGGATGTAATACCTTAGAAAAGATTTTTAAGTGTGTTAAACCTAGGTTAGGGTGTGTCAAAGGCATATTCTTGTTTGACACATATTTGACATACACACGAAAGATATTATTGAAGTGTTGGTATTTCATAGATGAAAATGAAAGGAAGGGGTCTATTCGTAGAGAGAGTTTGGAGTAATAGTTATTTAATGAAAGATATTAGGACAATGAGTGTGAGGATGAGAGCTCGCTGTTCTGATTATTGCTTCTCCTTTTCTTGTATCTCTTGTTCTTCTCTTTCTTTTGAGTTATTTTGTGTTTGCTTTTATCAAGAGTTTCTCTTAAAACTTGGATGCATGATAAGAGGTAAACCATTTCTTTTATTCTTTTCATATTGGGTATGATTGATCTGAAGTTGTAGGGAATGTACATAATTTTTACTTCACACCTTCACATTGGATGTTTGGCTTCACTGTTATTTATAGGTAATTTGATTTTCCTAGTAAATGTGAACAAATGATTTTCCATTTACCATTATTTCCTGCTCAGTCTTGGTGAAAAAAATGAAAATTATTTTGGTCATCATTGTCTCTCCTGTCCTCTCCTCACAACAAAAAAATAAAGAAAGATTTACATACATAGCACATAATTCTTATGAATTTACATATCTAATACATAAAATTTGGTATTTATAAATATAATATTTTTTTTTAAGTTTGAAAAGATGCATTTTACTTTAAAAAGTGAATGATGGTATTATTTTTGATGTAATATTAAATATTTAGGTGTTATTTATATAGATACTAATGTTTAGATTTTACATATGTAAATATATAAGAATTGTGTGCTATATATGTAAATGCCCCAAAAATAAAATAAATATTTTTACTACATTTTTCCTTAACCAAAAAAGTGGATAAAAAATTAATTTCACTTCCATTTCTTAACCATTTCCATCTTCATTCCCTTTTCATTTCCTCTTCAATTTCTTAAAACCAAACATAACCATAGTGTAAAGGAGGGGCAATAAATGGTAGATGTAGATAGATATGCTTTAATGTTTTTTTTTAAATGATTTGTGGGTGGACAAAAAAAATCATGATGTTGCAGGCTAATCAACTTTTATAACACTTCAATATTTAGTATGTATTGCAATAATTGGGTGAAACATTTAATTTTTTATTGTTTTTTCTATGTAGAATAAAAGAAGATGGATAATTTGTTACAACAACACTTGCCAGAAAACTTTTGTATTTGCCTATCATCCAGCTTTTGTTACAACAAGGCAATTTCTCTATTTGCAACTCATGAGATGAAGTAATTCATAACTACTACAGTATTCAGTTGACTCGCATAAACTTTATATTTGTTGACCTACAATTATGTGTCATTTAAAATTAAATAAATGACATAGAGGTTAAATGCCCTAACCACGATTGAAATTAATTAAATTCGATTTGATTTGAAAATTCGACTTCGTAATGCGTCGAAAATATTAAAATTAATTAAATAGAAAATATCGAATCAATTAATGATCGTTCAAATAATTAAAATCAAATTTTAATGAAATTACGCACATATCAAAGTCGAGAAGTCGACGATGTCTAAACAACCTCCGTTTGCGAAATTGATCCGCCGTCGCCAAAACCTATCAAACGACGGCGTCTTCTCGATCAATAAAGTGCATTAACGCCGATCAATTTGGCACGACGTCGCATAATTTTGCCTACTCAATTCAGCCGCCAACATTGCTTAAATGACCTCCATCACGAATTAATCGCGCCATGGTTGCAATAACCAAACACCTAAATTGACACTTATTTGTATTATTAGGATGATTCAAAATTTATAATTACCTTAATTATTAAATTTCAATTACCATCTAATCCTCTTAATCCTTACCTAACCCGCTGCCGCTCATTAATCAAGAAGCCGGGTAAAGATCAAACGAGCGACCCTCATTTTCACGCTCTCTCCTTCAGATTCTCTCACATCCTCTCTCTCGCTCTCGTTTCTCTTGGCTTAAGCTCGATTCTCCCTCTCCTATTTCGCTCTTGACCGAACCCACCACAGTTCCTTCTCCCTCTTGGCAGCTCTCACAGTGTCAGTCTGTTCTCTCTCAAGCACTGAACAAAGCAACAGGACTCGATCCTGATTCCTCTTCCAACCGAAACCCTGGGAAATCAATTAGTTTGCTATCTAAAGATGTGATGCTTGAAAATTTCTTTTATTTGGAAGTTTGAAAATTTGATAAGAAAGGATGTATGGCTTAAATATCATAATTATTTTATTCTGAATTTCGCTTCTACTTTGTTTCAATTGGTTTCTATATGAAGGAATTATATATATCATGCCTCTTTCATATGTTGAAATCAAATTGAAAGGAAGGTTTTAAGTATTGTGGTTACATCGCCATGCTTCTTTTTCATGCTAAACTGAAAGAAGGGAGGGATTTGAAGTGTTATGTGACATGATCCTGAACACATGGAGATTCTATATTTTCACCTATATCTGAAATCTAAAATCAGGAAGAAGGTGAAATGGTGATGAAAATGCATGCTCATAAAATGTTGTCTTTTAAGCATACATGCAAACATATTTATATGCAACGCGAGCTTTAAATTTGATATAGTCTACCATTCTCCAACATGTTAGAAATGCTATGCTATCAAAATTCTACCGCGTGTCTCACGACATACACCTATATCTTTCTTTCTTTGGCATGCCGCCTCTATGAGAATTCATGTGGAGATTTTGATAATTTGAAATTTTGATTATTAGCTTAATCAAATATACACGCTTTTCTTTTTTTTATAATGCAGCTTTAAATTTGTGATATATCACCATGTTCTCCAATATTGTGGAAATCATGCTTATTATCTACCGTGGTGTCTCATGACATACACCATACATGCTTGATTTGCGACTCAGCCAATCCCACATACGGGGAGAGAGGTGAGGTAGTAGAATTTTGATTACCTCATAATCAAATATACATGCGCAGTGCCTTTCTTTTGTTTATATGCAAACGAGCTTTAAATTTATATAGATACCATGTTCTCCATGGTAAAATGCTATGCTATCAAAATTTCGCGGTGTCTCATGACACCCATACATGCCTTCTCGCATATGGAAGCCGCTTCGAGGCAACCCCACATGGGGGGAGAGGAGTCATAAATTTTGATTATTACGCTAATCAAATATACATGCAAAGCAGCTTTCTTTTGTTTATATAAATGCGAGCTTTAAATTTTGATATAAGATTCACCATATTCTCCAACATTGGAATGCTTACGCTATCAAAATTTCTAGTGTTCACGACATACACCCATACATGCCTTTCTACATGGTGCAGCCTCTCATGGCAACCCCACATGGGGAGAGAGGTCGTAAATTTTGATTATTTTCTTAATTAAATTCATGCAAAACTTGTTTATATATACAACGCAAGTTTAAATTTATTACTATAGCACTTTTTTCTCCAACATTAAGGAACTTGTTATATGTTATGACACACTTTCTACATGGCAAAATTTCGTCATGTCTCACGACACTACCATACACTTTCTTGGCGTGGAAGACCTACCCTTAAACCCATACATGATGCCGGAGGTCAAATAAAAAAAAAAATATGTTATATATAAATGCTTATACTTTAATTTCATATACACGTGAATGCAAATTTATCTTTATGCTATAACTGCTCACATTGTTCCAATGCGCATGGGAAACAGGATAAGATGCTCAAACGTCTGCTAAAAGATTGCCACGCGTAACGCAAGAAAATGTCTATCTAACCATACATCTTCGCAAAATATACCGGTCTCAATGACACCTACCACATTTTTCATGTATGGGAAGACCTACCTCGGCCTCCTATGCGGGACGACGAATCACAAAATTTTGATAAATAAAAATAAAATGCAAGTGTTTAAGGAAGATACATATACGATTATTCATGCTATCATTTATCATATTATATGATAATTCATGCTTACCTCATCTTTTGTTCAATCTTCATAAAGATATGACAATTACTCATTTAAAGCTCAAATTCATTTTGCCTAAGTGGTGATTATGCCATATGAATGGGTGAAAAAAAATGACACTCAATGCATGGAAAGATACAAGTGCGTCACATGTAGAAACAAATGGCGCTTCATGCTAAAATGCTTAATGAAATGATTCAAGGTGCATATTCAAAGTGTTATCTATTCTATGCTCAATTTGAATGCCTTTAATATGCAAAGACCTTACGAATGAATGTCTTTTTTTGTTTAACCATTCGATTCATGCAAATACTGAAAGAATCAAATTCATACTCTATAAAATGCATGCTTGATTTGTTAAAGAACGCATACACGCTGATCTATGATAAGTATTGAACCAAGTCTATATCATCTGTAATACAATCACTTTGCAATGCATTCATATTTTTATGAACGACTCTCACTGATACATGCAAGTACATGAAAGAGTCAATGCATATCTTATAGATAAATCTATACTGACTCATGACAAATAACAGAGAGAGTCAACTGTCTTATAGTCTTATGTAAACGCACTTATTTGATCTATGATAAACATTTGAAATGGTCAAATTCATATTCGCGTATCAAATCTATATGATTTACAATGTTGTATCAAAGTCTTAAATACATCTATATGTCAAACATCAAAAACTTCAACTTAGACATTTTAATGTCCATACAATATTTTAAAAGAACAAATACTAGATGCATTGAAGTATTCAAAATTTTAAATGCTTAAATAACATATGCAAGCAATCAAATGAAATGAAAGACGCTACATCATCCCTGCTTGTCTTAGGTCCCAAGTTAACAAAACCTAAAAAATCTAATGACGCTATCAAATCTGTTAATTCTCATAAATGACTAAAGATAAATCCACTCATTGTAATGATCCTCTCAAATCTCAAGAAGAAAAGTTCAAACCCATCCTCAAGATAATCTAGAGTCGACAATTCTATAATGACATCAAATACTAATCTAGATCCGATCCTAAGAAAATAGAGTCATGATCTATCATCCTGCTTCTGACCCCCGTTAACAAACCCAAAAAATGTCATAAAAATCTAAACTGAAATTATTACATTTCAACTAGACATTCAATGTCCATACAACATTTTAAAAGAACATGTATATGTTGTCAAACAATAAAATATACATGCAAGTATAAAACAAAAAAGAACAGATGCTTATACATCTTGCTGGTCTTCTGACCGTCCCAAGTTAACAAAACTCAAAAAATCAAAATTGACATATAAACTTCAACATTATCTAATGTCCATACAATTTTCAAAGAAGATATCCATGAGTAATTACTAAGTCAAATACAAGAACAGATGCTACATATCCCGGCTTGGTCTTCTGACCGTCCCGTTAACAAAACCTAAAAATGATATTATAAGAATTTCAAATTAATATCCGGTAGTTTAATTCATATAATACAATATATTAATCAACTACACTTTCTAAAATTCAAATTCGAAGAAAAGTCCCAAACCCGATCCTCTATGTTCAAACTACAAAGGAAGGATTATACTTCGAGATAATGAATTTAGACCATCCTCAGAAAACCCAGCAGCATGGTCTATCAATCGATATTAACCCTGATCGGTAAGAATTATAATTAAAATTTCAATGATAAATGATCATATATATTCAAATCTAAAATCAATCATAAAATGATCAAAATTCAAAGAAAAAATAACAAAAATATAAATAAAAATGAAATGAATTATAAATTAAATTAAAATAAAAATAAAAAAAATAAAATCAATCCACCCTCCGCAATTGTTTGTTCTGGGTGACAAATTAAGAAAACTTTGCTCACAAAGAGCCAATGTCAAATTAAATACATAACTACCTTCACACTCAAATATTCCTAAAGCTAAAGGACGCTGTCCCTTCGTCCGCTGGTTTTGCATATGACCACATAAATGGCATACGACTCTGACCGTGGTTCACGCGACATGGCACCACTAAATTATTTCCACGGCCAGTGATGTTCCCCAACGGCTTTTCTTTGAGCTGAAATGTGAATGTATTTGAAAAAAGCTATGTTTTAAGGTTGACTTATATTTGTCCCCTTAAAACTCCACCCTGTCTACAAGGACACCTTGACGACGAACCCATGTGTTGTCGACAAGGATCCTTCTACGGTCGAGGTTAGATTCATTCACTCATTAAGCGGAGAGGATGCGGCCGGGATGCAGGCAATGGGATCTTGATGAGCGTCGTCATTTCCCCACAAGTTTTAAGTTAAAATAATAAATTTCATAAGTTAAACTCCATTTCATGATTATATACTGGTTCTTTAACGATTCATTGTAGCGAATCGAAAGTCTTTCTCGGTATTGGGAGGTAATTAGTGCTTATAGCTTTTATAGGAAACACCAGAAGCAGATATAAAAGTTCCAAAATGAGCGAAATCTCTGGTAGTGTCTTATCTTATTAAATGCATACGAAATTATCAAAGCTTAAAGCTCTTTCCGAAAGATGTCGGTGTGGATCGGATCCAGATTTGGCGACTCCGGGGGATAGGTTTCTCTTTCCATCTTTGGTAGTCAAATCTAAGTTATAATTGCGATTGGGTATAAAAAAAAAAATGAAAATGAAATGAAATGATAAGTTAAACTTGACAACTTAAAACTTTTTAAAGTCTTAAGTCATTTGAGATTTTATTTAGTGCGTATTTAGTATGTTTATCTTATTGTATCATATTTTTGGAAGTAAGGTGATAGTGCAGTTATTTTTAATTGCTAATTTTTACCTTTAAATTCCAGAATGGCATTCTGAACAATTTGTTGTTACTCGGCGGTGGCATGAATCCGTTTGGCAGCCGTCATCAATCTTTGGAAGCGGGCTACCATCAGGTTTGGTGGCGTGGATTTCCGACCATCTTGAATGAGCAAGTTGAGCCTCGACTTCTTGAAGTCTGAACTTCGTCGCACGTGTGCGTGATATCTGAAAAGGCGTTGAAGTTGTGACCCTCTGTAGGTCACTTAAAAAAACAATCGGTCTTTGAGAGGCTTCGGCCCGCGGAGACACCGATCATGAAGAGGGTTATTCTTGGGGCCGGTCTCTTTGTCCCTCGAGTAATGCAATCAATGGTGAACCATTTCAGGAGGCATGATCTTTGAAGCTTCTTCATCGGAAGCAAGCTTAGCGGAGGCAAAGAAGAAAAAAAATCTTGAGGCTGCGTGCTCGACACTTACTGTGCTGGAATTGAACGGTGGAAGTGAGTGTTCCAATCGGTTTGATAACCTTAAGTGGGTTAAGCGAACTTCTTGGTCAAAGCGGTCATACGGACCTCATCGGGTTCCGACTCTGCGAAGCAAGCCCTCTCGAGTGCGTCGGGTTCTCAAGTTGCGAGAGAGGGGCGATGAAAATCTGAGTCTGTTATTAAGGATCTTGGGGCTCTCCAGGAGACCTCATCCGCAACTCAAATGCGGGGCGACATCATGTCCCACGGTGAACATCGGGGTGTGACACTTGGACAGCGTGTCAGAATCCCACCAGGTCGGTGGAAAGTAGCGAATATGGAGCTGAGCCTCGAAATACTACAGAAAAGGCGTGATGGCATCGGTGTGAATTCAGAGATCCGACTCAAATCTATCGGCGATGGGAGCTAAGAGGGCCCCAATGATAAGATATGGCGGTGAACACGCTTGGAGAATCCTCAGGGGATCAGTCATTCATCCCATCGAGGAGGTTAACCATCGAAGCCTCTAGCGAAGAAATTTCGATTCCACAGGAATCGGAAGTTCATTAGTCGATCGAAATAATTATCAAGGGCGAAGAAGAAGAGGAGGAACTTGAAGTAGTGTATATGGTGCAAGTGGGTGAGCCATTCAGTGTCATGATATCGACTGGCGTCGTACAAGCTCCCCGACGAAGAACAACAAAATGTTCAAATAGAGGAAGCATCCTCACGAGTCTTGAGGAGAGGAACAAGAAGAGGAAGAAGAAAGGAAGAAAATCCCACCTTCAGCGTCTACACTTTGGCGGAGAAAAAATTGTCGAGATGAAAGATAAAGAAATCGCAGTTGAATATGAAAATGGCGAAATGATGATCTGAATATGCGATGATGCGATTAATCTGAGAGAAATATCTGGCGGTCAACCCAAATAATCATCAGCCCAGCAATGCACAATCCTCCAATAAATTTGATCTCGCATGCTTGAGGGTCCAAATTGAGCGCGGCGAGGATTAATAAAAATGAGTCGGCTTCAACACCTTCTCGAATATCTTATATACGGCCGTGGATCTCAACTTGATATTATATTGAATGAGAAGATCAACATTATAATTTGAGGCGGCGAGAAAAAGTTGGAGTGGCCGTATCCTGCGAGTATGATCAATTCCATCGAGGGATATTCAATGCCAAAGTTTGTCTTTGGCGGAATGGTAATCAAGCGACATCAGCGATTCAAAGCATCTGCGGTAACAGGGGTAATGATGCATTATTATTCCGTCGTCGATAACTTTGCTTTTCGAATGGTATCTTTGAGTTGTTAATGACGGTCTTTTGCGAACTTGAAAATATGTTCGTTAAAGGTTATTGCTATGATCAAAAAACAACCATTCTTGATCTGGAGAAGAGGAAGAAAAGAGTCGGATTCGATATATTACAGCGTTGGCGAAATAGTATGAAATGTGAACAACAATTAGAAGAAGAGCATCGTCAATTCTTGATGGGCAACATCGATGATAAGATGGCGCCTTATCTTTGCATGGCAATTACCACATTTAGAGCGCGATAGGGTGGCTAAATTGAAGAAATTAAATTTATCCGCGTTCGATGGCCAGATAAATCAAAGAGCAAAATCAGAGAAAGGTGAAACATTTCATTTCATCTGAAAGGATCTGAGGTAGCGGTTAGTATAGCGTGAAGAAAAACTACATCGAAAAACCAAAGGCGATCGTTCAATCACGCTCCATGACCCGCTCATCTTGGAGGTAATGATGTACCGAGGCTTGATGAAGGCGGCGACAAAAGCAACAAAGGGCGAATATTTCGATGGACCACAAAAGAAAATTTGAACAGAGTATTCTTTTAAGAGGAAAGTGTGGCAATTGTTTAAACATGCACTCAAAGTAGGTCTCCAACTAGAGTGTAAAAGACAGAAGAGGCAGAGAGATAATCTAACTTATTGTCCATATCATGGTGCTTTCGGCCATCTGTTGAAGATTGCTATTCAAAGATTGGCTAGCGAAAATATAAAAAGAATTCACATTGTCGGACGATTATATTGGTGCGTCAGAAGAAAGAATCCAGTAATCACATCTCGATCTTATCAAGCGATGATAAAGGGCGGTCGATGATGAAGGATGGCGGCATGATCTAAAAAGGTAAAATGTTAAAATTGGAAGGCGTTCAGGGTATTGATGGAAATCACCACTTGAGCGTGAGTTGAGACAAAACTAAGTTATGGGAAGGCTAGTTCATCTCACGAAAGCGACTGGCCAAATCTCTATGAGGAAGGCTAAAAAAACAAAAAATAAATTAAATAAAAGAAGAAGAAAGCAAAATGTTACTACTTTATTGATGGTAACGTAACACGAAGATCATCGATAATATGGAAGATTATATCAATGAGCGACTATCGCTTGCGAATTCTTCAAATCTTGGATCGATGAAGAAGGGAAGAAAGGCGAAGAACTTCTGAGTCTTGCTTGATGATGCATGTTGATAACGACTTAGAGAACTCTGTTTCCCAGATGAAGATGAATCGAGCTCACCATATCAGAAAAAAAAAAAATATAAGCGGTGATTACGAATCTTAGTTCGTTAGGCGAGCGAGAATCTTTGAAAAATGAGTCATCGAAGATTGAGATGCAAATGAAATAGCTTCAATGCAGTTGAGAAGTGGTCGAGTCTTCATCCCCGAGAGGAAAAAGCGATGAATAAAGATAAAGGAAAAGAAATTGAAATCAATGAAAAAGTTATCCACAGGATTCAAATAAAAGCCTTCATCAAAGGGATATTCTGATATTATCCCATCAGGAAAAAATTGACTTAGTGTATCTGAAGCACTTAATGTCGAAGATCTCAGTAAACCTTAAAACTCTCGAAGTAGGAAAGTTGAGCATATTTTCTTTGAGCATTTGTCTAATAGACCTTGCATGTTGAGCTCCAGTCGTCACATTTGAAGATGATCCCAATGCCGGGCTGCGAGCCTGATGTCCCTCGTTACGGTGAAAGTGATGAAATTATAATCTCGGATCTTAATTGATCCGGTTCTCAAATGAATCTTATGAACTTGAGAACTCTTAGATGGTATCTCTACAGATGTACTGGCAGGCGAGATAAAGTCATGGTTCAAGGTTTCAATGAGAAGGGAACTATCGGTCATTCGTCCTCCTCTTAAATTTGGAGACCTCTACACAGCTAAATTTCATGTGATCGATCGAATACTTCATTGAGCCATACGGGTGACCATGGCTTCATAAGTATGGCATTGTCCCATCACATTGCATCGATGTATGAAATATACAAAGGATGGAGAAGAATGCCAAATTGTGGGTGACATCTGACCTTTTGCGGTGCATGAAATGAAGATTTATCAAGATGCAGTTATTTCCTTAGAATCAAAGTAACAAAACAAGCAAATCTGCATCTTTAAAACCATAAAAGAACAAGTTAAGAAGAAGGAGAAGATAAAATGAATAAAGGAAAAGAGGTTGTTCCAAATATTCTAGGGATATAAAGAACAGTCCAAAATCAATAACTTGTCCCTCATCCCCGGTGATCTTGAAGAAGAAGATGAATGTGTTCCTTAAATCCAAAGGTCCATGCTCTTGAGTAAGCTCGAGGAAGAACATTTGACTCGATTATGAGTTTGAATCGCTTTTGAAGGTAAGGTCTGATCTGCACTACTTTAAAACAATCATAGATCCATCGGCCGTGAGGCTACACTCGTAGTCACTCCCATTCCTCCCGACATTTTAAAGAAATCACCCTGAAACTCACAAAGTCGAGGCGGTGACCTTCTATGTACCTCCTCTCCACGGAAAACAGGGCGGAAGCTGTTTTAAATCAGGGGTGTCGAAGAAGATCATCGATTGGGTAATCTGTTATCAAGAAGAAGAGAAGCTATGCCAAGGATACCAAAATATTACTCTCAGATGCAAAACTAATCGTAACATGGGGTCATTTGGGCGAGTAAGCAAGGACTAAGCTCTTTGAAATGATGTGGTAAAGGTTCTCAAACCATTGGTAAGAGAAATAAACACACTAAAACTTGGTTTATCAAGACAAGGATATACATATGCAGAATAGAATAAGTTGAGTGATGAAGATGAGAATGTCATTCTTAATGTTAGTCTCACATAATGAAGAAGTAGAAGCGGGGCCAGCTGAAGAGCTTGAAGATGGTGGGGAGGCATTCTTATGGATGAACAAAGAAATTAATTTGGGCGAGGAGGATCCTCGTTCATCGATTCTACTTCCGAAGATAAAGTGGAAGAATTAAAACTTTGCTACGTGAATTGAGGGGATTGCTTTGCACGGACATATCTTTGAAATGCAGCTTATCCCTGATATATTATTGCGGATCTCCGTCAAGCAAGACTCTGGCAAGCGAATGAGATTGGAGGTTGAAGAGCAGGTAATTCGAAACCAAAGCTCATTGAAATTTGGTTTTATTCGAGAAGAAAAATCTGGATAGCTAATATTGTCCAAAAAAAGAAGAATATGGTCATTAGTATCGTATCGACTTGATTTAAACAAGCATGTCAAGGATGACTTTTTCTTTCGCTGTTGGTGGATAACACTTCAAACCGACATGTTCTCATTTATGACGGATCGTCGAGTTACAATCAAATCAGATGGCTCACGAAGATGAAAGCATACCTCATTCGGGGGCCATGAATATATTCTTGCTCTGATCATACTTGGCTTGAAGAATCTTTGGAGCTACATACCAAAGTATGACGAATCTTTGGAGTTGATTCATAAGTAGAAGTCTTATGTTGATGACCGTTGTCGAGTATAGATCAGATCATCTCGATGATTTAAGGATCGTCTTTGAAAGAATCGAAAATATGATCTCAAGATGAATCCTCTTAAGTCGCCTTTGGAGTCTCTTGGAAAGTTCCTTGGATATGTTGTCTTGTAGTGGAGGGATTGAAATCGATCCCAACAAAATCAAAGCGATTGTCGAAATGCCTCCTCCGAGTCTTAAAACTCGCTCCATCTGAGGACATCTCGCATTCATTAGAAGATTTATATCAAATCTGTCGGTGATGTCGACCTTTAAAATTAATGAAGAAAGATACTTTCAAGTGGGGCGAAGAATGTCGAGGCGCGGTATCGAAAATATCTGTTGAACCCACTTCTTGCGGCTCGATCGGAAAGCCTCTCATCTTGTACAGCGCTTGGAGGAATCTGGGTGCTTTGTTGGCGACATAATGAGGAAGGAAGGAGAATGCTCTATCTTATATTAGTCTAATAGGAAGCGGAAGCGTTATTCTCAATTGAAGCATTGTTTGGCGTTAATTTTTTTGCCCAAAAGCTACGTCATTACATCTTATCTCGTAAAATTACCTTATCTCGGATCGATCCGTTGAAGTTCTTGATGACAAGACCAGCGTTGGCAATTCAGCGCGATGGGCGCCTCTTACAATTTGATATTACATATGTTCCCGGGAAAGCGGTGAAGGCAAATTAGCGATTTTCTTGCTCATCCCATCCGGCGGTCATTGCTTAACGATGATCTTCACGATGAGCAAATCATGCACATATATGAAAAAGAAAAACAAATGTGGGAATTGTATTTTGATGGAGCTTGTCCATTAGATACACTCGACCCTCAAATCTTCAAAGGCTGGTATGGTATCGGTCTCATCTTGATCACGAAGGTGGCATCTTGAACATTCTTATAAATTAACTTCGACCAGAACCAGCGGCGAATATGAAGCGTTGGTGGCGGGTTTAAGGCATCCCAGTCAGAATTTGCAAATTTATGGCGATTCTCAACTCGTCATTAATCAGTGTTGGGCCTTTACAAAATCAACAAGCTTGAATTGGCTCTTATCATGGCGAGTTCTCGAGCTTATGAAGCAAATTCAAATGTCATTATGATTTCGAGTCTCAGTAGGAATAGCAGCGGTGCTTAGCTAAATTAGCTAAAGAAATGGCATGAGTATGGATGACGACATTAAATTAGTGTGTGCGTCGAGTCTAGAAAGATAAGTTTAAGATCCCATTTGGAAGAGGGTCATCATCTCGGAGTGCGACTCATGTTGCTCTTACACTCCTTACAAATTACTTCCAAAGTCAAAAGACTTCAAACCATTCCAGGATGAAGAAACTCGAGGAAGTCTAAAACCACTGATGAAATCTTATAGTAGAAGAGAAGGAGCGACCCTTCATTACTTTCAAGGAAGGCAAATTAGCGTAATAAGTCGATTTGCCTGACTTGAGAAAACTTGTTATATGCTTATGTTGGCAATACTACGTATCGTAGATCCTTGAGCAGATTATGCGATGTTTGGGAATAGAAGAAACAAGTAATTGTTGAAATCCATCAGGACTTTGTGTGCCTGTCAGTCCAAATGCTTTCAAAATTAAAAGAATTGGATCTTATTGGCGTACATGGTAAAGATTGTATCAATCATGGAAGATCTGAATGCAGTCCGGTAACATAATTCATCGACCTCCGTTGCAATAGCATCTTGGAGTTTGAGTGGGGCGGATGTAATTGGACGATTGATCCATGTCATCGGTGGTCGCTTCAGCGAGATTATTCTCCAAGTGGGCTGCGTTTAAAGTTAATTTGAACAAGTGGTAACTTCTTTACCCAGATATTGTTTATAGATTTGGTGTACTAGAATCATTTGGAATCGGTCAACCTTCAAAAGTTTATAAATTTCGTCGACATAAGATTGATTGGCGATATTCGTCAATTTATAATCAGAAGCAAATGGCTTGGGCGAGGCATTTAATAAAACATAGTCAAATTGCTTAGAAAAATTCTCACGAAATAAAGGGAGTGGCATACCGAACTTGTGGAGGCGTTATGGGCTTACCACCCTTACAAAACTCTACAAAGTCTACACCACTTTAGTGTTTGTTTGGCGATTTTACTCAGTTGAATTACAGCCGCTCAGTAGCCATTCAACAAAATCTTACCCAAGATGAGAATGCTCGTCTGGATGGAAGAGCTTGATCGCGAGGTCTTCGACAAAATCTAGAAGTCTATCGGAGGATGTCAGGATTCGATCATCTGATGCTCGAGCTTTGGGAAGGAGTGGTCAGTCTTTGAAGACCAATCATCCTCATCCTTGAGAATTGGCGGTAAATTTGAACTAATTGGGAAGGACCTTTTGTTATTGAAAAGGTATATCGAGGAGGCTATCTCGTGTTGACTTGAGGTGAAAGACCAATGATCGGCCGTCGGCGGCATTTAAAGAAATATTACACGTGAAAGTGTGATTGGACAAATCTGCATTTGAAAATCTTTATTGTCAGAACACTTATGAAAATTTTCATTGGAAATTCTCTTGTAACAGCATTTCAAAATAAAATAAAATCCCCGTTAGGCAGGGGCATTTTAAAATTTTATAGTAAAGTATCGGCGTTCGGTAAGACGGGGGCCTTTCTTTCTCTTTGGGTTGACATGTGTCTAGTGAGATCACATGCATACTCAAAATTATGTATTCAAATTCAAATTTAAAAGTCTTCTTGACAAGAAGAAAACTTTAGTCAATGACTTATGAAACCAAGTTGGAACATTTTCATCACATCAAATCGAGTTGGTGTATAAGGTGGGACTCAACGCTCCAATCTGGTAGAATTGGCAGGTGCAACACTACCACATGGCCGTAGTAAGAGATCCCCATCTCGTTAGCAGGATAAAATCCTTCATCAATTGCTCAGTCCGCGACTCAGTGGGTGTATAAGGTCGGTTCAACCGCCAAAATATGGTAGAATTGTGACGGTCACTTTTCAACCCCGCCGTAGTAAGGGATCCTCTGCCGTTAGTTCAAAGACAAGAGCATCCTCCCAAATCTCTCCAACTTGGTGAGTTCAAGTGACGGGGGGAGATTATCACATTGGTGGTAAGGTCATTTCTCAAATTACAACAAACAATATAAAGGCCTTGGGAGTTTGGAATCAAATACAAATGTAAAATCTCAACTCCTTTAGTAAATTCATCAGCGGAAGGCAGAAGGAAATTCTTCTTGATAAGTCAAAGCGCAAGGGCCAGAAGAAGCTATCCCAATGTTAGTATAAAAAATCGAAAAGGAGTTTTGTCATCGATGTTCATTACATGTGCAAAGCAGGATGACTCTTTGCCATTGATCAACACAAACTCGAGGTGGGTGGTACATTTATCCTTACAAGTGAAAGCGAAAGGCTGAAGGTAATTTATATCTGACAAATCTCGATAATTGATTTCCATCAAATCCGTCGAGGCATGAAGCGAGGATAAAGGAGGCCGAATCAAATTCGAGATGAAATCTTCAACAAGTCAGCACAAAGCCGGGGACGAAGACATTTTCATCTCACTCCATCAAGTCAGCAGCCTGAAAGCGGGCGGAGGAAAAATACAAATCCCAAATTTGAGATGAAATCTTGATAAATTCGTCAAAGCAAATCGGGGCAGTTCTCATCTCAGACAAGTCGAGCGAAGCGGGGGCGGGGAAAATACAAATTCAAATCAGGGAAATTCGTGAGCATAAAGCCAGGAGAAGAAGATGTTCAAATCATAATCATGACAAAGTTTCTTAAGAGAAGACAGGAGGAGAAAATATAAATTTCTCAAGTCTTTAAGTCATGTCAAAATACAAATACATTGGACTAATGACATACGGTTCAATTGTTGAGCTGAAATGCAATGCCCCAAGAGTTATACTCATTTAGAGGCGTGATGGTATTATCGAAAGTTGTAGAAATTACAACTTGCGTGACATCAAAGCTCCTTGGAGTCAACAGTGTACAACAAACACGGTCAGCTCCATGCGCGTGTTTGTTGGGGGGCATTTGACTACAATTATATGTCATTTAAAATTAAATAAAATAGGTTAAATCCTACGATCGAAATTAATTAAATTCGATTTGATTTGAAAATTAAATGCGTCGAAAATATTAAAATAATTAAATAGAAAATTCTCAATTAATGATCGAATAATTAAAATCAAATTTTTAATGAAATTACGCGCATATCAGTCGAGAAGCCTCGGCGATGTTCTCGTTTGATGATGGCGTCGTCGTAAAGCGTCAGCGCATCGGCGTTTGGCGTCGATTCGAAGTGTCGCGCGTCGTCGATTTGGCATGACGTTGCAATTTACTAATTTCATTTCCGTGTGGCGTTGCTTAAATGTGCTCAGATCGAAATTGATGTGGCGTTCGTTGGCCTTGGCTTAAATTGACGTATTGTGGGTTTGTATTAATATCGTAAATTTATTAATTAATAATTAAATATTTAATCTTAATTAATCCTCTTAATCCACCTCCAGGCTGTTATTGATGAAGAAGCGTCAAGATCGAAGCGCGTTGACCCATTTTTCACTCTCTTTCTCTCTCTCGACATTCTCCTCTCGCGATCCCTCTCTCTCTCGTTCTGCGGCTCTTGGGCTCTCCCATTGATTCTCCCTCTCCCTCTCTGCTGTCTTGGCCGAACCCCACCCCAGGCTCCTTCTCCCTCGGCCGAGCTCCCTGCGATTTTCCTCTCACGGTTCCAAACGAACCCTAGCCAGGCTCCAGAGGACTCTCCTCATTCCTCTTCCAATGAAACCCCCAGGAAATCTTGTTTGTCCCAAGATGTGATCTTCTTGAAAATTTCTTTTATTTGAGCGAAGTTTGAAAATATGATAGAAAGGATGATCTTAAATATCATCTTTGTATTCTCTTGAATTTTCTACTTTGTTTATGGTTTTCCTTGGGAATTATATATATCTCTATGTTGGTTATCAAATTGAGTTTAAGTATTATGGTTATCCTTATCTTCTTCATTTAAATCTTCTCTGAGGGATTTGAAGTGTTATGACGTATCGAAATATGATTATATTTCTTCTATATCAAATTAAATTGAAGGAAGATGCTGATAATCATTCTTTGAAAATATTGTCTTTTTTCATCTATGTTTTTTAAATCTGAACTTAAATTTGTGATATAAATTATTTTTTTATGGTGAAAATCTTATCTTATTAAAAATTTTGATTATTTGTGTCTAATTCTTTGCTGATGTTTTCTTCTTTTAGATGTTTCATTATTACAGGAGATGATCTGAAAATTTTGATTATTATCTTGGAATCTGTTGCTTTCTTTTTGTTTATATCTAAAGCTTTAAATTTGTGATATAAATTATGTTTAGGATTGTAAATTATCTTATCAAATTTGTCTTGTATTCTGTGATAATCTTATAATGTGAAAAGTCATTAAATTTGATTATCGTATCAAAATACATCAAGGTCTTTTTGTTTATATACAAATCTGAAACTAAATTTGTATATGTATGTTACCAATGGTAGAAATCTTTATCAAATGTAGTTGTCTTGTCATCTCACCATCACGTCTTTCTTGGCGTGGTGATGCTTTCTAATTTGATGGAGGGAGGGATTAAATTACATTATTGCTCTGTCATATATCTGCAGATTTTCTTTTTTGTTTATATATCATGCTTAAATTTTTGATATAAGTCTGTTCCGACGTGGTGAAATATCTTATCAATTTGTATGGTGTCTCGACACACCATACATAACGCTTTTTGACATTGGCGAAAATGTGGGAAGCCGAGGTTACTTTGATTATTTTTCTTTCTTAATTAAATAAATGCGTGTTTATATATCAATCTGCTTTAAATTTATTATAAATACGATACATGAGGAAACTTGCTTTATCTTATCTTTCATGCGTGGTGAATATTTCGGTGTGTCTCGACACATTACGCGTTTGGCGTGAGTAGCTTATAGATGGCCGGAAGTAGAGAAATTTTCAAAAAAAAAAGTTGAAATACATATATAAATGCTTATACTTTAATTTATGTATGAATCAATTTATTCTATCTTATATGTTGTTTGTCTGGCGGAACGCGTGATAATCGCGTTGTTCCATTGGCGTGAGAAATCTTTATAATGATTGCGTTCTTGCGTGGCGAAATCTTGTCATGACTCTTTGGCGTGGTGAAAATAAATTTGGTGGCGGTGTCTCGACACTACCACGCCTTTCTTGGCGTGGTGGGAAAAACCTCCCGTAGCGCATCGGGGATGGCGGGAGCTTGATAAATAAAAATGTGAAATGTCAGTGTTTGAAGGAAGATTACGTATATGATTTAATTCATCATATATTCTTTATCTCTTTATTCTTAATCTTATGAGCTTATCTTAAAGTTCAAATTCATTTTATAGTGGTGATTATCATATGAATGGTGAGAAATGAAAATGGCTCATGTAAAGATAAATGTGTATAGTTTAGAGAAATGAATGAAAATCTTGGTAAATGATTTGATTGTCGTATTAAATGTTATCTTATTATATTCATTGAATGTTTAATATCTGAAAGACATAGGCATATTTTCTTTAATTTTGATTAAATATCTTTGAAAATGAAATTCATACTATAAAATGTCACCATTTGTTAGAAAATAATTACTTGATCATGATAGTGGTGAAAAGAGAATCTATATCATAAAAAGAATGCTTATAATGTTATTTATATTTTATAAACGGACTCATTGAAATTAAGTAAAAAAGATATATCTTCAGATAAATCTATCTTGGCTTCGTGATGTTAGAGAATTAAATTTATTATATTATAGTCTTATAAACATCTTATTTGATCCCCTTATCTTGAAATGTCAAATTATTTGGAGCATGTATGTTTGATTACATGTTAGGTATGCGCATTCTTTATAATTGAATATAAATGTAAACGTAAAAAACTTATTTAGATATTTAATCATACATATTTTAAAAAAAAACAAATCTCTTCGTATTTAAAGTAAAATAATTAATCTTAAATAGCATTTGTAATAAATGAAATAAAAGAAACGAATCTTATCGGTTTGTCTTTAGGTCAGTTAAACAAAAATAATGATCTTGTGAATCTTAAGTTAATTGATGTGAAATATTTAAAGATAAATCTATTTTGTTAATGTCTGATTCAGTCGTAATAAGAAAAGTCCAAAAAATCTGAGTATAATCCCAGAGTTAACAAGGTTTGAGAATGATGATCTTGAAATAATTAATGATCCATCTCTCGAAAAATAGTGAGTTGGCTTCTATCTATCCGGTTTGGTCTTGGGCCAGTTACAAAAAAAAATATTGAAATCTAAACTTGTAAATTCTTACATTTTAGATATTTAATGTACAACATTTTAAAGACATACCGTGTATGTTGAAGTGTTCAAACAATAGGGGCATGTTAGTATAAAACAAAAGAGCTATCATCTTTGGGTTTGGTGGGCGGTCAGTTAAACTCAAAATCAAATTGACGTATAACTCCAACTTAGACATTTTAATGTCCATACAATTCAAAACGGATATCAGTATGCATGTTGGTAGAATACTAAGTCAAATACAAAGAAAGAATCTTCCGTCGGTTTGGTCTTGGTCAGTTAACAAACTAAAATTTGATATTATAAAATTTCAAAATTAATAATATCGATAGCTGATAAATATATAATCTGAAGAGATACAATAAACTTAAAATTGAATCCTCGGGAAGAAAAGTCCAAAGCCGATCATCATGTTTGGTAGAGTGGACAAGGTTTTGAAGGATTATCTTGAGATGGAATTCGATCTCTGAAAGCGGAAGTAGATCTATCGATATAACCCTGGATCGAGAAGGGTAATTATAATTAAGATTTGATGATAAATGATCATATATCTAAAATCAATCATAAAATGATCAAAATTGAAAATACAAAAATATAAATAAAAGCAATGAATTATTTAAATTAAAACTTAAAAATAAAAAAATAAAAAAATAAAATCAATCCACCTCCACAATTGTTTGTCTTGGTGTAATTAAGAAAATTTTTTTTGCTGCCGATGTCAATTAAATACATGCTTCCTCAAATATTCCGTGGGGCGTGGCTCCGCCTCTGGCGTGGTTTTCTGCATGATATATTAATGCGGCGACCCGGCGGCCGTGGTTCATATAGCACTCTAAATTGTGCGTGCAGCGGTATGTTCTCCGCTTTCTCTTTGGCGCGAAATGTAGAATGTATTTGGTTAGCAAAAAGCCTATGTTTAAGGTTGACTTATATTTGTCCCCTGAACAAACTCGCAGTCTACAAGGATCTTGAATGGCATCCATGTGCGATTGGTCAGGTTGGGTACTACCTCCTCCAAGTAGATGAGGGACCACTAGGCGACGGAACCATGGGATTTAGATGAGGCGTATCGTTCCCCAAAAGTTTTAAATAATAAATTTTAAAGTTCTATGCTCATTGCTCCACTCATGATTATATCTTCGTTCTTGAATTTTTCGAAAGTGCTCTCTGTATTGGGGCTAAATTAATAGCCATAGGCACTTCGAAACTAAATCTATATATAAAATTTTCAAATGAGCGAAATCTAAGGTGTCTTCTACTTATCATTGCTTCCAAATTATCACACTTAACAAACTCTTTTCTCGAAGAGGTCGTGGCAATTTTCGATCCCACAATATTCTATGCTGAAGATGATTAGCAGTATTTCAGTAATGTCATATGTGTATTTGGAAAGGATCAAATAAGCTTTGGCCTTTTCTGACATTGAAACACGATCGTAGTTTGAGATATGCTGTTCTTGCAGGTACTTTATACTCGAAGGGGTTCTCCTGTGAAATTTCATCAACAAGACTCCTAAGTGGATCAACAAATTCTGAATCAGCAAGTTTTGGTTTTTCTTTTTTTGACCTATTAGCATGAAAACTGGAACTTGTTGAGTGACCAATTTTTCTTCTAGTGTACAAATATCAATGATTACAGAGGAAGGAGATGAGGGGACCGACACATAACTGAATTAGCAAGTTTTGGTTTTCTCTTTTGAACTTATTAGCGTCAAAGGTGGAACGTACTGGATGACAACCAGGTTTTTCTGCTTGCGGACAAACATAGATGATGATAGAGAAAGAAGATGCTTCCTCTAAAGCTAGGGAACTTAATGGGTGGTGGTTGTTTTACTCATCGTTGCTAGTCTAAAGAAGATTCAGAGTCTACAAAGAGACAAACTTTATTGAAGCCTTTTTTTTATCTTCACGCTTATGCTTGTTTAGCTATTGTTTTTGGAAATTCGGCTGATTTATATGAAAAATTTTATTTAACCACCAAACGCTACCGGTAGGTAACATGGCATTTCTCCTTGATCATCTATGTGCGATTTGTGCAATCAGTCCATTTTAACTGCATGTAACCAATGAGGGCCCCACATTTCCAGTTCTTGTTTTTTACCTGAATCATCAAGGAATCGCTTGGAAGTTAGATAAGAACTAAGAAGTATTAATTTTACTAATGAAACAATTGTCAGCAACCTCATTGTATATTGACATGTTTATTTTAATAGAATGGGTCAGGCATATGCAACCAATTTTTCAAATCATTCCTTTTTTTTTGTTGTTCAAATCTTTCTTTCTTTATGAGATTATGTGATGTAATCTTTTAGCTATTCATAATAGCAGTAGGTATGGTTATTCCTCATTTCTAAAGATACTTCCATCATCTATCAAATCTAGATCTCCAATTATATGCAATGATCTTTACTACTTCAGTTGGTGACGCCAAAGGCAGATGCCGATTAACTATAGCTTTGCTGATGTGAGATATCTTAAGGTTTATGAATTTTAATGTATATCTAATGTGCTATGTGAAAATCTGAGTAATGGTTTTTTATCATTATTTTATTGAATGTGTAAGAGTCAACACGTGATCTCCATGGCCATCCATCTTTGGGACCACAATGAATAATCTGTAAGAACAATTATGCTGAATAACTCCATTCTCTAGTAAATTAGCAACCTATTTTCTTATCTCCTCATTCTTAATGATTTGAATTTCGGTACATCCAAAGGTTTGGAATTGGCATGCTTTAGATCAGTTGGTTGTCATGTTCTTTGTCATTTTTAATACATCTCTTTAACCTCCTAGAAGAGTGGTGCATTTTAGTCCAATAGTTGTTGTAATTGTAGGTTTATATATTTGCTTAACGAATAAAGATGAAAGCTCGTATATTTCTTCACAATAGGCTTAATAAGTTTAAGTAAAAATAATAGTATGATATTGATAAGTGTACCTTTTGTCTTATCGTCATGACATTTATTGTTTCTTCATCATAGTCTTTTAACTAGTGTTACTCGCCATCTTCAGTCATCTAACTTTAGTGGGGATGGTGTTACAATATTGCTTTTATAGCTGGTAGGTATGTATTATCAAAGATAACTTGCCATATGCATATAGTGGAACAACTTCTCATATTTCATCAATGTAATATTTGGTGATTGCAAACATCAACAAATATTGATAACCACTTCTTATTTTAGATATTTTTTGAATCCAGCACAAAAGATGAGGACTTATGTGGTATGGCATTATATCCTAACTTATGTACCAAAATGAACAGCAATGAAGTTCTTTTGACTGATTGTATTGATGATGTCATCTATTTCCTCTTGTTTAACATGGATCCTTATAGTGACAAATTCTTCTTATATATTGAAATTAGATTATGACTCCATCTCCGTATCCTTTAGCATAGCCAACAAGACTGAGATGGGTTCGCCTTGTCTACAAGGATATGCATGATGTTGTGCACTAGAACTTGTTTTGCTTTTTTTTTTTCTTACCAATTTGTTACATTAGATCCATCACCAAAATAAAAAATATCTCTCATTTTTTTATTTATAATATGCACCATGGATTGGTTCTTTGATAACAATGTAGAAATCAATCTTTAGTTTTTCACTTGCTGAATAGGTTTCATTTTTTTGCTATTTTCTTTCCTATTTCTTATGAAAATAGCAAAATAATGGTCAATTTTTTTTATCCTGGAGTGTCACTGCAACAGTGGAGTTTGCAATGACAATAATAACAACTCAGGCTGCAAATAAACTAATATGCTTGACAAGTTATTTGTGGCACTACTTTGTTAGAGCTTGTTCATAATTATTTAATTAACAAATTGACCAAGTTTGAACTCTTTAATAAATTCTGAATTGATAAATTTTTTTAATCATGTAAAGGAGGGGTAAACTAATAAATGATTGTTATAGATAAATATACTTCATTTTTTCTAAATGATTAGGTGGCAAACAAAAAAGCCATGATGCTGGTTATTTTGGGCCTAAGAACAGATAACACTTGAATATTAGGTGCTCTAAAAGTAGGTGAAACATTTTATTGTTTATTGTTTTTTTTTTAAGGTTACAATAAGAGAAGTGCGGACAATTCTCTGTGGACAATATTCAGAATCTTCCAGTGAAGTTACATTTGACTCTTATGGACTATTAATTCTATTTGCAACCAGCAAGAGGAAACAACCCAGTGTTGTATCATTTTTCAATCAGCTCATAGCATAAACTTCAATTTTATGATGCAGTAATTGCCAATATTTGCATTTATGTTTGTGTATGTATTTAGAGAGGTTCAAGTAAGCTTTGGAACATTTTGAAATTGACTTTGCTTTGTAAGTATTCAGGAACAAAAGATTGTTCAAACTCAATATCACCAAGAATTTATTATTATTGCATGAAAAGAGATTCATCTTAGAAGTATTTTCCTCCCAATATTGTCTATTGTAGCTTCCCTCGTTTCTTTTAACAAGCATAATGATACAAATTGAGCTTTAATGAGGTATACAGTGCATTACCAAGCAGTTCTCCTTTTTTGGTTCAAGAAATGCATTGTTAGGCTGGGAGAATGCCAAAAAAATTTGTAGATTTGAGGATTTCAGCTATGACAATGCAAGGAAAAATCATTTATATTAATACTTAAAGATCATTTTTTGAAGTAGTGGGGATATTCTAAGCATACCATTAGTTTTGCATCAAGATTCTAATAAAAATACTTGTATGCATCAAAAAACTCAGGTTCAACAAGGTTCATACATTAAAAAAAGGATAAATTCTAGTGGGTGGTGTAGCTACAGCTGATGAGGAACTCGTTCTAGGGGAAAAATATATATTAATAGCTTATTTTCCTTGGCAAGGTTATAAATTTGAAGACATAGGCGAATATTTCGTCTATGAAGATATTTATACCTTTATGGAAAGGCGTACTAATTAGCGAACATTTGATACCCTATTCTTCCACTAAATTAAGCAAGCACGCACACCCACCCTGCTGATAAAAATCCTACCCAGTTCCCTCGTGCCATTAACTGAACCTCTTATTAAAGGTCTTCTATGCCAAACCTTAACTCGCATGTAATCATTAATATATGTTCTGAACCTTCATTCTGCTCTCAAAAACCCCATTCCTCACTCTATCCTTTTTTATTCCTAACCTACAATTTTGTTTAAAGCTACCAGACCCCATAAAGGCCTTTCTCCCTCTCTAAATCCCAACTTATCATTATATACTATCTAGCTATAGGTTCTTATTTATTAGGTTTTCATTGGCTTGGTAGCATTTTGGATGCAAGGAACTTAATCTTATTCACTTATTTATCTAGACTTTATGCTCTTGAGATTAAGATATGTTCCTCTCTCTTTAGTAACTCTTTGTTTGTTGATTCCTATCACTTGTTTATTTATGAGGACAATTATGACGATGGCAATTTCCACCTCTTTTATTTTGGCTGTTGGATGAAATAGAGCGATTCCAGGCCTTCTTTTTCTTTTCTTTGTATGGAGGAGCAACTCACTCTTGATAAAGTTCACAGTGGAAACTCTACTATCTCTTACCTCACAACTATCAATGCAACTAAATCTCACTAAGACTTATTTTATGGATCTCCTCAACTAATATTGTCATTAATGTGGATTGTTTTTACATCGTGTTGGGCGACATTAACTGTTGTTGGTTTCAAGATAATAAGGTTGCAACTATTCTAGATAAGTCTGGCAACTTCTTGGCATTCAACAATACCATTTTAAAAGCTAGTTTAACTAACCCCTTTGTTCATTATTCTTTAACTTGGTTTAATAATCAAGTTGATAACTAAATTATGATTATGTTGCAAGGGTATGAAAATACAGTGGAGTTGTTATAGAAGAAAATACTGTTTAAGAAGCTATGGTGGATATTATAAATTTTTTTATTTTAAGAAAGTCAGACCCCAACTTTCTAGCAGTCACCACACTCTAATAGGTTAAGTTGAAAAACGTAGCTTTCTCATCACAGATTTTTCAAAATGCAGCTAGATCACAATTTCCTAAACGGCGGTGCAGTGTTGGGCAACCAACTAGTTTGATCTTATTTCTTTATCTTTTTATTAATTTCCTCCTCTTTTCTTTGAACCCCCCTCCCCTCATCACATTAATGGGTGCTCAATCTGTTGGATTTATTTTTGAAAACTCTTCAATTTCTCATCATTGCTACAATAACATTCTTCTTTAGGCTCATGCTAATTACTTTCAAGGGGATTCTATCTACAAACTTTACCAAAAGTTAAACACCTTAAAAAGTAGCCTTATAGCTCAAAGTTGGTTTTTGTCTAACCACTTATCCAAGACTATTAGGTCCCTAGAAGATGATCGATTTAAGCTTCATCTAGACTACAACCTACCAATGCAACCCTTAATAGACAATCCAAACTTATTAATAACAAATTCATTGATCTCAACAAACTCCAAACTTTTTACATCACTCAAGGAGCCAAAGCTAAGTGGATCTATTGTGTGGAGAATGATTTACACTTTCTCTTTGTCAATATCAAAGGGAAAAGGAATTTCAATTTAATCAAATGGCTTACTACTTGCACCGGTTCCTTCCCCTCTTCCGTTGACATTGTGGGAAGCTATACACTACCTTTAAAATTTGTTCAACCTTTTCTTTTATCTAATCTGCTTCCCTTAAGAAGCTCTATTTTTTATTAGGACATTAAGCATGTGGGTTTTTTTCTTCCAAAACTTTCTTCCAAAACTCCTCTCCTAACCTCAACAATTTCAACTTTGAAAATTTTTGCCTCCTTCTGAGATTTATTTGTGAGCAAAGGTTTGTGTAATTCTTAAACCCTTTTTCTATAATGGAAGACTTTATAAACTGTTGAAAGCTACAACTATCTTTCTTATTATTAAGATTTCACATGCAAGTTATATTTTTGGCATTAGACCAATCTCTATTTGCAACTCTTTACAAAATTATTGCCAAACTTCAAGCAAACATACTTAAAAATGTCATGCTTCATTATATTCATTAAGCTCAATCTAGATTCATTCAAAATAGGCTTGCTTTCGAGAATATTATCTTATTAACTAGTGACATTCTCGACATTATGCTCAATCTAGCTTCATTCAAATTAGCTCTAGTTGAAACAATGGGTTATTTTATGCTAAATTGGGCATCAAAAAGGCTTTTGATGTTTTTATTGCTTTACTAAGAGGAACCACTTAAAAGGCTTCTTTCTTTTATTTATTTCTTGGATTAAGAGTATGTTTGGGGTAGCTTCTGCTTTTTGTAAAGATGATTGTAAATATGTTGAGAATTTATAATTTCATCCCTATTTTTTCACTTGAAATGTCACTTTCTTTGCAGCTTTTTTGGGACCATTACATACATAAGAAGTCTCTTTTTGAGTTTTTTGGAAACAATCTCTTTAGGTTGATTCCTTTTCATCGCACTACTTCCTTAAATGTTATTTATCTTCCCCGATGACTAGGGCCTATCTCATTTCACTACTAGCTCTTATATCTCACCATTATTATATTATTCTTGTCAATCAAGATAAGGATGTTTTATAAGATGGCAACAACAAGCCCTATTTTGCTTGCTTTGCAATAGAGATTTTGAGTAGAGTAATTATTTTTTTGCTTTTCACAACTGCCTTGCTGAAGCAGTGGTTGGCCTACATTACTTTTTTCTTGCTTAACTCTTCTCTTCTGCAATTTCTGGAACATGTTAAGGATATGACCAATACTTCTAATAACAACAACAACAAAAAGCCTTTATTCCACTACGCGAAGTCAACTACATGAATCATTGTTCTCCGTAATATTCTATTAAGTGTTAATTCTCATTTAGTTCTAATAAAATAAAATCATTTTTTCTACTACCTAACCAAGTCTTCTTAGGTCTACCTTTACTTTTATTAACATAGGTTAAATCTAATACATCTACTCTCCTAATTGGGTCATTAGACGACTAACGTTTTATGTGACGAAACCATCTAAGGTGACACTCTCTAATCTTATATGTCATTGAAATTACTCCAACCTTTTCACGTAAATATTCATTTCGCATTTTGTCTCAATGTGTAAAGCCACTCATCCACTTGAGCATTCTTATCTTCGCAACACTTAACTTCATTTTATGCATCTCTTTTTGGCCAATATTCCAAATCATATATCATTGCAGGTCTTATCATCATCTTATAAAATTTTTCCTTAAGTCTAAGCAGTACTTTTATCACATAACAGGCCAAATGTATTCCTCCACTTCAACCATCCAACTTGAATTCTATTAATAACATTTTCATTTATAAAAGAAAATACTTTGGACAATCCCCCTTGTGCTTGAACACAAGTAATAGCTCTAGTAGTAGACATGTATTTAATGACTTGAATAAAAACAATATTAATTTTTTTCTTTTCTATTATTCTCCAAAGCATTTCTTTTAAAATTTTATCATATGCTTTCTCTAAATCAACAAATATCATTTGTAGATCCTCCTTCCTCTCTCTATACTTCTCTATTAAATCTTTCAACAAATATATAGCATCCATAGTAGACCTATTTGGCACGAAACCAAATTAGTTTTGAGAAATTTTTGTATTGCGTCGTAACTTATGTTCAATTACCCTCTCCTATAAATTTAATGTATAGCACATTAACTTAATTCTTTTATAATTTGCACACTCTTGTGCACACCTTTATTCTTAAAAAATTAAAACCAATAAACTCTTTCTATACTCATCATACATCTTTTTAGTTTTTAAAATAATATTAAAAAAATTAGTAAGCTAATAAATTCCTTGATCTCCTAAGCATTTTCGCACTTCTATTAGAATATCATCAGGTCCCGCTTTTTCACATTTCATCTTCTTTAAAGTTTCTTCAACTTCGATTTTATTAATACGACGATAAAAATAAAATTCTCTATTTTCATTTAGATTACGAAGATCGCTAAATTCAATTTACGAAGATCGCTAAATCATTTAGATTCACACTATTCTTTTTTAATAAAAGCTCATTATGATTTTTATTTTTAATGTACTTCACTTAAATTAAATTTATACTTCACCTATCTCTTTGCTTGACTAACTTATACATACATCGTTCACACTCTTTAGTATCCAATCTATTATATAAATTATTAAAAATTATATTCTTTGTCACATATTGCTTTCTTAAAATCTACATGGGTTACTTTATATCTTTCTCAATTCTCCAAGATTTTATATCTAAATTAACTTTTATAATAAAGTTTCTCATTTTTTATTTTTTTTCTTGCATATTTTAACTCCACTATTAACTATTTTTATTAAAAAAAAATTTTTCTTTTGATTTTTTAAGCACGATTTTTTTCAACTTATTTAATCTCACTTGATACATTTTTTTATATAATATCGCTTTCTCATGAACATCTTAAATCTTAATTTTTTATAACTTGCTCTTAAAAATATTCTTATTAGTATTCTTTAAGTGCTCTTATCTAATTCTAGGATAATGTTTCAATTTATTTTTTATTTTTCTACCATTCATCTTAAAATCCAAAACTAATAGTCGATAATGAGTACTTAAATTTTATCCAGAATGACTTTATAATCTATACAGTCTAACGATCTATTTTTTTATTAGAAAATAACCAATACTTCTTTCACTTTAAAAAATTATTTTTGTCATTATTTGTCTAACTTATTTCAAGGAGGAAAAAAAATGAAAAGAGATGTACCCATAAAATTGGCAGTCGTTCTATCATCATTGTTTGAGTTAGACATTTTTTGAAAGCTAAAACTGGATGGAATCCAAACTTGGATATATATATATTAACTCCTAAGCCCCTTTGCTTAGCTTATTTTGCTTTCTATGTGGGGGTTATAGTGTTTTCTATAAGGTTTTTGATAGCTAGTCACATATGGTGCTTGGTTTTTGGCTGCTATTTTTGTCTTTTTTTTGTTTATGGTTTGGCACTCTTCTTAAGATTTCTGAATAATGTTGGTTTCAGTGTATATATATATATATATATATATATATATATATATATATATATATATATATATATATATATATATATATATATATATATTTTTTTTTTTTTGACACTCTTCTAGCTAATGTCACAGTATTTTATTTCTGGACGATGATAAATTTCTTGTTGTGTTTGACCCCTGAGGAACACTCTGCTTTGTCATAATGCATTCATAACCGCCTCTACAGCCCCTTTTAACTCCTATTTGTTTATAACCATGTCATTTAAAATTAAATAAATGACATGAGGTTAAATGCCCTAATCAATGAAATTAATTAAATTCGATTTAATGAAAATACCATTCAAAAACATCAAAATTAATTAAATAAAAATATCGAATCAATTAATGATCGATCCAAAAATTAAAATTAATTTTAATGAAATTATGCATATCAAAGTCGAGAAGTCGATGATGTCTAAACGACCTCCGCTATAAATTAATCGCCGCCGCCGCCAAACGCTGAGACCTATCAAACGATACCTTCCGGACCCATTCGAAAAGTGTGCGTGAATGTCGACAATGCGATGCCGCATAAATTGTAAACCTAATTTCATCCCGACCGACGTTATCCCAATGCCTCCGATCGAATTGATTACGCCGTTGCCGCGACAACCAAACACCTAAAATTGACACCCATATATAGTTTAGTGCATAAATTAATATCACATAAAATAATATTAAATTATAATTAAAGAGACTAATGGTCGCTTAATCCTTTAAACCCTTTAATTTCTACCTAACTCCGCTGTCACCTAATCAGAGACCGCCTAAGAATCGAACGAAGCGTTGACCCTCATTTCACGCCTCTACTCATTCGACTCTCCTCTCTAAAGTTATCGCTTTCGCTTCGCTCTTCTCTCTCGAAGGATCTCTCTGCTTCTCGATCAAGTTTCAGGACAGATACTCCCAGACTCCTTCCTCTCACGACATTTCCTCCCGTTCTTTGCTTTTTGTCACAGACGGCCTCTTGTTTCTCGGCATTTCTCCGCTTCCGCTCCCAAGAAAAGCTTGAGGGTTCTCCTTTCTCTCTCAGTCGAACTGGATCGCGGAGTCTTACGAGGCGACCGCTCTTCTTGAGCTAAAACCCCTTTCCTCCTTTCCTCTTAGAAAACCTCGTTGTTTTCTCTAACCCTAAGCTTGTTCTTACGATTTGAGTTTCTTTGGTTAGGGTTTTGCTAAATATGCTATATCTTATGCTTGGATTAAGAGTTTCCTGGGATTTGGGATGATGTATACCAAATCTCATTTCTTATTGCCATTATTCACGGATTTTGTGATCCTTAGCTTACTAAAAAATGATTTGGGATGATGTATGGCCCAAATATTGTGTTGTTTACTATTTTTCATGGACTATGTGTTTCCTCTTGGAAAATTTCTGGATATGGTAAAACAAATTTATGCAAATATTTCTTATCCCTAAAGGCATAAAAGCTTGCTGAAATTTCTTTTATCTAGAAGAAATTGCATTGTTTTACTAGTAAGTGAGTTTGTTGGAAATTATCTTTATCAAAGGAATGTTTTTGAAAATATTTTTTTTTTAAGGGGGAGTCAATCATTTTGTTATCAAAGGAATGTTTGCTGAAAATATTTTTTTATCTAAGGGGAAATCAGCTAATATGTTATTTGATGAGTATAAGGCTTAAACTTTCTTATCTAAGGGAAAAATCAATTATGCCGTTGATGAGATATGATGTTCTCCCATGAATTTCATGCTTTTACTTTGCTTCAATTGATTTCCTATAACTATATATATCATGCCTTTTTTCATATACAAATCAAATCTAAAAGAGGGATTTTAAATATTGTTGGTTTAAATCTCTAGTGTCATGATTGCTTATTGTTTCTTATGGATATCTATACTTTTATCTCTGAAAATAATTTCTTCTTGAGAAAATAGAATTCTTAAGCTAAATGCAAGTATTTCCTTTCCTCAACCCTATGTTCTTATCATATGGAGGAGTTATGAAATTGTCTTTCTTACCTACAAAAGAAAATGATGAAATCAAATTTAAAAGCATGGGTATGGGTGTTGAAAATCCCAAAATCAAACTCCAAAATCAAAAAACTCCAAAATCAAATTTGTTTACTTTTCTTTATGGGCTTCATTCTTGTTACTTTGCTTAAACCAATTCTTGATGATACATTATGCAAGAAAGGAAGAAAGGAATGATCGGCTTGAGTTTAATCCCTACTTGCATACACTATTTCGCCATTTGATATCTTATTAATGGGAAATATACTGATAATTCGTTGTTCCAACGCAGAAATATGCTATAAGATCCGCTCACATCTGCAACGCGGAAAACTCATAATAAAGACACTCACGCGTTCCAACGGCGAAAATATGCTATAGCACGCTCACATTGTTCCAATGCGGAAACAGAATAAAGACGCTCACGCTTGTTCCAACGCAGAAATACGGTCTATAAGACTGCTCACATCGCTCCAACGCGAAACTTGAATAAGACTGCTCACGCTGTTCCAACGGCGTAAATATGTTATATGACCGCTCACATCGTTCCAACGCTACGGAAAACTTAACTGCGTTGTTCCAACGCTGACAGAAATATGCTATAAGATCCGCTCACATTGTTCCACGCGGCGAAACTAATTGCGCATCTTCACGCCGCTTCCAACGCGGCAGTTATGATAAAGATTGCTCACGCTTGTCTAACGTAGGGAAATGCAATGCCGTGTTATGCAACCCATGCACGCCTCTTCGGGTGCAAATAAACTTTCCGGGTGTCACGACACTACCATTAACGCCTTTCTTGGCGGGTGGAAGGCTTACTCCTCAAGCTCCCCTACGCGGATGACGCCGGAGGCCAAATTTTCATAAGAAAAAAAGAGTTGAAATGTGTCATATATAAATGCTTATACTTTAATTTCATATACATGTGAATGCAAATTTATTGCTTTACGCTTATAGATCCGTCAGGTTCCAACGCGGAAACCATGATAAGCACTGCTCACATTGTTCCAACGCGGAAGCATGATAAAGATGTTCACGTTCCAACGCTGAAACAACGGTACGAACCCATGCACGCCTTTCGCGCGTGGACAAATAAACTTTCTAGGGTGTTTACACTACCATGCACGCCTTTCATGGGAAGGCCCCAAGCCTCACTGACGACGTCGAGGTCGCCAAATTTTCTTTAAAAAAAAGGAGTTAAAAGAAATGATGAAATGCTTAGTTAACATATTGGCTTAAAATGCTTCTTTGTCATATACTTATATACTAATCTCTATATAATGAAAGTTATCCTATTTGGTAAGTTTGACATAAAGTGGATTCTATCTACTGATGTTATAATACACATTGACATACGCTCAAACTTAAATGCCTCTCCTACTTTACTCATTATTCACACACCATGATTTACATACGAGATATGAAGACTTTGAAACACATACTGAATAAATTAAATCCATATACATATATATCAAGAAGATATCAAAAAAAATAAGTTAAAAAACTCACAGTATATGTGACAACTTAACCCTCTTTGCAAGATTGAAAGAACTTAAACTTGAGAGGTATAAGGAGAAAGAAGTAAAGAAAATTCTGTGAAGGAAATCCCTCTTATTTATGGCTTCCTTTCCCTTTACCATCTATTCTTATAAGATCGACACGCTCGTCAATCACGCATGAAACCATCTAACGAATGCCATTTGTATGCATTTATTTATGCGACACGCTGTGATACTCATCTTTATCTCTTTCTTGAAAAGGAAAATAAAGTCCATATCTTCTTAATAAATTTAATGAGTATTGTCTCCACTTTGTGAACAGATGTGGGTGAATTTTAATTAATCCACTGTTTTTTTAAATGACATATGACATCTACTTATATATTCCCTCCCCTTATCAAGAGAAATAAATGCTATGTATTGATCATAGCCTTCAAAATGATTATTTCATTTATGTTACTGATTCACATAAAGAAAAGGCTTTTCAAACCAAATCTGTCTCATTCTAACATCAATTTATATTCGATCATACGAGCCTTCAAATGATTATTTCAAATTTCTTGATTTGCACATAAAGAAAGAGTTTTAGCCAAACCAACGCCTAAACTATTCTATCATCACTTTATATTGATCGATGCCTTCAAAATGATTATTTCATTTTACTTCTGATTACATATAAAAAAAAGATTTTAAATCAAATGCTTAAACTCATTCTGCTATCACTTTATATTTGATCATATGCCTTCAAAATGATTATTTTAAATTTTATTGATTCATATAAAGGAAGGCTTTAAATCAAGTTTAAATTCATTTTAGCCATTACTTTATGATTGATCAATAGCCTAAAATAATTTATTTCACTCTATACCTCACATTTGGACTTAAAAGGAGTGTTCAAAATAATACGCAAGTCATATATAAAGAGATGCTATAATCCGGTTTCTTGACCGTCCTTAACAAAACCTAAAATCCCAGATCAAAACTCATAAGATTACAATCAAGTCAAATAATAAAATGACAGATGTTATACTTCCTGCTGTCTTGAGGCCCGGCTAACAAAACCTAAAAATCAGATCAAAACTCATGCCAGATAAATCGAAGTCAAATACAATGACATGTTATACATTCCCGGCTTCTTGACCGTCCCGTTAACAAAACCCAAAATATCATATTAAAACCTAAACTCAGCAATCAATCTACATTTCACTACATTTAATGTCCATATAACATTTTAAAAGAACAGATGTCACATGTATGTTGAAATGTCCAAACATTGGACGTAAAGTTAGATATAAAACAAAAGAATGATGCTATACTTCTTGGTCTTCTGACGCCCGTTAACAAAACCTAAAAAATTTGATATTATAATTTCAAATTAATAATATAGAAGTTAAACATAAGACAAAATATCGAATCCCAAACCCGATCCTAGAACTGAACCCCAGATGATTGAACCCCGAAATGATCAATAATCGAAAAGAATAAAATCAATATATTCAAAAAATCATAAATCAAAATTCAAAGAAAATACAAAAATATAAATAAAAAAATGAAATGAATTATTTAAATTAAAACTTAAAAATAAAAAAAAATAAAAAATAAAATCAATCCACCCCTCCGCAATTTATTTCTGAGAAATTAAGAAAACTTTTGCTCACAAAGAAATTAATGCCAAATTAAATACATAACTACCTTCACACTCAAATATTCCTAAAGCTCGTAGCGACGCGTGCGGTCCTCGTCTGCTGCTGACATACACCACACACATATATTTACGACCCTCTCGACCGTGGTTCACGATATGACACCACTAAATTACACGGCAGCTCAGATGTTCTCTAACTCCTTTTGAATGTTTTTCGTTGGTTCTACGTTGCTAAGTTTATATTTGTCCCTTAGACAAACTCCACCCCTGTGTCTACAAGCGATACTTGACGACGAACTACGACAAGGATTCTTCTGGCCGTCGTCGACTACCTCTCGACTGTTTACCGCGGACCACTGGATGATTAACCATAGATCTTGACGACGGCCATCGTTACTCCCACAAAAATTTTAAGTTAAAATAATAAATTTCATATAGTTCCCACTCAATTATATACTTATTTAACGATTCATCGACCAAATTTTAATCGAAAGTGCTTCTCAAGATTTGGGTAATTAACTATAGGGCTTGCATAGAAACCCTAACCAGATATAAAAAGTTCTCACCAAATGAGAATAAAATCTCTGGTAGTGTCTTATCTACTATTCATCCGCTCTTCAAATTATCACCGACACTTAAAAACTCTTTCTTTTCTTTCCAAAAGAGGTCGGCGAATTTTTCTGATCCCAGATTGGCGACTTGGGAAAGGTTTCTTCCATCTTCGCTATTTAAGTTATAATTGTAGTGGGTATAAAAAAAAAATAAATGAAAATGAAATGGGAAATGATAAGTTAAACTTGACAAAATTAAAACTTCTTCTTCAAAGTCTTAAGTCATTTGAGATTTTATTTAGTGTATGCTTAGTATGCTTTATCTTATTACTATATTTTTTGGAAGTAAGGTGATAGTGGTTATTTTTTAATTCTTAATTTTACCTTTAAAACTAGAATGGCCTGAACAGTATCCTTATTACTCTGTGGTACCAACATCCGTTGGCCAGCTTGTCATCAAACTTTGGGCTACCATCAGGTTTGGTAGCGTGGATTTCCCCATCTTGAATGAGCAGTTCTTGAGCCTCGACTTCTTTGAAGTCTGAAGCTTCGTCTGCATGTGTGCAATCTCTGAGGAAAAGGCTAAAGTGACCCTCTTTGTAGGGTCACAATTCGGTCTTTGAGAGGCTCGGCGGAGACACCAATCATGAAGAGGGTTATTCTTGGTGGTCTCTTTTGTCCTCAGAATAATGCAATCTGCCGGTGAACCATTCGCCCAGGGAGGCATGATCTTTGAAACTTCTTCATCAGGCAAGCTTGGCCGGAAGAAAGAAAAAAAAATCTTGAGCTGTGCGTGAATCTTGTCGCGGTATTGCGATTTAGAACCGGTGAGTGTTACCCTGTCGGTTTGACTTAAATGGGTTAAGCGAACTCTGCGGACTCAGCGATCCTTACGGACCCACGTCGGTTCCGCTCCTCCTGCGAGGAAACCCGCTATCTGGTGCATGGGTTCTCAGTGGCCAGGAGAGGGATGAAAAGAAAAAGGTCACATGTAAGGATCTTGGGGGCTCCTCGAGGAGACTCCGACTCAATGCCGGCGGGTAATCCATTCCCTGGTGAGCATCGGGTGTGACACTTGGCGTGTCAGAATCCGAAGGTCCGGTGGAAGAGGTAGCATATGGAGGCTGAGCCTCGAAAAGTACTCAGAAAGGCATGGCGTGACATCGGTGTGAATTCAGAGATCCTTGAAACTCAAATCTATCGGTGATGGGAGCTAAAGAGACTGATGATAAAGGATATGACGGTGACACTTGGAGAATCCTCAGGGGATCAGTCATCCAATTCGTGAGGAGGTTAACCATGGCGAAGTGATTCCTTGGAATCGGAAGTTCATTGGAGCCGTCGATCACAATGAAGAGAAGAAGAAGAAGGAGCGGCTGTTGAAGTAGTGTATATGGTGCAACAAGTCGGTGAGCCATCCGTCATATATCGACACAGGCGTCGTCTGTACCTCCCACGAAGAACAACAAAATGTTGAATAGAGGAAGCATCCTCGAGTCTTGAGAGAGGAACAACGAAGAAGAAAGAAGAAAGGAAGAAAATCCCGAAATCTACCACTTTGGCGAAGCGAGAACAAATTCGTCGGATGAAAGCCAAAGATAAAGAAATCGCTTCAGTTGAATATGAAAATGAAGCGAAATGATGATCTGAATGCTGCGATGATGCGATTAATCTGAGGAATATTGCAGCGGGTCAGTCCAAATAATCATCAAGCCTCCGGCCCTCAATCCTCAATAAATTTGATCTCCACGTGCTTGAGGGTCCAAATTGAGCTGAATATAAATGAGTAAATGCTACCGAGAATATACAAACTATATCGGCGTGACCTCTCAACTTGATATTATCTTGAATGAAGATCAGTTATTATATTTCTGAGGCGAGAAAAATTGAGCAAAGCCCATATCCGGTATGATCAATTCCATCGAAGGGATATTCAATGCAAAGTTTAATCTTTGGCATGGTAATCAGACATGGCGATTCAAAGCATCTGCGGACGGGGTAATGATGCATTATTATTCGATTATTCGGTAGTTTAACTTTGCTTTGAATGGTATCTTTGAGTTATCAAATGACTTCGGTCAGACTTTTCTTGAACTTGAAAATATGTTCGTTAAAGGTTATTGATCAACAAGATTCGATCTCTTGAGAAGAGGAAGAAAAGTCGATCGCTAGATATATTACGTTGGCGAAATATGAGTATGAAATGTGAACAACAATTAGAAGCGCATGATCAATTCTGATGGCGCAACATCGATGATAAGATGGCCTTATCTTTCAATGGCTTCAACATTTAGAGCTACTTGAGAAATTAATTAAATTTATCGTTCGATGTGGCAAGATAAATCAAAGAGCAAAAGCTCAGACCGAAGAAGGTGAAACACATTTCACCTCATCTGAAAGGATCTGAGTGTTAGTTAATATCGTAACAAAGAAAAGGCTACATCGAAAAAACCAAAGCGGTCATTGATCACCCAGCTCATACTTGGAGGTAATGATGTACCCGAGGGTTTATTGAATGGCGACCAAAAAACAAAGGAAGCGAATGACTTTCATGGCCCCACAAAGAAAAGGCGAACAAAGAGTATTCTTTTAAGAGGAAAGTGTGGTGTTTAACATGCACTCAAAGTAGGTCTCCAATGTAAAAGACACGAAGAAGGGACAAGCGAGATAATCTAACTATTGTCCATATCATGGTGCTCGACCATCCTGTTGAAGATTGCTACATATTCAAAGATTGGCTAGAGCGAAAATATAGAAATGGAGAATTCACATTGTCGGACAGTGTATTGGTGCGTCCGAAGAAAGAATCCACCAAAGTAATCACCTCATCTCATCTTATCAAGCGAGATAAAGGCAAGAGAAGGCGGTCGATGATGAAGGATGGCGGTATGATCTCTAAAAAGGCGTAAAATGTTGAAACAATTGGAAGGCGTTCGTGTATTGGAAATCACCACTTGAGCGTACTTGAGTTGAGACAAAACCAAGTTATGGGAAGGCTAGTTCATCTCACGAAGACTAGCCAAATCATGAGGAAGGCTAAACACAAACAAAAAATAAATTAAATAAGAAAGAAGAAGCGTAGCACAAATATTACTTACTATTGATGTATAGCGTAACACAAGGATCATCAATAATATGGAAGATTATACAATCAACAAGGCGACCTATCATGCGAGAATTCATTACAAATCTTGGATCGATGAAGAAGCGGGGAAGAAGGCGAAGAACTTCCTCAGTCTTGCTTGATGATGCATGAAGTTGATGACTTAGAGGAACTGTTTCCCAGATGAAGATGAATCGAGCTCACCATATCAACAAATATAAAAAAATGTAAAGTTAGCGGATTACGAATCTTCTAGTCTATCATTAGGCAGGCGAAGCGAATCTTTGAAGCAGAGTCATCGAAGATTGGATGCAAATGAATAGCTTCAATGCAGTTGAGAAGTGGTTAGTCTACCATCCCAACGAGGAAAGAGCCAATGAATAAGATAAAGGAAAAGAAATTGAAATGAAAAAGTTATCCCTAAGGATTCAAATAAGAAGCCTTCATCAAGGGATGGATCTGATATTCTATCCCATCTAAGGAAAATTCCGCGACTTAGTGTATGAAGCACTTAATGTCGAAGATCTCGTAACACCTTAATTGAAGCTCTCAAAGTTCAGCATATTTCTTTGAGCGTCTAGAGACCTTGCATGTTCAAGAGCCTCCAATCGTCACATTTTGAAGATGATCTAATGCTGCGAGCACAATGTACATATGTTACGGTGAAAGTGATGAAATTATAATACGGATCTTAATTGATCCGGTTCCTCAATGAATCTTATGAACTTGAGAACTCTTAGATGGTATCTCTAGATGTACAACATGAGGCGAGATAAAGTCATGGTTCAAGGTTTCAATGAGAAGGAATGAGAAAACTATCGGGTCATTTAGTCCTTCCTCTTAAATTTGGAGACCTACACACTAAATTTCATGTGATCGATCTGAGATACTTCATTGAGCCTTACGGGTGACCATGGCTTCATAAGTATGGCATTGTCCCATCTACATTGCATCAATGTATGAAATATACAAAGGATGGAGAAGAAGAATGCCAAATTGTGGGTGACATGCAACCTTTTACTTGCATGAAATGAAGATTTATCAAGATGCCGGTTATTTCCTTCCGAGGAATCAAAGCTAACAAAACAACGCAAATCGCATCTACTTCAAAACCCATAAAAGAACAAGTTAAGAAGAAGGGAGAAGGTAAAATGAATAAAGGAAAAGGAGATTGTTCCAAATATCCCAGGGATATAAAAGTCCAAAATCAATAACACTTGTCCTCATCAGCGTGATCTTGAAGAAGAAGATGAATGTGTTCCTTCTAAATCCAAAGGTCCATGAATCTTCGGTAAAACACGATTGAGGAAAATCAATTTGACTCGATTATGAGTTTGAATCGCTTTTGAAGGTAGGTGCAATGCACCTACTTTAAAACAATCATAGATCCATCGCGAGACTACACTAGTCACTCTATTCCTCCCAACATTTTAAAGAAATCACCCTCGAGAAACTCACAAAGTCGAGGCGGTGACCTTCTATGTACCTCCTCTCCCACGGAAACCGCGCGGGAAGCTGTTTTATAAATCCAGGGTGTCGAGAAGAAGATCGATTGGGTAATGCATTATCGAAGAAGAAGAAGCTATGCCACAAGGATACCAAAATATTACTCTCCAAAGATGCAAAACTAATCTAAACATGGGGTCCAGTGAGCGGTAAGCAAGGACTAAGCTCTTTGAAATGATGTGGTACCCAAAAGGTTCTCAAACCATTGGTAAGAGAAATAAACACTACAAAGGCCTTGGTTTTATCCAAGACGGTCCACAATATACACATTACTACACGAGGAATAGAAGTTGAGTGATGATGAAGATGAGAATGTCATTCTTAATGTTAGTCTCACAAATAATGAAGAAGTAGAAGCAGGCCACTGAAGAGCTTGAAGATGGTGGGGGAGGCTACTATGGATGAACTTAAAGAAATTAATTTGGGAACCGGGAGGATCCTCGCCCGTTCATCGTACTTCACGAAGATAAAGTGGAAGAATTAAAAATTTTGCTCACGTGAATTCGGGATTGCTTTTTGGACATATCTGAAATGCGAGCTTATCACGATATAGCGGTTCACAAACTAGCAATGCGATGCGGCACCGGTCAAGCAAGCCTCTAGCGAATGAGATTGGAGGTTGAAGAAACGGTAATTGCGAAACCAAGAAGCTCATTGAAGTGGTTTTATTCGAGAAGAAAAATATCTTGGATAGCTAATATTGTCCCGTGAAAAGAAGAATGAATTGATTCAGATACATGTCGACTTGATTTAAACAAAGCATGTCCAAAGGATGACTTTCCATCGAAGCTGTTAGTGGATAACACTTCAAACCACGACATGTTCTCATTTATGGATGGATCGTCGTTACAATCAAATCAAGATGGCTCACGAAGATGAGAAGCATACCATTCGGGACGCCGGTGCATATATTGCTACAGTCATGCCTTCGGCTTGAAGAATGATAGGACTACATACTAAAGAGCTATGACACGAATCTTTGTGAGTTGATTCATCAAAAGTAGAGTGCTATGTTGATGACCTCGTTGTCAAGAGTATAGATCGCAAAGATCATCTCGATGATTTAAAGTTGATCTGAAATGTGTGAGTCTCTTGGATATATGTAAAATGAAATCGATCCCAACAAAATCAAAGCGATTGTCGAAATGCCTCCTCCAAGAGTCTTCGTCGCTCCATCGGAGGACATCTCGCATTCATTAGAAGATTTATATCAAATCATGAGGCGGTCTCGACCCTTTGCAAAATTAATGAAGAAAGATACTCCTTTCAAGTGGTGAAGAATGTCAAGAGGCCTTGACGATGTAGAAATATCGTTGAACCCACCCATTCTTGCTCCAATCCGGAAAGCCTCTCATGTACTGAAGAGGAATCTCTAGGTGCTTTGTTGGCCGACATAATAAGGAAGGAAAAGAATGCTCTATCTTATATTAATTAGAAATAGGGGCGAAGCGCGTTATTCTCCAATTGAGAAGCATTGTTTGGCGTTAATTTTCTTTGCCCCAAAAGCTACGTCATTACATGCTATCTCATAAAATTACCCTTATCTCAAGGATCGATCCGTTGAAGTTCTTGATGACAAGACCAAGCGTTGACAGTCACGCGATGGTCGCTTGTCAATTTGATATTACATATGTTCCCGAAGCGGTGAAGGGGCAAATTTTGGCGAGATTTTCTTCGCTCATCCCATCCGTAGACTCATTGCTTAATGATGATCTTCACGATGAGCAAATCATGCATATATGAAAAAGAAAAGCAACAAATGTGGAATTGTATTTTGATGGAGCTTCGTCCATTAGATACACTCAACCCTCAAATCTCCCAAAGGCTCAGTGGTATGGTCTCATCTTGATCACACACGAAGGTGGCATCGAGACATTCTTATAAATTAACTCAACCACAACAACAAGCGAGAATATGAAGCGTTGGTGGCGGGTTTAGAGGAAGCCATTTCCATGGAGTCCGAGAATCAAATTTATGGCGATTCTCAACTCGTCATTAATCAAGTGTTGGGCCTTTACAAAATCAACAAGCTTGAATTGGCTCTTATCACAAAGCGAGTTCTCGAGCTTATGAAGCAAATTCAAATGTCATTATGACTCGAGTCTCGAGGAATAGGAATAGCATTCTTAGCTAAATTAGCTAAAGAAATGTAGTATGGATGGCTACTATATTAATTAGTGTGTGCACTCGTCGAGTCCTAGAGCCGATAAATTTAAAATCCCTGCTGGAAGAGGGGTCATCAAACATAAGTCAGCAGGGTGCAGCTCATGTTGCTCCTTACACTCCCTTACAAATTACTTCTCAAAGTCAACAAGACAAGCTTCAAACCATTCAAGAAGAAAGCCTCCAACCTGCGGAAGCGCTAAAACCAGATGAAATTCTTATAGTAGAAGAGAAGGAAGACTGGAGACAGCCCTTCGTCGACTACTTCAAGGAAGGCAAATTGCCAAATAATAATTCGATAGGCACAACTTGAGAAAAGGCTTATATGCTTATGTTGGCAATACTACGTATCGTAGATCCTTGAGCAGATGTGGTGCGATGTTTGGGAATAGAAGAAACAAAGTAATTGTTGAAATCCATCAAGGACTTTGTGGTGCACACCAATCAGGTCCTAAAATGGCTTTCAAAATTAAAAGAATTGGATATTATTGGCCGTCATGGTAAAAGATTGTCAATCATGCCAGAGATGCCATGAATGCCGTCCATGGTAACATAATTCATCGACCTCAAATCCCGTTGCATCCAACGATAGCATCTTGCCGTTTAAATGTTGGGGACGGATGTAATTGGACCAATTGATCCACCATCATCATTTGGTCACCGTTTTAGCGACCGATTACTTCTCCAAATGGGCGCACCATTTAAAGAAGTTCTGTGAACAAGTGACCAACTTCTTTACCCACAATATTGTGTCTATAGATTTGGTGTACCAGAATCATTTTGATATCGATTGACCTTCAAAAGTACTAAAGTTTATAAATTTCGATCATAAGATTGATTGGCGATATTATCAATTTATAATCCGAGAGCAAATGGCTTGGTGAGGCATTTAATAAACACTAGTCAAATTGCTTAGAAAAATTCTCACAAGAAATAAAGGAGTGGCATACCAAACTTGTGGAAGCGGAGAGCACCACTTACAAACTCCTACAAAGTCTACTCCCATGCACGTGTTTGGGGCGCAGTTTTACCACTCAGTTGTTGAACTACCTTCGCTCAGGTAGCCATTCAACAAAATCTTACCCAAGATGAGAATGCTCTCATGGATGGAAGAGCTTGATGCGCTTGAGGTCGCTCAAGCTCGACAAAATCTAGAAGTCTCGGCGAGGATGTCCGATTCGATCATGATCGCCTCGAGCTTTTCGGGGAAGGAGAATTGGTCTGGTGCGAAGACCAATCATCCCTCATCGCAATTGGCGGTAAATTTGAACCTAATTGGGAAGGACCTTTTGTTATTGAAAAGGTATATCGAACTATCACGTTGACAAGGTGAAAGACCAATCCGCCAATCAACGTCGGCATTTAAAGAAATATTACACATGAAAGTGTGATTGGACAAATCTGCATTTGAAAATCTTTATTGTCAAACACTTATGAAAATTTTCATTGGAAATTCTCTTGTAACACAAGAATGCATTTCAAAATAAAATAAAATCCACTGTTAGGCAGGGGCATTTTAAAATTTTATAGTAAAGTATCGGGCGTTCTGTAAGGCAGGGGCCTTTCTTTCTCTTTGGGTTGACATCGTCTAGTGAGAGATCCCACGCATACTCAAAATTATATTAAAAATTCTCAAATTTAAAAGTCTTCTTGACCAAAGAAAAAAAAATTTTCAAGTCTGCAAACTTCAACAAACCAAGTTGGAAGGACATTTTATCATCCCACTTCAAATCTAAAGGCTCGAGTTGGTGTATAAGGTCGGACTCAACATGCCCAATATGTCGGTCGGTCAGTGCGCTTACTCAACCGCCGGTAGTAAGAGATCTCCATCTCGTTGGCAGGATAAAATCCTTCATCAATTGCTCAAGTCCCACTCAAGTGGGTGTATAAGGTCGGTTCAACACGCTAAAATATACGAGTTGTCAGATCAGCACTCAACCTCACAAAGGCGTAGTAAGGGATCCTCTACTTGTTAGTTCAAAGACAAGAGCATCCAAATCCCCAAATCTCTCCAACTTGGTGAGTTCAAGTGACCCGGGCGGAAATTATCCCTATTGGTCGTAAGGTCATTTCAAAATTCTACAACCAAAGAAATCGAAAGGCCTTGGCCGGTTTGGAATCAAATACAAACGTAAAATCTCAACTCCTTGGTAAGTCTATCAAAGCAAAGCAGAAAGAAATTCTTCTTGATAAGTCCAATAAAGCAAAAGCGAGGCCAGAAGAAACTATCCCAATGTTAAATAGCTAAATCGAACTAAGGAGTTTTGTCATCAAGATGTTCATTACATGTGCAAAACAGGGGCCGATGACTCGTTGCCATTGATCCAACACAAGCTTTGAGAGCTGGGTCGTCGGCATTTATCCTTCTACAAGCGCGAAGGAGAGAAGGTAATTTTATCGCGATGAATCTCGAGATGATTCAGACTTTCTCCCATCAATCCATCAAGGCATGAGGCCGGGGATAAAGGAGGCACAAGATCTGAATCTCGAGATGAAATCTTCAACAAGTCCATCAAAGCACAAAGCTAGGACCAAGACATTTATCTCATAAACTCCATCAAGTCCAGTCAAGGCACAAAGCCGAGGCGGGGAGGAAATCAAATCCCAAAGTTCGAGATGAAATCTTCAACAAGTCAAGCAGCATACCGAGACATTTCTATCTCATCACTCAAGTCCACCAAGGCACAAAGCGACGAGGAAAATACAAATTCCAAATCTGGTGAGTCTTCAACAAGTCGTCAAAGCGGCAGGGCCAAGACATTCTCATCTCGTCAACTCCATCAAATTGCTAAGGCAAAGCGGGCAGGAGAAAATATAAATTTCACTCGGGAGGAAGTCTTCAACAAGTCCAGCAGAAAACATAGGGTTGAATGCAAAATTCTCTTGACAAGTTGATGATGACAAGTCAAATCATCTCCTTCATCTAGTCCATCAAGCACAAAACATTGGACTAATGACAAACCGGTTCAACGAGCTATGTATTGAGCGATGAAATGCAAATGCCCCAAGAGTTACTACATCAAAGAACGTCGGTATTATCGAAGTTGTAGAAATTACAACTTAGCGTGACATCCAAGCAAATCTCTTGGAGATCCAAGTTACTAGTGTCAACAAACCGGTCCGCACGCGCACAGTTTGTTCATTGTTGACTCAACTATGTGTCATTTAAAATTAAATAAATGACATGTTAAATGCCCATGCGATCGAAATTAATTAAATTGATTTAATATGAAAATTGACTTCATAATGCGTCAAAGCATCAAAATTAATTAAATAAATATATCAATTAATGATCGATCCAAAAATTAAAATTAATTTTTAATAAATTATGCGCATATCAAACGAGTCACGATGATGTCCGACTCGTTTGCGATTGATCGTAAGAGCGTCGAGACCTATCAAACGATACCTTAGACCCATTCGGCAAAGTGCGAATGTCGATCAATTGAATGCGATGCCGCACAAATTGTAAACTAATTTCATCCCACATCGGCGTTGTCCGAAACTCGATCCGAAATTGATCCGTTGCGTTGGCACAACCACAAAAATTGACCATATTGCAGGTTTAGTTAAATTAATATCATAATAATATTAAATTATAATTAAAGGGACTAATGGCTTAATCCTTAAACCCCTTAATTCTACCTAACTCCGCGCTATTAATCGGAGCCGTGACCTAGATCAACGATGATTGACCCTCATTTCACGCCCTCTACTCTCATTCGACTCTCCCTCTCTCGGCTAAAGCTCGTTCACGCTCTTGGTCTCTCTCTCTCGGCGATCTCTCTTCGCTCTCGGCTCCGATCAGCTCTACGACATACTCCTCGGCTCCTTCCTCTCACGACATTTCCTCCGTTCTTTTTTCGCTCTCGGTTTCCTCTCGACCTCCTCTTCTCTTTCTCCCTTAGTTTCCCTCCCAGCCAAAAGCTTCTTGGCGGTTCTCCTTTCTTTTCTCGCAGCGACGATCGTGAGTCTTAGTCGACCGCTTCTTGAGTAGGAAACCCCTTTCCTCCTTTCTTAGCATTGAAACCTCGGGTTGTTTCTCTAACCTAAGCTTGTTCTTGCATTTGAGTTTCTTTGGAAGTTAGGGTTTTTTTGCTAAATATCTATATCTTATGCTTGGGATTATGTTAAGAGTTTCCTTTAGGGATTTGGATGATGTATGGAATCTCATTTCTTATATTATTATTTGTGATCCTTAGCTTCTGAAAATGATTTGGGATGATGTATGGCCCAAATATTGTGTTGTTTTTGTTTTCATGGATATGTTTCCTTTGCTGGAAAATTTCTGATATGGTAAAACAATTTATGCAAATATTTCTTATCCTAAAGGCATAAAATGAAATTTCTTTTATCTAGAAGAAATTGCATTGTTTTACTAGTAAGTGAGTGTGGTGCTTAAAATTATCTTTATCAAAGGGAATGTTTGCTGAAAATTTTTTTTTTTTTTTTTTGTCAATCATTTGTTATCAAGGGAATGTTTGCTGAAAATATTTTTTTTATCTAAATCAGCTAATATGTTATTTGATGAGTATAAGCTTTCTAAACTTTCTTATCAGGGAAAAATCAATTAGCTTGGTTTGATGAGATATGATCTTTGTTCTCATGAATTTCATGCTTTTACTTTGCTATTGATTTCTATGAAGAATATATATATCATGCTCTTTCATATACAAATAAATCGAAATTAGAAAGAGGGATTTTTTAAATATTACATGGTTTAAATCTTGGCTAGTGTCATGATTGATTGTTTTTATGGATATTTATACTTTTATCTTGCTGAAAATAATTCCTTCTTGGGATAGAAAATATTCTTAAGCTAAATGCAAGTATTTCATCCTCAACATGTTCTTATCATTATGGAGGAGTTAGTGTTCTGAAATTGTCTTTCTTACAAAAAAAAAAATGATGAAATCTGTTTAAAAATGAGAATTTGGGTGTTGTGAAATCCCAAAATCAAACTCAAATTGAAATTTGTTTACTTTCCTTTATGGGCTTCTCTAATTCTTTCTTAATTCTTGATGATACATTATGCAAATCTTGTGAAAGGAAGAAAGGAATGATTGGCTTTTGAGTTTAATCCTACTTGCATATACTATTTCTCATTGATATTTTATATGAGGAAATATACTTGTGATAAATGTTCACGTTGTTCTACATGGCGAGAATATGCTGTTATAAGTACCCATTCACATTGTTCCAATGCGGGTGAAACTTGTAATAATTGCACGTTCACTTGTTCAATGTGGCGGAGAAATATGTTCTATAAGTACGCTCACATTGTTAATGCGGCCTGTAATAAGTACGATTGCTGTTCCGGCGTGATATCTTCTTATAAGTAGTCGCATTGTTCAAGCGGAAACTTATAATAAGTACACTTGCGTTGTTCGCGTGGGAAAATATCTTTATAAGTGCCGTTCGCGTTATTCCCGTCTGGGGAAACTTGTAATATGTTCACGCGTTGTTCCAAGCGTGAGAAATGTATGATAATCTTTGCTGCGTTGTTCCGGCGTGACAGGAAAATCTGTCGTGTTATGCAAAATGCGCGCTTTTCTTGGCGTGGTGGCAAATAAACTTTTAGGTGTCACACCATGCCGCACTTTCTTTGGTGGGAAGGCTAGTCTCACGACCCCATCGGGGATCGAGGAGTGCCAAATTTTCATAAGAAAAAAAAAGAGTTGAAATGTGTCATATAAATGCTTATACTTTAATTTCATATACATGAATCTGATTTATTTTATCTTTATAAGTGTTCGCATTGTTCGTCGGAAAACATGATGACATTCGTTGTTCCAACGTGGCACTGATATGATAAGTACTTGCTCACGTTGTTCGTGGCAGGAAATCTCTACATGACCCATACGCCTTTCTCTTGGCGTGGTCAAATAAATTTTGGTCTCCGCACCTACCGCCTTTCTTGGCGTGGTGGGAAGCAGTCTCAAGCGACCCTCTGTGATATCGTGGAGAATTTCTTTAAAAAAAAAAAGGGGATAGAAAAGAAATGATGAAATGTTTAGGTTAACATATTGGCTTAAAATGCTTCTTTATCATATGAATACTTATACTTTAATCTCATATAATGAAAGTTATCCTTTGTGGCAAGTATGACATAAAGTGGATTCTATCTAAAGCATGTTATGGAATACACATTAGACATATGCTCAAACTTAAATGCCTCCCACTTTACTTGTCATTTACGATTACATTGTGACATGTATGAAGACTTGAAATAATAATATAAATAAATTAAATCTATATATGACATGACATATATCGAAGATATCAAAAAAATGGTTGGGTTAGAAAATAAACTCACAAGTATATGTGGCATACTTAACCCTCTTTTCAAGATTGAAAGAACTTAAACTTGTGGTATAAGAGAGAAAAGGAGGTAGAAAATGTAAGTCTCTTGTGAAATCCTCTTATTTATAGCTTCTAGCCTTTCCTTTTGCCATCTATTCTTATGGCATCGACCGCGTGGTGTCATAAATTGCATCTGAGAAAACCATCTAATGTAATGCCATTTGTCATTCATGCACATGCATGGACGTAATGGCATGCCTGTCATCTTTATCTCTTTTGAAAGGAAAATAAAGTCTTTTCATCTTCTTAATAAATTTAATGAGTATTTGTCCCCCACTTGTCATGAGAATGCATGTGAAGGAGTAATTTTAATTAATCCACTTGCTTCTTAAACGACATACGACATCTACTCATATTTTTTTTTATATTCCTCCTTATCAAGAGAAATAAATGCTGTATTGATCATATGCCTTCAAAAATGATTATTTCAAACCATGTTACGATACACATAAAGAAAGAGTTTTAGCCCAAACCAAATGCCTAAACTCATTCTATATCACTTTATATTTGATCATATAGCCTTCAAAATGATTATTTCAAATTTATATTTCATTGATTTGCACATAAAGAAGTTTTTTTTCAAACCAAACGCCTAAACTCATTCTAGCCCATCACTTTATATTTGATCATATGCCTTCAAAATGATTATTTCAGCTTTATGTTTGCTGATTCACACATAAAGAAAGGATTTTACAAATCAAATGCCTAAACTCATTCTGTCCATCACTTTATATTCGATCATACTGCCTTCAAAATGATTATTTTAAATTTCCCTTTACGTTGGCCATATAAAAGAAGTGCCTAAATTCAAATCAAACTCCTAAATTCATTTGCCCATTACTTTACGATTGATCAAATCAGCCTCCAAAATAATTTATTTTAAATTCTATACTCCCGATTGGACTTAGGTTTTGGCCAAAAAATAATATAAGTCATATATAGACGATACATAATCCCTGGCTTCTTGTCCCGTTAACAAACCTAAAATCTCAGATCAAAACTCACGCAGATACATCAAGTCAAATACAAAATGACAGATTATACTTGCTGCTTCGGCTAACAAAACCTAAAAAATCCCGTGAGATTAAACTCATGCCAGATACAATCGAAATAAATACAAACGACAGACAAAGCTATATACATTCCGCTTTGGCTTTTCTGACCGTTAACAAAACCCAAAAAATATCATATATAAATATATATTAAAACCTAAATCAAATCAACCTACATTTCACTAGACATTTAACGTCCATATAACATTTTAAAAGAAGATGTTCACATGTATTGAAATGTCCAAACATTGGACGCGTGCAAGTAGATATAAAACAAAAGAATAGATGTTATACTTCCTGCTTTCTGACCGTCGCTAACAAAACCTAAAAATTTGATATTATAAAAATTTCAAAATTAATAATATCTCGGTAAGTTAATTTCATTATATAAGACAAAATAATCAACCGACATACTAAAATTCAAATCCTCGTGAAAAAGTCCCAAACCCCATCCTCATGCTCAAACTAGAGCGCTAAGGATTATATTTCGAGATAATGAATGATCCGATCCTCTAGAAATCTACGTAGTACAGCGCCTATCAATCGATATTAACCCTGAATCGGAGTAATTATAATTAAGATTTCAATCATGATAAACGATCATATATATTCAAATCTAAAATCAATCATAAACGATCAAAATTCAAAGAAAATACAAAAAATATAAATAAAACTAAATGAATTATTTAAATTAAAACTTAAAAATAAAAAAATAAAAAATCAATCCACCCTCCACAATCATTTTTTGTAAGAATTAAGAAAACTTCGCTCACAAAGAGCCAATCAAATTACATAACTACCTTCACACTCAAATATTCCTAAAGTTCGTGACGCCCTGTCCTCCGTCTCAGCTGGTTTTCTGCATAAGACCATACGATAATTTAATTGACTGACCGCTCGCCGGATATGGCAGACTAATTACTTATTACACGCCGCAAACAGACATGTTCAATGCTTCTTCGAAAAACGTAGAACGATTTCGCAAAAGCACGTTAAGGCTATATATCCCCTACAAACTCCACCCTGCGCCTAGCGATACCTTCGACGACGAACCCATGTGTCGACAAGGATTCTTCTTCAGTCGACTACCTCCGACTAAGGACCGCGACCGCAATGTCGGATGACAACCATGATCTTGATCGACGCGGCCATCGCGGACCCCACAAAAGTTTTAAGTTAAAATAATAAATTTCATAAGTTCTAAGCTCCACTCAGCAATTATATACTGCTATTTAACGATCGACTCAAATTTTAATCGAAGTTTCTCTCGACGGAGGTAATTAACTATAGGCTGCTATAAACGCGAACCAGATATAAAAGTTCTCACCAAATGAGAACGAAATCTCTGTCTTATCTACTATTCATCTTTCCTCAAATTATCACCGACACTTAAACAACTCTTTCACTCTTTTCTTTTCCAAAAGAGGTCGGTGGCGAATTTTCGGATCCCACACTATTGCCATTATTGGCCCAAGATCTGAGTTTTAGGCTTTTTTTATCCTATTTTAATTGTTTACCTTTTCACAGGATTATTTTTAAGCAGGTCTTTTTGATATTTTCATTTTCTCTTGAATAAGGCTCAGTTGAGAGCTATAAGCATGTGAGTTTACTTCTTTATTTCTTCACTCAAGATAATGAAAGCACATTATTGTGTTCTGATTCAATTTCTATTTCGTACTTCTTGCTTTAAGCTATGACATTTTGATTGCTTCACTTTGCAATTATTTTCTCAAACTCTCAACAAGTTTTGGTCTATCAAGAACTCATAACTAGTGGTATCAAAGTCCACTGAGAAAAGGAGGATGATGTCAATGCAAATATTTGAGATTGGTATTGTAACTTCACTAGTGAAAATGATTTTAGCCTTTGACGGATAAAAATGAAAGCTTTGTTGGTTCATTAAAGGCTTTCAGATGCCATTACTGCTAAATATTAATTGTTGCATTGACTTATAGAGTGAAATCATGAGAGCTATAAGGGAAAGCACATAGTGAAATTCTCCTTTCATCTAGTGATGAAGTGTTATGGAAAGTTATTAACAATTGAGCTATGGCAAAATTTTAAATCTCTGTAATTGAAAAGGTCGTTGGCCAATTGGTTCCTAAAAAAATAGTTGTACACTCTTCAAATGGAAGAGTTAATGGATTTTAGAAAGCACATGAATTATTTAAACAAGATCATTCTTTATCTCAAGCGGTTCCTTAAAAAAATAATTGTACACTCTTCAAATGGAAGAGTTAAAGGATCTTAGAAAGCACATGAATTAGTTCAATAAGATCATTCTTGATCTCAAGAATATTGACGTGAAGATTGAAGAGGAAGATCAGGGTATCAGCTTAATCAACTTATTGTCAAAATCATATGAACACATATGGATATAATGTTATATGACAAGCAGACATTAATAATGATAGAGGTAAAATCTATTCTTATGTCTAAGGAAATTCAATGAAATCCTAAATGTAGATAAGAAAATTGTAATGGTAGTTTATTAGTAAGAGGGAGACTTGAACAAAGAAGCAACTAGAATGGTAAAATTAATTGCTAGATCCTAATGAAAGCCCAAGGTGTCAAGAAAATGATCTATTGCTATAACCATCATTTTAATGACTGCCCAAACAAACCCAAATGGGACACAATAGATCCAATGATGAAGGAAATGCTATTGTTATATCAAATTTGGATGGATATGATTCATCTTAGGCATTGATTATTTTAGCCAAATACACCAATGAAGGTTAGATCATATATTTTGGATGTTCATTTCCTGCGACTCTCAATGGGTTAATTTTAAGACCTCAAGAAAGGGGATGGGGGATCTTTTTTCTTTGATACAAAAAATCATTTAAGATAATAGGAGAAGGCTCAATGACAATCAAAATGTGTGATGGATGCAATAAAACTTTGCAAGGAATAAGGTATGTTTATGATCTCAAATGTAATTTGATTCCATTGGAATGCTTGATACAGGCAGTTGTCTTGTTCAAATTAGCAAAGGTTCAACAAAAGTCACACAAAGGGTGCAATAGTTATCATGAAAGATTCTATTGCTAACAAATTATTTGTTTATGATGGGCATATACTAATAAAATCATTGGATAATATTGTGTCTAATACTGCTGATAAGACAAGCTTTGGCCTCTATGGCTTGGGCACATCAGGTTGAAAGTGGGTTGGTTGAATTGAGAAAATTTGACTTGTTATTTGTAGACATAATAGAGGCATGAGTTTTCTGAGAATTGTTTTTTTGGCGAGAGCTGTAACATTCAGTTCAGGACAACACAGCAAGAAAAGGATTTTGGATTATGGCCATAATGACTTATGGATGCCATCTAAAGTTGAAATTAAGGTTGGCGCCAAATATTTTATGTCTATTATAGATGATTACTCAAGAAGGATATGGGTGCATCAAAACTAATGTCAAGCTTTTGAGGCTTTAAAGGAATGGAAGACATTGAAGTAGGCAGGACAATTAAGTGGCTGTGAAACAATAATGGACTTGAAAATTGTCCACACTCATTTCATAAATTCATTATGTATTGATCAAGACATAGCAAGTTATCTAATAGTTGTACACACATCATAACAATTGGGCTTGCTGAAAGGATGAATAGAACATTGTTGGAAAGAGTTAGGTTTATGTTGTTTGGTGCAATATTTTTGAGCGAATTTTGGAGAGTTCTTAAGATGTAAAGCTATCTGATAAACATGAATTCTCTGGTAGTGATAGGGTCTAAAATACCAATGAAGATGTGAATTGGATACATTGGATTACAACAACTTGAGTGCTTTCAATTGAACAGCATGTGCTCATGTCAGGAAAAATAAGTGTATTTTTGGGATATCTTAATTGCTTGAAAGGATACATGCTATGGTACATAGAAATAAATACGAACAAGTCAAAACCATTAAATATGTGATTTTTAATGAAATTGAATTTCCATTGCTAATAAAATGAAATGTAACTCATAGTAAGAAGACAGATTGCAATGGCAAGCTTCATTATAGGTGGAGCAATTAGTTATTACAAATAATCAAATAGCAAGCTGCTATGGAAGGGCAAGGATAGCATAGTGTTCATGATGTTTGTGGAGATAGCAGTTCACAGAATCAACAAGGATATAGTTTGTCTCGAGATAGAGATAAACATGAAACCAGACCCCCAAAAAGACTTTGGTTTGTTGACATCATGTGCTTATGCCTTTGCTATCTTGTATTAAGATTGTGAAGAACCTTCTTTGTATAATAAAGCCATGGAGTACAATAAAGCTACTCATTTGATCCAAGCAATGAGAGAAGAAATGAATTCTTTGTATAAAAATGAAACATAAGAATCTGAAAGTCATTGGTTGTATGTGGCTATTCAAGAAAGAAGATTCACACAATACACTTGAACCAACATTTAATGCGAGATTAGTTGGCAAATTATTTGCACAGAAGGAAAGATTGGACTACAATAAGATATTCTTATTAGTTAGTGCTGTCCATAGTCGTTGAATTTGACTTTGAACTTGATCAAATTGATGTTAAAACTACATTTCTACATGGCAACTTAAAGGAGACTGCTTATATGCAGCAGCTTGAATGTTTTGCGACGGTGATCACAATAAAGCTTATTGTATAAAAAGATCTATCCATGACTAAAATAGTCCTCTAGAAGTGCTATGCATGCTGTGATCTATTCATCAAAAGGATTGATTTCTAGAGATGCAAATTTGACAATTGTGTATCTTAATAAGTATTCTAGTTATAATGTTGTAATATACTTTCTATATTGATGATATCTTGATTGCAAGCAAATGGAGACACTAAATTGATTTGTTGAAGAATCAATTGTTCTTGGGGTTTGAAATGAAGGACATGGGTGCAACAAAAAATATTTGGGGATTTAAATTAAAAGAAGTAGATCAGAAAGCTAATTATTTCTTTCTCATATCCATTATATGAAGAAGTTATTAAAGAAATTTGGTATGCAAAGCTCAAAAGTGGTTAAGACATTGATTATAGATCACTTTAAGCTGAAATTCGTTGATGCTCCAAAGACTGAAAATGAAAGATCTTATATGAAGAATGTTTTCTATGCAAATGTTGTAGGGCGCTTGATATATGGCTTGATTTGTGCCCAACCAAACCTTGCTTATTCTATTTGTGCGATCAGTCGTTTTATTGTTGATCTTAGAAAAAATCATTAAGTTGCTTTAAAGTGGATTCTTATAAACATAAAAGACTCATTGAACCTGGGATTATTGTATGGGAGGTCGAGATACAAATGCTAAAATTACTTTAGGATATACAAATTCTGATTTTATAGGCTGTATAGATATCAGGAGGTCTTTTTCACGGGGTATATTTTTTCAGTTTCTGGCAACATTATTAGTTGGAGATTCTCGCCAAACAAACAATTATTTTGTCTAGTAATGAATTTGAATTTATAATAGCAATTGATGCAATCAATGGACAACCAAAATGCTATATACCTAGGGGTAAACGAGCTGAGCTTGAGCGAGCTGAACCCTTATTCGTGTTCTGCTCGTTTGAAAATTGTTTTGCTGCTTGAGGCTCAAATTTCTTGTCGCTCGTTTCGTTTGAAAATTGCTTTGTTCATGTTTGATTCATTTTCAAAATTGGCTCAAAATGCAATAATCCAAAAATGTATGTATGAGGAGGATTAGTGAGCACAAGTCGATCTTTTTACTATGAAATTTTACATTTAAGTTATACTTTCGTTTGTGATATGTATATGTATTCGTATGTATATATAATAATAATAATAATAATAATAATAATAATAATAGTAAAAAATAAAAATAATAGTAACAAATAAAAATAATAAAAAATAATAATAATAATAATATAATATAATTTTTTATTTGAAATTCATCGAACACGATCGAAGAATGATTGTTATGCTCGTTTATACATCGAGCTTGAAATTTACGTTTGTTGTTTCGTTCAGGTTAACGAGCCAAACACGGCTAACAATCAGCAGCTATTTGCGAGAACTTTTAGCCCTATATATACCTAATGAAAAATGCAATTTTTCATGAGAGATTCAAACACATTGATGTTAAGCTGGGTTTTATCAAGGGACATTATTGCAGTCGGAAACATGATGGTGGAAAAGTGTGCATCTTTTAAAAACCCAGCTGATGTGACCACTAAATGTCTACCAATTTCTAAACTGAGCCTCTAATTGAATTCAGGAAATCGTTGTGTTGTAGAACTGGAATTAAAAATACGGATCAGGGTGGAGATATAACAACAAACTATATACATACATATATATATATATATATATATATATATATACATACATATATATATAACCTGCCAAATAACAGGTTAAAAAAACAAATACAAAAAACATGCAATAAGTATTTTAACATGTAAGCTGAATCTTAATGAAATCAGATTATCAGAAACTATAAAATGAAATCAGCAAAAATAATTGCATATAAGTATATGCTCGAGAAACATTATGCTGAAATTGATTAGATCAAGATCATATACTTCTAACAAGGATTGTAGAGTGTGAGTCTATTTTGTTTATTTACAGGTTCCTGTTTTGAAATCGCCACTTTTGTAATTTAATTTGAGCGAAAAATACAAAGATATCTCTCCTACATTTAAGATGCTTCACCTGGATTAAAATAACTAGGTGAATCACTTTATTTTTTTTGGCTGAATAATATATTTCAGTCAAAGAAGTTATTTATTTTGGAGTGAAACATCAATTTTGTTATGTTTGGAATTTGACTAGTAGTACAAAGGATACTAGGAATTGAATGATAGCATATAGCTGCCACGTATGCATGTGACGTGGGACCAATTTAAATGTGGATAGTTGGAGTATAGATCTATTTATTTTTTCATCTTTAAATTTGAACAGTCAAAGAAGATCAATGCAGCCTTTTGTTTTTTTTCATTTTGAAAGAGGCAGAGAAATATTTTCGTATCAATCCTCGAGACAATGGTCCATCACTAACATCCCTCTGAATTGTGACTTATCTTCTGCATGTGAGGCAGGCTAATACTTATCAGAATGTAGTAATCGAGCCGGAAAACAAAATTAGATGTATTGCTCTCTTCTATACCGAGATTCCATTAGATGTTAGTGAAATATTTCTTGATCGTATGCTTATTTATTAGTCCCTAAGAGCAGGATGTGTTCTAACTCAAAATCATATTATTGCCATTCAAAAAATAGTTTCATTTGTATTCAAGATGATACAACTACACTTCATTGTCACCAGTAGCTTCTTGTTCTCAACAGGATGCTTTTGACAACTTGCCCAGTAACTTTCAACTGGCTCTCATGTCCTTGAAATGGCCTACCACTTTTCCCATAATTGTCCTACGTACACGTCTATAGTAGTCCCCTATTACTCATGGAAACTATTAATTGTTTGAGATTCTGATAACTGCTGTATTGAAAAGTGATACTTTATGAACTGCATTGCTTTTGTAATTCTTCTCACAAAGCAAGTTGCGTATTGAAAGATTTACCTGTAAAAAAACATGCAAACAAGTTGATCTAGACTGACAGCTCTACTGTGATTTGTTGCCAAGATAAGGTAGGCAGAACTTAATATAAGTTTATGAAACCAATTCTAACCTGAAAATATGCTCATTTTATTCATTTTTTAAATCATTTTAACATGTTTTTTATTTAATTTTATCAGTGCAATGTTTTACCCCTACATGCTCTGATCTTTCTTTTTTCTCCAAATTAAGCCCAAACCAGTGTGCACAGACTTACAGACCTTCCTTCTGGACGCACTTCCAGATATTGTTTTATTCTGTTAATTTATGAAACCAATTAATGTTTAATGAAGATGTTTAGAACTCAGTATGAATATCTTAGAAGACATTTGGTCAAAAAAAAATATTCTGTTCATTCATAGGCATCCTAAGTTCTATCAGCAGTTGCTTTATTAGTGCAAGGAATGCTTAAGCTGTCTTAAACCAGATCTTTGGGATATAATACATATTAGCTGTAGTAGAGGATCCACATGCTGGTTTATTGCCATGAAAAATATGTTAAATTTGTCATAAGCCTTAAATAGAAAAGAATGGGAGTAAATAAATTGACAGAATTGTAACAGAAGATAATCTACTAAAAGAGAAATGAATGGAGTTACTCTACTTAATGTGAAATATTTACTTCTTAGAAGGTGAGGAATATTGTGGGGCCAATGGGTGGGCTTGAGATTCTTTTTTGAATGATTATTTGAATGGTGAAATGGTAAAACGGTGGGAGCTGAGGTAGTGATGTGTGGGGAGGAGGCAAGGACAGGTTGGGGGACAAACGGTCAAAGCGGTGTACAATGATAGGGATCTGAAGAGCTGATGGCTGCCTCCCTTTTTCCTGCAAAGCAAAGATGGACAGATAGATAGAGAGAGAGAGAGAGAGAGACCAGGCCGGAACGCAAGACCCAACTCCCCCTAAAAGGAAGACTGTCCCATTCCTTTCACCACGGCCATTATTGGATCCAATCCAGAAGGTGATCAGATCGGTATCTTTTCCTTTTTTCCCCTCGCCCACCTCTTCCTCGTGCTTCTTACTGTGATCATCACTCGCATCCTAACATCTTGGTGTGCATGCCAAAGAGCTGACACTATTGCAAAAACAGCTGAGCTTTGGTTTGGTTATGCTCGCGTTTACCCCTTTTTTGAATTATTATCCCCCTCCCCACTTTGCATGTATTTTGTACAGATAGAGAGAGAGAGAGAGAGAGAGAGAGAGATAGAACTTTGTGGACCCCCACCCCAACTCATCCACACACACAAAGGAGAAGAGAGAGAGAGAGAGAGAGAGAGAGTACTAGTAGAAAGGCTGTGACTGGCTGGAGCAGGTGAAGGGAGGGGGGGTGGTTATGTTTGTGCGTGGGAGATAACGAGTATCTGTAAATTCGGCTTGTTCGAATTGGAGATAAGGAGGCTCATCAATCATTGGGAGCTAGGGAGACATTAGGTTGTGGGGTTAATGGAGTTCTTCCTGTTACTTAATTCTTGAGCAATAATGTCACTGTAGTCATTGATCCGCATCACATTTGCACACGGTTCCTGCTGTTTTCTTCTTTTTGCAATGGAACATGGGAATATAATTCCCCTAGTTTCAAAAAGAGAGGAAATAAACTTTGTAATTATGGATATTTAAGCGAAATATGTTGTTGAAATTATTACTACTGTAGGTCTTATGGGGGACCATGAGACTAATGAAGTGAGAACCAAACCAGACTGCAAGAGACTGGCTACTTTGTGTCATCGATGGTTGAGATATATACATAAATTGCAAGTTGCTCTGGTGAGAAAATGGCCGGCAATGAGGGGGACCAAAGGCCATGTGTATTTCTGGAGAGATTGTCACTGTCAAGATTATTTTGCAGAAAAATGGAGGGCAGTGCGCTTCTGAACATCCTTTACTAATGCAGACTGCAAGATGATAATAATTCATGAGCTCCTGCAACTTGTGTTTCTGGTGCTCTGAGCTCCTCCTTATAATATGCCTTCTTTTTTACCAATTTCAAGGATCTTTATGCTTCTGTTTCTATGATGCTGTTCATCTATTTACTGCAGTTTGTATTACTACTTGTGGTAATATACTGATTTTTCTATAATGTAAGAGAGAGAATTCAGATCTCTTTAGTTCTTATTTGATGTTCTTGAATTTGTTAACACATTGGTTGAAAATAATATCTAGAATTCTATGGTGCTCAATTGGAGCACCAGCACAGCCCATAAAATGTTTCTTATTGGATTGCTACTAGATAAAAAAATTTATGTTTTAAAAAGTGATTAATCATTGTAATTTAAGGTGCGTTTAGGATAATTTTTTCTATTTTTTTTAAAAAATAATCAAAAATCAAAATAGTTTCGTTTGATTATTAATTTTTTTTGGTTACTTTTTAAAAAATTTTGTGATAAAAAATTTATTTTGAGATCTAGAATTGTTAGAGTGTGGTGGTTGTTAAAAAGTTATTTTTTTGAATTTTTTAAAATAAAAAAATATTTATAATATATAATTTTTTTAAAAAGTTATTTTATTCATAGTAATTTTATAATTAGCTTTTTAAAAGATACATTTAGAGCTTCTTTGAGATTAATTAGTTTAAATTTTTTATAAAAAATAATTTTATTTTATTAGAATTAAATGAGAATATGATAATAAGATATAATAGAGAAAAATGATTCATCTAGTAGGATAAAAGTTTGTTGTTATTGTTATTATAAAAATAAATAATTTTTGGATATCGAGTTTTTTTAAAATAATTATTAATGTTAAATGTATTTTATTTTGAATTAAAATATAAATAAAATAAAATAAAAATATAAAGTAAAAAAATAAAAGTGATCCTTAACATTAGGATATATTTTGAAATAGTAAATATGTTTTTCTACTCATTATATTCAAAAAATAAAAATAAAAATGTTCACTCATTTTGAATGAAAAATAACATTTTGATGGAGTTCTGAAGAAAAAAAATGTGGAATATAAAATGAATATTGGTCCCTATATATTAGTTATCAGGTTTAGTTTTGATAGTTTTATTTAATTATTAGTTTATTATTTATTATTAGTCAGTTATTAATTTATTAATTATTAATTTAGTTTTATTATTAGTTTTTATTAATTATTAGGTTATATCATATTACTGAATGGACCTTATAGTCAAACTTTTTTTTATTAGCTGTGTAATCAGCTTTATACCGAACCTTCCGAAAATAAAGGTTTATTGCTTATGTTAAATATATTCAAACAGAGTGAGTCCCATATAATGAATTTCTTCATTAAATAAAAAATAAAAAATCGAATCTCTCGTTTAAACAAATTTTTTTTAAAAAAAAAAAATACTGTCATTAGTTTACTGTTCTAACAAATAAATGCTTATAGTAAACTGTCAAAACTGTTCAAATCCAAAAAAAGGAAAAAAATAAATTGATTCAAGAATTTCTTATTGAAAATTTTGATGTGTAATTAAATTGAAAATTAAAATTATTATGTTTATTTTGAAATAAATGTAAAATAATTTGTAAGTATTTTTTTAATATTATATTTATATTTTAAAATAAATTTAATAATTTTAAATCAATGTGACAAAAAAAATCTTAAGATTGGGATGCAAAATTTTCCTCTAATTAATTAGGCATAATTTCAGGTCTATCTAAGATAGTAGCTATCTGAAAAATTAATAATAGAGTTTTTATAAAAAGAAATTATTATCTAAAAAATTATAATGAGTATTATTATTTTTTTTATTATTTTAAATAAATTTATGTATACACTTTTTTTAGTGTTAATTTATGTGGTTCAGGCTCAGCTTTGAAAAAATATTCACATATATTTAAGATAAAAATAAATAAACAAATAAGTTATTTTTATAGCGATTTTTATTTCTCACTAATATTTATGAGTTATGAGAGAAATAAAGAGATGAGAGGTGAATCAAGATTCAAATTAGTTGCATTATATATTAATTTTAAAATTATATTTAAATTTATACAATTATGTAAATAAATGAATTTAAATGAGTTTCATAAAAATAATTATCGAGCTTGGATTAATTTTTTTTAGATTGCATTTATTATCGATTATTATTATTTTTTTATAACTTCAGCATATCAGAATAATGGATATTAAGCAAGCATGCGTTTTCTTTTTTTTATAGTGTCACAACGAAAGATAAAATGCTTGAAGATTGCAAAGAATAAAATAAATATATTTATATATTATTTGAATTATATATAACAGATTATAATAATAGTAAAATATTATAATACAATATCTTCATATATAATTATAATAGCTTGATTTGTTTTATTGAGAAGTCAATAGATTCTCTTGCTTCGAACAGTGGCGATGCTCATCTTATTCATAATTTAATAAACTAAAAACTTAGGAATATTTTTTTGGTATGTCGTCTAGTTAAAAGATAAATAAATAAATGAATGAATAATAAAAAAGGGTACGATGAGATTGAAAATAATGAATTGTAATTAAAATAATCTAATATTATTTTATTATTTTTAAGAGATGATCAACTAATATATAACTGATATATATTAATTAAAAAATATTATATATTGATATAATATTAATATATAATATTTATATATAATGTGATTCACAATATTACATATTTAATATATATTATTTTATAGTATTATATATTAATTAAGTATTATATGATATTATATTATTAGACTTCGAATGTAAAATTTATATCAAAATTTTGCACATAATAATTTTTTTTTATAGATGAATAAAATATTCTAAGGCATAAGTATGAAAAAAAGAAAGTTTTATGAGATAATTAACTTTTTAGAAGTTAATCATCCCATAGAGCAGCTTTCATGGAGCTAACAGTATTCAATTAAGCTCTTAAACATGAATCAAATAATGGCCTTGACATATGAAAAGAAAGTTAGCTCCATATACATATGAAATAATAGATATTCTTAGAATTTTATTATTTCAAAAATAAGTATAACATAATTAATTTAAATTTTAATAGTTTTTATTTAATCAAATAAGAATAGTTCTCTATATAAAATAACTAATTCTAATAAAAAATTAATAATTTTAATTAAAATTTATTAAATTAAGTATCATATTCTTAAATAAAATACATAAATACATTTTAAAAAACTCTTTTTAAAGTAAGAATAATCATACTCTTATAAATTTAACATACCTATAAAAATAAATCGAAATAATGATTTATATATATAAGCATAGTATTACTTATTAACAAGTTGGTGTTTAATAGCCGCATTGATGATTGGACAAATATAATTATAATATTGATTGAATTGAAACGATGAGACTAATCACAAAGACAAAGCTTTCCTTTTGAAGTGGCATTCATTTCAACTTTTTTTTTTTTTTTCAATAATTATCCATCTAATACTTCATCCATCTTATGAGTAAGGATATCATTATAATAAATTTCATGAAGACCATATTTCATCACATACGCCTCACTTACTTTCCCCACCTTAGTTATAGGTGTCTCCGTCCTAGAGAGGATTCAAACTCGGCCCGAGAATTTTGATGTGCCACCACCAAAGCTAAGAGACGATGGGTATTTCAACCTACTTAGATTTTCCTCCAAATTAAAGCACTAAATAAATAATCTTATTAATAAGTTAGCTAATTTAATAAATTACTTTTTTTTATTAAAAAAATGACATTTGAAAAAGAAGGGTGGGTGGGGGCATGGGCCATGAGATGAGTTGGTGGTGGAGCCCACCAAGTTGATGGCCATAGGATATGATGCGTGAAGGGTTGACATGACTTGACAAACCCTAAAACAACTCAAAGGGACAAAGAAGGTAGGCTTAGAAGCCTAATAACCTACCAAAGGGGGCTCTCCTTTCTATCAAATCTAGATATATAGGGGGGAGTTAGGCACATACATCCCTACATTTAACATCATCTCAAAAAAATAAATAAATAAAATCTCAATTATGACAATGCCAAGGCATGTCATCAATCACAAATCAAAATGATTGGTGAGATATGATGAAAGTGGCCTTTCTTTATTAAAAGAAAATAAATTCATATTTAGAAAAAGGTTGGGAAAATTTGGTTGCATTAAATAGGAGCCTAAGAGGATGGAGTTAAACAAATATAAAAAAAATCAATATATTTTTTATTTATATATTAGAATAAAAATAAAAAAATTATGAAACTAAATGATTAATTTGATTAATATACAAGAAAAATTATAAAATTTAGGAGTATCAATTATCTCTTTTCAATTATATCTGAATTCACATTATTTTTTTATTTATAATTTTTTTCTTGACTTTATAAATATGAAAATGAAAAATATTTTTATAAAGCAATACAATTCACATTTGTTAATCAAAATTCAACTTGAATTACTCATTTAGATTCTCAATATTCTTAAAATTATTATTTTAAATGGATAGGTGATGATTTAAATAGTTTAAAATTATTTTAAATATTTATATTACTTAAATAATTATCTTGTCTGACCCAATCCAACCACTACACTATCATTTTCAAGTATCTTTAATTTATGAATTGAAAAGCATTTTTTTACAAAATTATCTAAATACAAAAATACAAAATAAATATCTAAATAAAATAAAATCTTACTGTCATATTGATTGTGATGACTTAAAAAGTAAAAAAAGTTTTCTACACCCTCCAAATAAAATTATTTAAATATTATTTCAATTGTAATTTTATCGATGAATCAATTAGATTTTTTTTAAAAAAAAATCTATCTATCTATATATATATATATATATATATATATATATATATATATATATATATATATATATATATATATATATATATATATATATATATATATATATATATATATATAAATATATTAAATGAATGAAAATAAATATCAAATTTAACATCCACAAAATGATGCATGTGCAATACAATGGCTCACACTCAAGACATGTTTTTATGGTTAAAATACCTTTGGTCCATAGGATGGGCTACAAAAGTACTTTCCCGTTCTAATACTCTAATAGTGCTCCAAATAATTGGCTGTATTTCAGGACACTATGTTTATTTATTTATTTTTTATTTTTTTATAATTTTTTGCCAATTTTATTCGAAAGTTTTTACTTACATATACTTTATATGATAGTGCATAATAATAATAATAATAAATATATATATATATATATCACATAATTCTTTTATATTTATATATATCTAATATCTAAAATTTCTAAAAAATTGAATAAAGATGATATTTTTGATATGATATTGAAGATTAAAATATTATATATATAAATATATAAGAATTATATAATATGTAGGTAAATATTCTAAAAAAATAATTTTATAATCTCTAATTCACTTTATCTTTCTTTTACTCTCCACGCCTTTTTAATTTGTTATTCAATTAATAATAATAATTATATATATATATATATATATTATATGTCACATTTTTTATTTTTTTAATTAAAAAATATGTGACAACAAATATTTAAAATTAAAATTGTTAAGCTGTCTAAGTAAGAATAAATGTGACAGATTTAAAGAACTCGAATTAAATTATTTAATTATGAGAATCAACAAGTTAACATTAGAGATGTCTCACATATTAATGTTTAGATTTTGCAGGACTGTTGGTCTCATCAATTGGGTACTTCGCTTCTAACATAGGGATGAGCATTTGAGACAGGGTACATGTATTTAATTTACTCTTAAATCTCAACATCCAATAATAATAATAATAATAATAATAATCCTTCGATTTGCCTTTATGGCAGCAAAAATATCTATTTCAATTTCCAATGAATTTTTTTTTAAAGTTGTATTTTTTTTAGGTGTGAGAATATCTTTTTAAATCATATTTTCTAGCTTGATTTTTGCTTAATTTTTCAAATAATGATTAACGTTTGAGCTTTCAAAAATATTAATAATTAAAAAAACTATTTTCAGATATTAAAAATTATTTTCACACACACATATACATAATTATTATCACCTTTTTCTAATAAAACTCATAAGATATTTCTATATTTTAATTACTCATCCTCAACTCTAGAAAATATATCTCCTCAACTCTAGAAAAGTTGTCAAAAATATTAATAATTAAAAAAACTATTGTCATATATTAAAAATTATTTTCACACACATATACATAATTATTATCGCCTTTTTCTAATAAAACTCATAAGAAATATTTCTATATTTTAATTACTCATCCTCAACTCTAGAAAATATATCTCCATCTATATTTTTATTTTCTTAAATTAAAGAGCTAATATATACTTAAGCCCATCATAAATAGATATTATTTTATTTTTAATACCATTAAATAATAATTACTAATGTCTCATCAATTAAAACTACATATTATATGCTCAATTTTCATTGCACAAATTCTAAATTTTTTTTTTTTTTAAAATAACATATATTTATTTAGCTTTATATTTATACTATTACATATATCACTAACTATATATATATATATATATATATATATATATATATATATATATATATATATATATATATAATTAAACGCTAAGCCTAAAAAATAATAAAATATTAAGAATTTATTTAGTGGAAAAGCTTGAGTTGGGCAAAAGTGGGTTTGATGTGGACCAGAATCTGAACCAGAACCTAGGATACAGAGGCATAAGGGCAATGCTGTTCTATCTATCTCACACGCCCACAAACTTATATTATATTATATTATATATATATATATAAGCATGTAGCCACCTAAGGAGATCAGATGCTCATACGTTCAATAAAATTGGCATTGAAGTAACTTAGATTGGTGCACCGGGACCACCTTTCGCTCTCCTCCTTCCCCTTGCGGGAGACCAACTCCCTCTTGCAAAATCCAATAATTTTATTTCAGCTATACATGGACCCGGCTCATGGCATTGGGACCGGTGGACCACTTTAATATATGTTATACCTAAGCTAGCTAACTAGTGTTGATAGACTCTAATTTTCTTATAGAAGACATTTTTGCTTATCTTTCTTTATGTTGCTCTCAATTTCTCTATTTTTTTTAGGATATTTATACTTAAAAGAAAAAAAAAAGTTTTGATGCTATTTTTTTATTGAAAATTTTTTTACGTCAAAATAAAAATTCAATAGAAGACTGTAGAAGGGATTTGATGATTTATTCATAGCTAAATTCTTTTTTTAGGAGAATTATTTTTTCCAAAGTAATCGTTATAGGGATGAGTATGTCAAGCTAAGAGTGGACTACTTCGTATTAAATTTATTTATTAAAATAATTTTTTTGTAATATCAAGGCACCTATTCTTAAATAAAAATAATAATTTAAATATCCCAATCTAATATATAATTTTTAATTAAAAAATATCCTCATGCGTATCGAGTTACTATCAAATGATTTGCATTTATGATAGATATAAAAAACTAGAAATCAGCCAAAAAAATTAAATAAAAAAAGTGGGCACTTTGAATTCAAGAGTTGAATAAAATTTAATTATAATGCGAAAAAAAATCATAAAATTGAATTAGGTATGATAAATATATATACATATATATATTTATATAAGAAATAATTTCTATTTTGTGTGTTAAGCTTGATGCGAGTCCTCGTCTCTTTCTTTCTTCCTTTTCGATGTAATATATGACCCACCACGTGGTTAAAATCAGGCATCTTGTGAGGAGTCTGTTGGCAGGGATTCACCTTGAGGGTTTCGCACGTGGCAGGAGATCCTTGTGGAGCAGGCAAATAAATTTTGTTTTTTTTTTGTTTTAATTACTTCCCAATTAACGACATTGAAGCTTTGAGCAAATACAAAAAATTTACATTTATACCATATTATACTTATATATTTATATATCTGATATCTAAATTATGATATATATTTTTATACATAAAAAAGTATATTTTGTTTAAAAAAATTAATGACAGTGATATTAAAAATTTAGATTTTATTTAGAGGTGTATAATTATGATAAAAAATGAATTGGTTGATGCAAAAGAAAATATCTATCGACATAGAAAGCAAAGGGAATTAATAGGTATAATTAAGTGCTAAAAGTTATTTAGAATGACCAAAAAAATGATCATTCGTCTAATTTTAGAAAAAAATTTATTTTTATATGATGGTATTAATGGATAGATAAAAAAATTATAATCATTCTTAAATATTTATTTTTCATTAAAAAAATAGGTATAATTATTAGAATATCAAGATATTAGCAATTAATTTAGCTTTGAAAATTTTAATTCTATAATAAAATTTTCAAAAATTAAATTCAAATTACAATAACTTTGTGCGTGCATTCAAATTTCATTAATAATATAAATAGAACTACTTAAACGAATCATTGAAAGGGTATTTAATAAGTATTTTTTTAATTCAATGAACTTAAATATTTAAGGAAATTCGGTCTCTTAGATCAGTTAGTGGGCAAGCACGATCGAGAATCCTCTAGATCACATTTGATTCCTCTCCAGAGTGGAGATACATTCGAAATTAAGGGGGCCGTCTGATAGATGATGAATTTGACATGATAATTCGTAAAATTATAATGATATCTTCACCTATAAAATTAGTGAGTTATTGAATGAATACTCATAAAAAAAATTAAGGAAGAATGGCTAACTACAAAGAAGCAATAAATTACGGTGTTGTACGGACACGCAAGGCTTTGAATGTAGAGTGTCAGAGATGAGAGGCGAGAGTGCGGCATGTGAAGGCTATCAGCGATGAGCAGTCCTCCATTTGTTTCTGCTGCCATTTGTTCATGCACGAAAGGCCCAATTAGTAAGCATGTTCATCCACCTCCCTCTAATAGTTTTTTTCCCATTTTTCTAATATATATATTACAAAATATTATTTATTTAAATCTCTTATATTATATATTTATATTAAATATTTATAAAATCTGAATAATTTTTGCACCAAAGATACATTTTATATCAAAAAAATTTAGTTATATTTTTTTTTCAAATTTTAAATTCAATACTTAAGGAGTTATTTGAGATTAATTTTATTTTATATTTTATATTTATATTTTTATATTGTTTTTAAAAATATATTTATTTGACATTTTTTATACATTTTTATAAAAAATAAATAATATTATTTTTAAAAATAATTATGATCATCAAATATATTTTACTTTAAAATAAAATAAAACAAAATAAAAATGATCCCAAATTACCTCTAAATCTCTCCTGATTTTCTTAAAATTTGATTTGAACTCTTCAAAATGAATCTCAAAATTTAGAAGAAAAGTCTTCACCAACTTTTCCGCAACTTCTTATTCAATTTCTCTTTTAAACTTTAAAGAAAAATATTATTTAACAAAAATATAATAATTTTACATAATATAATATCATCAAAATATAATTGATATGACACTTAAAATACCACTAGTCGAAGTATAAATTTTGATGTCAAAAGCAAGTTAATCTAAGTTAAACCGGATCAAGACTTAAAATATCATTGAAACAACTGGACATCCCGATATTTGTTTGATGCTGAGCGCAGAGCCGCAGCGCGCCATGCAGCACGCCAAGACGTGATAAAGCACATGGAGTCTCCACGCCAAAAGCGGGCCGTGTGGTGGGGAAGAGCGGGCCGGAGGCGACGTGCGAGCCATGGGACAATGGGAAAGCAAGACGGCTATGTAGAAGTGAAGGAGCGTGGTGAGCGGCATGCTGCAAGGCGCAAATGTCTGGCGTTTGGCCCATTTTTACCTATTTTGGGAAGTTTTCGTGGGTTTTGCAATTTTCTTTGATTTTTTTTCGCCTTATATGGGTCTATAAAACCCAAGGGAGAAGGCACACTCCTTATATGCTCTTGTTTTATTTTTACCTATCCGGGGTGATTGGTCGGAATATTATTCAACGACACTAACTTGTACGGATGAGGCCGTGGGAAATCTACCAAAAATCTTTTGGCCTATCCTAAGTATTAATCAAAACATTATTTGACATCTAACCTGTATGGAAGAGGTCGTGGAATGTCCACCAAGGACCTTTTGATCTATCCTAGATATTAGCTAAAGTGTTACTTGACTTCTTACCTGTATGGAAGAGGTTCGATCAAGTCTCCATGGGATTGATCATGTCCCGATTGAGATACAACGTGAGTTGCACATTTCTCAAGTGGGAGGATTAAATGAAGGAGATTGTTTATATGCAACAAGCTTGAAAGAAAAAACTATAAATTCATTACTCTAATAAGGTTGGTGATACAATCATAAGATGATTTTAATACAGATATGAGTTTGAAGATGAGATGACAAACAAGACAAACTAAAAGTTACAATAATTATGCAGTAGAAATTAGTGATAATATTTTTAGAGATTCTTAGTATTCCAGGTTCGAGGTAAAATTTTTCCCTCTGGATCCTTGAGTTTGAATGTTCCTGGCTTGACCATAGCTATAACTATATATGGGACATCCCAAAGAGATGAGAGTTTATTGCGTTTAGGGCTTTTGCCTGCAGCTTCGAGACTTCACAGGACCAAGTCACCGATAGATATGGGACGAGGTTTTACTCTTCTATTGAAGTGACGAGCTACCTTATGGTGATAGGAAGTAGTCCGAAGTAGGGTCATGTCACGAGTTTCAGGGAGTAGGTCCAGGTGCTGTCGCAGTTTTTTTTCATTACCATCATGATTGAATAATTGAACTCTTGGACTTGGAACTCCGATGTCGACTAGTACAATAGCTTCTGTGCCAAAAGACAAGTTATATGGTGTCTCACCAGTCGGGGTTCGCGATGTAGTGCGGTAAGCCCAAAGAACATTAGAAAGCTCATCAACTCATTGCCCCCCAGCCTTCTCAAGACGTATTTTTAGTCTTTTGAGTATAGTCCTGTCAGTAGTTTCAGTCTGTCCGTTAGTTTGAGGATGTGCTATTGCCGTATGCAGCAGTTGAATGTGCAGATCTTTACAAAAGGACGTAAAGACTTTTCCAGTAAATTGGGTTCCATTGTTAGTGTTGATCTTTGCAGGAAGACCGAATCGATATACTTTGTTTATCCAAACAAATTATTTAGCATTTGCCTCCGTGATTTTAGCAAGTGGTTCGACTTCCACCCATTTAGTGAAGTAGTTGACGGCTAAAATGATAAACTTTCATTGCCCTGAAACTATCGGAAAAGGTCCCATGATATCAATTCTCCACTGAGCAAAAGGCCACGAGCTTTGAAGGGATGGGAGCTCTGTATGCGGCGTGTGAGAGAGGTTAGAGTGCAACTGATAACTTGCACATTTTTTTATGAACTCCAAGGCGTCTTGTTTCATCGTAGGCCAATAGAACCCTTGCCTTATAATTTTAAGGGCTAGAGCCCTTCCTCCTAGGTGTTCTCCACATATCCCCAAGTGAACCTTTCTTAATGTGTAATCGGCCTCTGATGGTGAGAGGCATTTGAGGTATGGCCTAGAAAAAGCTCGTTTGTATAGTTCACCTCCGATAATAATAAAGTTTGAAGCATGTCTTCGGATATGAGTTGCAGCAGTTGGGTCTTTAGGAAGGGTTCATTCTTATAGAAATGGTAGGATGAGGTCCATCCACGAAGGTTCCTTTATCTCATTAATTGCTTGTATTACCCATGACCTTTGGATACTAGGAAAATATATTTCTTTAACATACCTTCTCTTAAATAAATCCCCAATAGCAGATGTAGCAAGCTTAGCGAGAGCGTCAGCTCGAGTATTCTTCTCTCTCAGTATGTGAATGATTTGATGTGTCTTGAAAAGGGCAAGAAGTGACTTTACTAAGTTGAGGTATTATGTCAGCTGAGGATTATGAGTATTAAAGTTTTCCTCAACCTGGGAGGCAACAAGTTGAGAGTCAATGTAGATCACTAAGTTTTGAGCTTCACAATCGATGACGAGTCTCAACCCTGCGATGAGAGTATCATATTCAACTATATTATTAGTTGTAGGAAATTTTAGGCGAAGTCCATACTCTAAGGTATTCTGCTGGGGGAAAATAAGTAAGATTCCTACTCCGGCACCAATATTTTCTGAAGCTCCATCAACATAGATGGTCCATTGAGGAGACGAAAGGCGTGTAGTAGATAGCTCATTTGTAGTTGAGGCAGTGCATTCCACTATAAATTCTACGAGTACTTGAGACTTTATATCAGGCCGAGGTAGGAAATGGATATCAAACTCTCTCAATTCTACAGACTATTTAATTAACCTCTCAGATGCCTCTCATTTTTGTAGAATGATCGTTAATGGTAAATGAGTGTAAACGCCGATAGTGTGAGCTTGAAAGTATAGACGCAATTTTTGCGCTGAGAAAACTAAAGCCAGAGCCACCTTATCTGCCAGTGGATACCGACTTTCTATATCAAAAAGAATTTACTGACATAGTAAATTGGTCGTTGTATCCCATTTTCTTCTCACACTAAAATTGAGATTATCGCGTGGGAAGAGACTGCGAGATATAAGTATAACATCTCTCCTTGAATAGTAAATTGGATAACGACTTTTTATATCAGAGAAAATTTTATTGATATGGTAAATTGGTCGTTGTATCTCGTTTTCTTCTCGCACTAAAACTTAGCTTATCACGTGGGAAGAGACTGCAAGATATAAGTATAACATCTCTCCTAGAATAGACTTGGATAGTAGGGGTGGAGATGCTAAATACTCTCTTAGTTGCTCAAAAGCTAATTGACATTCATCAGTCCACTGAAAATTATTACTTTTAGCTCCCTTTAATATTTTAAAGAATGGTAAGTACTTATCCCAACGCTGGGGAAGCGGGATAAAAGAATTCGTCCATTCAAATGTTGAACTTCTTTGATATTCTTCGAAGGAGTCATATCTTTGAGAGCTTTGATTTTCTCGGGATTGTCCTCTATCCCACGGTGGGTTACCATAAACCCAATAAATTTTTCCGACGTAACCCCAAAATCACACTTGGTCAGGTTAAGTCGCATGTTATAACGTCGAAGAAGGTTAAAGCATATTTCTAAGTCAGAAATATGATGTGATTCTTCAAAAATTTTTACTAACATGTCATCCACATATACCTCCATTGTGCGCTCTAATAGGTCTTTAAAAACGTTATTCATAAGACGTTGATAGGTAGCACCGGTATTTTTTAACTCAAACGGCATAACTTGGTAACAGTATAAACCTTTATATGTTTGAAATGCTGTGGCTTCTTCATCCGTTGAGTCCATTTTTATTTGGTTATAACCAGAGTAAGCATCCAAAAAATTGAGCATTTGATGTCCAGACGTAGCATCGACCAATTGATCTATTCGAGAAAGAGGAAAATTATCTTTCTGGCAAGCATTGTTAAGGTCAGTGTAATCAATGCATATTCTCAATGTTCCATTTATTTTCTTAACTATGACAACATTTGCTAGCCATGTAGGGTAATGTACCTCTCGTATGAATCCGGCTTCTAGGAGCTTATTAACTTCTTGTTCAATAGCCTGAAGGCGATCAGGTGCAAAACTCTGCTTCTTTTGGATGATCGGTTTGAATGTTGGATAAATCTTGAGGGAGTGCATGATCACATTAGGGTCGACCCCCGGCATATCCGTCGGACTCCAAGCGACAAACATCTATATTAATGAATAGGTATTTTTCATATGAATCATATCAATTGAGCTTATTAACTTCTTGCCCTTCCATTCATATGAATAGGTATTTTTCATATCAATCATATCAATCCCTCATATTAAATTGCCATGCCCTACTTAGGATTAAGTGACAAACATCTATATTAATGACTTCATATAAAGTTTTGTGTAGTTTTTATCAAGTTAGATGGTTAGTTTACTTTAATTTGTTATGAGCATGTCAATTTATTTTCTTTATCCAACTAACCTTGTAAGGATTATGGTGTTTGGTCATCTTCAATTATAAGCCTTCACCATCTTGGTAGCTATAATATTCTCAATGCATAAGCTATCTAAGATAATTTCACAAACCTTTCCTTGGATTATAAACATCATTAAAATTTTGTCTATCATATTGTACACATAAGTTGTTTTAGAACTAATAATACCTTTTTGAAGATGGATGATAGAATTCTCCTGCATCACTAGAAATGTACTCAAATTTGTTCCCACTAAAAGAAAATGATTCATTGGATTCAACTTCAGGTTCTCTATTCACTAGTTATAGCTAAATGATATAGAACATATGTGTATTAAGAAATTAGAGCTAAAAGTTTAATTACGATAGCCCAAGTAAGGGCTCAATAAAGTTCTCGTGCAAGAGCCCAAATAAGGCCTATCAGAAGAGTATAATTAATAAATAATAATTAAATTTTGAACATTATTTTTAAATTTTAGGTTCATATTCTAGAATTTGTAATTTTTTTTACTTTGGGAATATATATGGGATGTCCATTACTAAAATAATATAAAATAAAATGAATTGATGAAGGTAATTGGCACATTCATTCATTAATGACCACCACCCATTTTCTCCTAAAAGTTTTATCTTTTTTTTTTAATGGTGGTCATAGTAATCCCTATAAATAGAGCTACCATACAATGAAAATTTTTAGATTTAAAATGATAAAATTGCTTTGGCTAATTTATTCTCTTTGTGCTAGTGTTTGTGGCCTAGCTTAGTTTTTTTTTTTTTTTGGGTAGAATTGATCTTTATTTTGTAAGTAGTCCCTACACCCCATCTCAAAACTTCTTCTCAATCATTTTCTCATCTCCTACGATATTCTAATTAACTTCTAAAATGAATCATCCATTATCCAAGTTCTCAAAATCACTCTAAAACCTTTTTTTTAAAGCTCATAACTCAAACTAGGCGGACAACTATTGAGTCTTATTCTTCACAATGCCTTAAACCTTACTAAATTTCACACCAAATACTACAAAATATAATTTCACATCATAAACTAACATTCCACCATCATTTCTCCTCCTTTAGACTACCTTAAGTCTTTTCTTAAAAGAGATATTTCAAATCAGTCAAAGTTAGCCCAATTTGGACCACTTCTAATCTTCCCTTTATTAAGGCACTGCAAAGCATCATCTTTTTATCAAAAAATCCAAATCACAAGTTAACATTCTAAGCTAAACATAAATCATAAACTCTAATAATTTACACTACATAAACATTATTCTCTAAGATTTCTGCGCAAGAAGTCTATATATTTTTCCCTTTGTTTGTCTGAGAGTAAAGATACAACTTATATTGTTCGTAGTGGTTGGTCATCTAATAATGCAACAGAGAGTAAATCTTTTACAGACTGGGGTACTTTATTTATCTCGAAAGTTAAAATCTTCACTGATCGTGGAGTTTGTTTGAGGTAAGAGATACATAGTGAAAATTTTTACTGTAAAGATTTTTTTTTTTTTTTTTTAAAAATTAGGTTTTTTATTAATTCAAACATCTGTATGTCTTGATTATAATAAAGCTAAGGCATAAACTTTTATTCTACCGCAACTGATTTTGTAGCAAGCAACAACAATTATTAAATAAATAATTATATGATTAGATTAAAAACAAAATTCAACTGCAAAGTTAGATATATATATATATATATATATATATATATATATATATATATATATATATATATATATATATATATATATATATATATAGAAAATAGAATCTCTCTAAAATAACGTTTAGATATCGATAAACGTAGCATTCCTCTATAGATATCTGGCGTATAATTATGAAGTTGACTGCCATATCTGTTAGTTTTGTAGCAAAAGGACAATAAATTATTTGATGGACATTTGAATGGAATGTATGGTTTCTAGCTAGTGAGCACATGGGAGTAAGATTGTCCGATTCAGTTGTGTGAGTAGCCATTGTGTCTTATCAATCACTCTATATATATATTGAAATTTTATGATTTTTTTTTCAAAATTATTTGACCGGGTAATCCTGCTTTTTCTAATAATTAAAACTTAAAAATTCAATTGGAATAGCAAGAAAAATTATATTTTTAATCATATTCCAGAGAGATTTTCCAATTATTCTGACAGGATTATTTATATAGCTTTGAAATGGTTTTATTTGCATATTTTAATATAAAAAATATTATGAAAACCTGTTTTTTTTTTTAATTATTTCATGCACCGTGTAAAATCATTTTTTAATTTAGTTAAATTTATTTTTAAAAAATTCGAATATATATATATATATATAAATTAGAGAAAGTGTGTTGGTTATTTAGAGAGAGAAAGTACTTTTGATTAAAATACTTTTTGGCTATAATTTTAAAATTCCGTGACACATGTCTTCAAAGCGAATGGTTACATATGGCCAAAAATATAAATTCATATTTTATTTATTTAATTAATTCTTTCTTTAAACAATATCTGAAGTACTATTTAGCCATACCTGTTCAATAATATTCGAGTACAATAATTTAAAATTCTAATAGTGCCATAATGTACATAGGGTCCATAAATTATTATTTCTTTGAGAAACTTATTTTGATAAACAATTTATATCTCCAAGCACTAATCCTAAAGTTTTCATCAATATAGAACTTGAGAAATTACTAATATATATATATATATATATATATATATATACAAAATTCAATTCTTTTAAAAAATAAAGAAATTAAAAGTAATAGAAAAACAGTAACTAAGCCAAAATTCTGAGGAGAAAACAGCAAAATTTTCTTGGAAATAATATCCCTAATTTTTTTTATCATTTTCCTTTTTTTATAATTAATATAGAGTAAGATACTCTTGTAAATGAGTCAAGTCAAATTTGAATTTGAGTTTGATTAATTTATTGAGTTTGAGTTGAAATTTTTATTTTATAAATTCAAGTGGACCCATTTAGTATTGAAGAAATAAAATAATTTTAATTTAAAAAAATATTATAATAAAAATAATAAAATTTTTAAAAAATAATAGGAAGAAAAATAATAAGAAATATCTTGATGTAAGAGAATAAAATGATATTTTTAAATATTTTAAATAATTTTATATTTAAATTTTTTAATTTTAATATATTTTAAATATATTTTATTGATATGACCCTGAAAATTCTTCTAATAAAATGAATCTTGATCGAAAGCAGTCGAAATTGAATCATTGAGATCAAGACTTAAAATATCATTGTAACTTTGAGACATCGTTAAATTTTTAAAAGCTCTCAAATATGGAGTGTTTATAGTCAAATCCTCGACGCGGTTTCAACAACAAAGAGATCTTACAATTCGACTTTATTTGAGCATTCAAATGCATAAAATACATCATATGATCAGGGATCATTTTGAGCCGTCAGTGGAGTGGTATGGGTTGCATGTATTTACGTAGACGCCACTTCCATAAATATTCATTCGCATGAGGAGAGGGAGAGAGAGATCTAAAGATCCTCCAAGACACCGGCTACTGACGCACCAACCACCACCGCCGGCCAGATCGCGATCTCACCGGTGCCGACCATTCGGCCATCATCAACCACTATCGTTTATCGGCGACAACATCATCGCCAACATCGGCGTCAACTTTGCCAACGCCGTCAACTTTGTCGTAACATCATCGCCATTTCATACACCTGAATCTCGGAAGATCTTATACTCAAATAGATACATAGTGAAAGCTTTTATTGAGCGTAGTTTTTCCTCTTTTTGAGGTTTTCCACGTAAAATTTTGGAGTTTTATTGTTTTTCTTTAAATCTGTGTGACTCTCCGAAGTATGACATAAACTTTTACTATATCGCAACTGGTTTTCTAGCATGCAACATTTATATTAATATTTATTAACAGAATCACCTTCCTGGTTAAAGAGTAAAATGAGTGTAACTTGTATTTGACTTATTAACTCTTCAAATTTAATTTAAGAGTTATTCATCAAAATTGAGCTAACTTACATCATTGAGTCAGCCAGTTGTATATAAAGAAACCCGAATACAATTTGTGCAATCCTAATACAGATTACTTACATTAATTAGGAGATTAGGGCAATGCGAGCTAATTAATAATTCTCATAATTATCGAATATCAACACGTCTAAGCTCAGCTAAACATTTATTAATAATAATTCTCGGTAATTAGTAATTAAACAATCGGTTTACTGTCGGAAGGCAGCGTTTGGTGGGCCCCATATAAATAAAATAGAACGAAAAGGAGAGAGAGAGAGAGAACTAGAGAGAGAAAGAGAGGGCGACAAGAGGGAGATTGGGAAGTGGGAATGTGGTTTGTTGTGACGTGGTCAATGTGTGCGAAGGCCCAAACAAAAAGTTGGGAGCCCACCCAATAAGAAACCAAGAGGGCACCCTTCTCGGTGTAAACTGTCTTTTTAAATTCTAATAACTTTAATTAGCCGACAAATTAAGAATCAGTATGTCTTTGTTGCCTTGATTTTCTTAAATCCAACCGTACGAACATTTTATTTTTTTAAAGAGAGATTCTAATCTTTATTGTCTACCAGTATTATATATTAATTCTATTCAAAAAAAATTTATATCTATTATATATTTTTTTAAATTAATTTTAATTATGATGGAATTAATTTCACAATTAAAAAGATATGAAATGTCAAAAATATAATATTAGTAAAATGTCCTTGTTTGATTGATACTAAAAAGTAACATTACTCAAAATAAAGTAAAAAATTTCTCTTTATTTCCTGTGGTAGATATATATGTTAATAAATTGAGTGTATAATGACGAAATTACTTCTTTTATGACCACTTTGAAAACAACACTCTTTTTGTGTGCTAGAAAATCAATTACGGTAGAATAAAAGTTTACGCTTTAGCTTTATTGCGGAATTCATCATACACACAGATGTTTGAAGAATTAATAAGAAAACTTTAATTTTAGAAAAAACTTCGAAAAGAGGAAAATCAGCTTAAAAACAAAAAATTTTCCTCTATATCTATGAGTACAAATTTTCCCAATATGGATTCTGAATTGTATATGAGAAAGCGACATCACGAGTCGTAATAACAGAAGATAGCCATAATTAGTGTTCGAAGTGGTAGTAGATGATGGTGAATACGGGTCGCGACGGCGGTGATGACCGGCGGAGATGGCCACGATATGCGACCGGATGGTGATTGACGATGATGACCATCGACGGTAGTTGATGACAATGATGATTGATAGTTGGTGGTCAGCGGCAGCGCATATGGATGCGCGCCGGGGCGTCGGTAGTCAGGATGACCGGCGATGGTTATGAATAGCCGATGCGATGGCAAGTGACCGGCGGTGATGCGCGGAATGGCAGCGGGGTTAATGGCCCGCCGAAAGTGGTAGTGTTATCTTGGAGGATTTTCGCTTTAAAGCTCTCTTCTTCTTTAGCCTCCTCATGTGAAGAATGAGGGTTATTAGAAGGAGTGTCGTTCGTAAATATATGCAAAATCTAACCACTCCACTCCAGGACGGCTCAAAATGATTCATTTGATCATTTGATGTATTTTAAGTATTTGAGCTCAAATGAAGAATTATGAGATCTTGAGCTTGTTAGATCATCATCAAGACGCCGATTTATATAAACACTCCATGTTTAAGAGCTATTTAGAGATTTAACTGATATTCCAAAGTTTCCAATTATATTTTACGTGCTTGATCTCGGCTAGTTTCAACTTAGGATCAACTTGCTTTTGACATCAAAATTCGTTCTTCGACTAGTAGTATTTTAAGTGTCTGCAAGCACGCATAAGTATCCAGATGGGTCCATAACTCCGAAACCTTGCACTCGCGCGTACCCGTACATATCCGCTGCCTTGCACCCGCTTCTGTAATCATAATCTTGTGCTCTCATGAAGATCTATTCTCTCAGACTGTATAGTTAATGGACCCGCAAATTACATTGAAGAATTTGCTATTTTCAAGTATTTGGCGTATATATTTTTGGATGATTGAGATAATGTCATTCAAAAATAGGGGGGACAACTAATAGGACACTTAAAATACTACTAATCGAAGCACGAATCTTGATGTCAAAAGCAAGTTGATCCTAAGTTGAAACTAGCCGAGATCAAGCACTTAAAATATCATTAAAAATTTTGGGATATCAGTTAACTCCATAAATAGCACTTAAACATGGAGTGTTTATAGTCAAATTGAGCGTCTTGACGAGCCGGATCTAACAAGCCGAAGATCTCATAATTCTGACTTCATTTGAGCATTCAAATACTTAGAATATATCAAATGATCAAAGGAATTATTTTGAGCAGTCCGATGGAGTGGAGTGGCTCGGATTTTGCATGTATTTATAGAAACGTCACTCCTCTAATCTATAAATATTCCCTCATTCTTCACATGATGGGAGACCAAAGTTAAAGAGAAGATAGAGCTCTAAAACTTGAAAATCCTCCAAGACGGCACCACTGACGTAACCACCGCTGGTTGACGCCAACCATCGCATCGGTCGTTGCCACGCGGCTCTGTTGTCAACCACCGCGCGCTGATCATTACCACCACGTCATCATGCGATCATCTCGCAATCTATCGACGGCGTATCGTTGACCACGCTGCGGTTGTTGCCGTGCCATCAGCCATGCGAACCCATCACCATCATTGCATTAACTACTGCTGGTCATCATGACACCGCCGCTGACCATATCGGGCCATCTCCGCCGGTCATCAACGCGTATCGCTGACATCGTTTCACCATCATCTACTACTAAGAATGCTGGTAACCTAACTATATATATGCCGTTGTTACTCGGGGTTGTCAGACTTTCTCATATGCATTTCTGTAATCCCATATTGGGAAAATTTATACTCCGAAATAGATACATAGTGAAAAAATTAGCTAGTTTTCTAGTACGCAACAACTCTAATTTTGTTTTTCTTGTGAGCATTCAAATCTTTGGCTCATTTACATATGAATGGCATATATCATCCTACTATTTGTATTACTCCGAGGGTGGTTAGTGAATAACTCATTCTATTTGTTTTATTAAGCTTAAAATAACAATTTCTTTTATGTCCTTCGTATTCAAACCTCTCCACGAGGAACTTCATGTGATGGCAATTCTTGGTTTTGTGCCTGTGACCATTGAAACAATCAATATTTTATCAGACAATTCAGTTTAGTTCAACATTAGATCTTGTGTGGCCGATTAAACAATTACAAACCTCGATGGCTTTCAAGATCATAACAAATTACTAGTCAAATGACAATAATGACAAAGATGGCTCAAAGAAAAGATCCTCGAGGATCTAGAATTATGAACCTCATTTAAATCTATTAAAATTACATTGTATTCTTCATCTCAATTTTGGTCGAGTATAATATAGCAAACTTAAAATGGTTGTCTTTAAGCCCTAGATCTTCCATTAAAAATTATTATTATAATAGTAACTATTATTATTACTAATAATAATTATTATTAGTATATATTAACTAATTTATAAGTTATATGAAAAGAGGATGAGCCCATAAAAGGCATAAAGAGTAGAGGAATCAATTATCCTTTTTAGAATTGTCACATCATTTTCACATAATAATTGATGTGACTAAAATTTGAATGTGTTAACCCAATATGAATAATAAAGCATTACTCTTCAAAGCTTTCTTGCTACTAAAATTTGATCTTCCTTTGCCATAAAAAGATTCCTGCAACCACAATGGAGCTAAAATAACACACCTCTCCAGAAGGGAAGAGAAATTTCAATGATAATTTAGGGTAAGAAAACTTGGGGAAGTTCAAATGGATTCTCAATTGACCAAAAGTAAGGTCTCTATCAAGACCACTAATATGATGACATGTGGAATGATGTGGACCCTCTGTTACACGTGTCGCCATCTCATAAGGCTACTATATAATTTCCTCTGGGTCAATGAAATTGGGTTCCATAGCATTTCCCAACGGTTATTGAAATACTTTGTATCTGTTATTAAAGATAGCTCAATTCAATTATTGGAAGTCTAATGGCCATGAATGGTTGAACCAAAAGCTGCATCTCAGCCATGCAATTATGGCTCCTATCCAGGTGTTACTGAACATGATGCAGCTTCTCTCAAATATCTAGAGAGAGAGAGAGAGAGAGAGAGATGTAAGAGGAAGGATTTAAAGAGAGAGAGAAGAGAGAGAGAAGTGAGAGAGAAAGTGAGCTAAGTCTAAGTCATTGTGGGACTGAGAGCCACTGCTCTACAATCTACAACAAGTAAAACATTAAACCTCAAAACCCTAAAATATTTCTACTTTCATATACCCCTCCAAGAAGGACCTATGGAAGCCAGTGTAGGCAGGGCTGGTCAAAGACCAACGCATTGAAGACAATAAGTATAGATAGAGACCCAAGTACACCTTTTTATAACTCGCTTTCTCTCACATACTACATACTTTCAAGATATACATCCTTCGGAGATATCAAGAGGACCCGTTACGTGTGAGTGAAGAATGTGATGTTATAATTAAAAAGATTAGTCAAACATCATCACAAGATATGGGATGTTGGAATACTATTCAAAAAAAAATATATATATATATATATATATATATACAAACAAAAATATATATTTAGAAAACAAATCATCATCACATTGAAATCTACATAAATATAATATTTATATTGATCATGTAGAAGTATGCAATATTCCATCACCTAAATACAAAATTGGCAGCCAGAGCAGTCTCAAATATGACCTGCTGTAACCACCTAACAGGTAATGGAAATGCCCATTCCCCCCTTTCAAACCACCAACCGACTAAATACCATAACATTTACGCCCTAAATACCCCCGCCATAACTGAGTTAGAAGGCGCATTCTGGGCTTGACAATCCACAGTAATTTGATACCACTAAAAACAAATCAGCATGCAAACACTAGTACCTAAACTAGCTTCATTAAGCTAATGCTCCCTTAATTAGCTAATTTTTAAGATAGGGGAGACCTATGAGGAGCTCCCTTCCTCCTATTACTGAGAGATAGCACTATCCCCGGAAAGAAACTTCGGCCTCCGCCGCCGCCACCTCCGCCGCTCTTCTTTCTCTTCACCGCATCACTCCTTCCCACAGGACCCCGGCCACCATCGACCGCGCTCGATCCCCCATTGCTCCCTTTGTACTGCAAAGGGTCTTCCAAGATAGAATTCGGCGTAATTTGGCCGCCGCCAACACCGTCGTCTTCGAGCAAATCGGAGCCATCCATCCTCAAGCTCTCAAAATGGGCGAACGCAAAGTCCGATTCATCGAATCGGAACAGTATGCTTGATAAGTCAGCCCCTTGCATCACCACATGCTCCACCTGCAATAAGCCCGCAAAGTTCACACCCCTCCAAATAATAATTACAAGATCACAAGTTTAAGATAAGTGATTAATTGTACTAATTACCTTACAGGTGAGGCAGCAGTAGTGAAAGGGTTCCTGGAGAATTCTATCACAGCTGAGGCAGATGTTCCCTGAACCCTTGAACGGCCTAGATTGAGGCCTTGGCTTCAAAAATATTACCTTTGCGCTATTTATAGTGTATGGCTAATAATAAAAATCAAAATTGCATTAGAAGCCTTCATCAAAACATTAATTCCATTAATTTTCAATTTGAATATTCTGAAAATAAAATAAATTCATACACAAAATATACCTGAACGAAGGAGCAATCTATAAGCTTCTCAAGATCATCCAATCTCACCACATCATTATACACATATCGCCTTACCTGAATTCAATTTTTTTTAAAAAAAAAAACTGAATTAAACAAATTATTTTTTATTTTCATTATCTGAATTATATGAAAATTCTACCATTTAAGAAATAATAAATTAAATAATTCCTCTGATTCAAAATTAAAATAAAAGTCCTGCAAAAACTTATTTACAAATTGCCCCCGGCAAGAGAATCTACCGAGTTTTGGAGTGATTAGGTAATAATTCCTCTGATTTAGTTATTCAGTATTTATTACCACTATTTTTGACCGGACTGATTCTTATCTGGATGGGGACAAAAGGCAGTGGCGCTAAGACGTTTTTACCCCTCTGACGACCGGTACAGACATCGAGGAAAGGGAATTTACTGAAGGGCAGAACGGTAATCAGTACCTATAGATAAGCTGTAAAGTGGATTTTTTTTTATAAACATTTTTTTGACCTTGAAAAAGAGTGAAAACGCGAGCCGACTTCATTTATGAATGAATAGATGCTTTGGAAAAAGCATAAGCAAAAGATCGAAAACTTTTGCTAATATTATAATTTCTTTTAAATTATTAATTTATATTTTTAAAAATCAGTTTAAAAGGATTTAATTACTTAAATTTCTCAATTAATTTATAATTTGGAAAAAAAAAAATTTGTGATCCCAAAAGAGAGACCGGAAAGCACCGGTAAGTAAAAGATGTTTTCCATAAAAAGCAAAACAGGTCGGAGAGTCCTGCCACAAGAAGCGAGCATGGACATGAAAAAAGGAATGATCTATTGCAGAAATAATTTATATTTTAAAGTAATAGGAAAAAAATTTAAATCATATCAAAAAGGAAATTTGTTAAATTAATTAAAATTTTCCATATACAGGCTTCATCCAACAAGCCTGGAAAGAAGGAATTAAATATGTTAAATCAGAGAATTAAACTTCAAAATCGAATAAAGCATTCGGAAATAGATCCAAAAAAATTACAAAAAATAAAATAAAAATACTCTAATCTTCAACAAAAACAACAAAGTTTACAAATTTAAAATTAAAAATTAATTAAAACATTGAAGAAAATTATGATAATGAAAAAAAGAAAAATTGAAGTGGAGAATTCTGTTTATCACTGTTACCCGATCTCAACATCCTTTGCTTAAACCCCGACGGATAGCGGCGGCTCACGAGAGAACACAGTAGAGAGAGAAGGGGGAGGGAACGGGACGTGGAAAAGTGACCGAGAAAGATACCTGGAGGAGCGGGTGGGAAGGGTGAGAGGGCGCGCAGTGAGGGCAGATGCTGGTGCAGCAGTCGAGGCAGAATATGTTCTTCTCGTTCTTCTTCATGCTCTCGTGGGTCCCGCATCCAACGAAGAAGCTCTCCTCCACCAGTCCGCCAAGCCAACCAGGCAAGCTTCCTTCTCTACCCATGATCTCTCTTCCTTCTTCCTCTTCGACTTTCTCTTTCTATCTCTAACACACACACACTCTCTCTCTATTTCTTTCTCTCACTACTCCTTTCTTCAGAGGTTTCAATGGCCTATCAGCCGAAGGAGGAGAAGGGTCGAGCCTTAACGAACCACAATCTCCTGTATATATAGCGGAGGCCAGCAGCGTAATATACAGAAGATGAGTATATATGACTGGATGAGCCGTGAGCGTGTACAGAAATAAATTTCAAATTATGTAATTTAATAAATAAATAAATAGTACTGTTATTGCTTTATTTTTCTTGTTTTATTAACTCTTTCTCTTTTTTGGCAGGGGATTTGGTGGCGTGTAGTTTATGGCGGGAAGACAGTTCCACTACTGCTTGTGCTTTTTCCTGTGCTCTGTAAAGAAAAAAAAAAGGATAAATAAATATACAAAATAAATATGCAAAAATAATAAAAACAGGAACGAAAATTTTGGGAAGGAAGAAAAGTTATTTTGTTTTCTGTACCAATTTAAACTATTTCTTTAAATAATTTTCATATTTATTTATTTGTTAATGGTGTATTTGTTTGTTTCTATGCTTTTGCCACTCCACCCTTTTTCCCTCCTCTGACTCTGTACACTGTTGCTTCTAGCTTTTTTTAGGTTCTTGTTTTATGTGGATCTCTTTTTCATTTTCACAAAACAGAATTTTATTTTCTTTTTTGTGTTTAATTTATATAGTTTCGTGCTTTATGTTTATATATTTTTATTCATTAATTAATGAAAATTTCAAAGGATAAGAAGGTGGATTTCATGCAATGTGAACTGTATTTGTGGAGAAGTTATTACACAAAGCTGCGCGCATGCGTGCATTTTGTCTTTGTATTCTTATATAAATTATTATTTGCATTGCATCATTATATATATTTAAAATGCATTAAAAAAAGTATATTTAATTATTTTCAAATTATATTTCTTTTGTGTTTTTTTTATAAATTTTTATTTTTATTTTTTAAAATAGCATTACTATATATTTTGTTTTATCAAATCATTTGCTGAATTATTGGTGAAGAGATGCTGCCTGAAATAAGCTACATCAATTTAATGAAAATTGATTCCTTTGTTTGATATGACATATAATCCTAACTCGCAGCAATAACCGATCTCTTTCTGGATATGGATATCACATAATTGCTGCAGACATTGATTCCTTTGTTTGAACATTCTCGAGAAAAGAAACTGTGAGAGTTTCATGTAACACAGATACATTGTTCAACTCAATTCACCTCTCCTCCTCTTTTCTTTCTCTCTCTCTTTTTTTATTTTTTATTTTCACAAACGATTTTTACGTTAAATTATAATAACATAATGTTTTTTACATGTAACTTTTTATGAAAATATTTTATTATTATTTATTTTATGTTGAGATTATATTTTAAATAAACAATTTGACCTTGGTTCAATGCGAGACATCGCGTACTGTGGGATGGGAGCGAAGCTCTCAGGGCGGAGATGAGGGTTTGAGCGCATACGGGGTGTGTGAGCGTAATTTGTGCTTAAAACTTACATTTTTTTTAATATATGTATATATATTGATTCAATTATATGCGTATTACTTATACTTATAATAGTAGATTGCGTGAAGAGGTTTGCTGCTCATGTAATTTAGGTTACCGAAATGATCATGAAATGCATATAATTGACATGTGAATCATATAGAGAGAATAAATATAGTATACCAGAATTCCTCGGTATGGTTGTCAATGTCTTGTATTTTATTTTATTGTTATGTAACTGAGATGGTGTCTGGATATCCTTTGATTGACAACTTGAGATAGCTAGCTCGTCACATCCTATCTAATTATGTAAATTTTTTTTTCTTTTACACTGCATTATTTTATCTCAAATGTTAATTAAATCTCTCTCTCTCTCTCTCTCTCTATCTCTTTCTCTCTCTATGTCTATCTCTATCACATTCTCTCTCTATGTCTATCTCTATCTGTCTGTTTCTGTATTATCTTTCTTATTTATATATGAGCTGCATGCCAAGAGTAGCTGGGCCATGCATGAGTAGGGCTTTGTCAAGTAACATCTAGAGACAAAAGTGTGCTAAAAGTAATGAAATGGCTCTGGGTCTCAATGGCTTAAATTGAGCTTTGTGTAAGAACGTAGTTTACCATGCAAATGGCAAGAGCAGTACACCCTCAAAGACAAGTGTTGTCATCATTTGGCTTTTGCTGAATGTGACTCAACTATGCTTTAATTCAGGTAGTCCTCAGCATGGTGACTCCCCAATTGATCGATCAGTTCAAGCCAGAGAGAGAGAGAGAGAGAGAGAGAGACACACTGTGAGGATTGTTACATTGGATTAGTTCTTAAATTCCACCTGTTTGATCTCATGTTAAAAGTAGAAAAGAAATAGATTTTATTAAAGATATAATTAAAAGCTCAAAATTGACCCGGTTTTTACACACCAATCCGAATTTTACTCAAAAAATATATATATATAAATAGATCATTCGGTGGGTGTTGATTGTCGGGTTGAAGTTGGGTTGGGTTGAAGTTTTGACCGTTTAATCGATTCGGATCAATTTCGAATGTCGACATTCAAAAGCTTTAAACAAGTAACTTTGAGATTGAAAAAATTTAAGTTATAGACCAATCAAACTAATCTGTAATTAATGATTTTTAAAACTTTGTCCAAGTAAATAATAAAAGATATAATATCTAATAAAGTAAGAGATAATACAATTTTTATAATATTAATTGGGATTATAATGCATCACCTACCTATAGAAAAGGTAAATATAATTTAAAAAATTACATGTGAGAGTTATATAATTAATCAAAATTCTATTACATTATATTTTCAATTAAATACAAAAACTTTATTTCTTCAATAGACTAGTCATTATATGACTGAAATAAAATCCGAGATGTTCAATTATATAATCTTATGAAATGATTTAAATTTCAAAAGTAAATTATATGGCTGAAATAAAATAATTTCTCTTATGCTATTAATCTTAAGAATCCGAAACCCATTAAATATAACTTTAAATGAAGGCTATAATCGGCAAGCGGCTGTGTGGACTTTGCGAGCTCCGGTCAAAGTTTCCATCTCGCAACCAAATGTGAAATTGAACGGTTGGTCTCATCAAATCACGTGACGGGAGACGAGACGGTGATGAGCTAAATAATTAATTGTGGCTTTTTTTTTCATAATATTAATTTATTTATATGAATTTCATGTTTTATTTTCAAAAAAAAAAAAGAGATTCTCTCTAAAAAAAATTTAAATTATATTTATAATACTCACTATATATTTTTTAAAAACTTAATTTTGGCATAATAATTTTATAAATAATTTTAAAAAAAATTATAACCACCTCAAACAGATTATATATGTTAGAATTGATCATTTACTGTAAATATATCATTAACTAGTTATATTAATATGTTATTTCAGAATATTATAATATATTTTTTGTATTAAATAAAATATTTTGAAAGTGTATTTTTGAAAATTATGAATTTGCTAAAGATACCCATGTGCATTATAATTCCTTTTTTCATTAATTTTTATGCGAATTAAATTTATCAAATAAACATACATAAAATATTGGAGTATTGCTACCATGCCTAAATTATACTTTAATATTTCATTAATTGCACAAAATTGCAGGTAAGTTACATGATTTTTTTATTAATTATGAATTATTACTTATTATTGTGAACAAAATATTTGCAAATATTTTTTTGCACAAAAATATATAATAATGCATAAGTAAAATATATGAATGAGTCCAAGGCTTTTTTGAGTATTAGGAGTGCTACAACTTTAGAGTTAAGTATAAAACATATAATTTAAGCTGAAATACTTCTTTATTGAAAGATTGAGAATAAGAGCACAGAAGTAAATGAAATGAGTGTATAAAAACTTATGATAATTTGATTTGCCAATATATGACCCCTACAAGGGCGTGTAATAAGACTTCAATTATGTTCAATATACAAACATAATAATTTATCGGAACATTTACATAGATACGACATAATTCTTATATATGTATATATATATATAACACATAAATTTTGATATTTATATTTATAACACTCAAATTTATAACATCATATCAAAAATATCACTATTATTATCTTTTTTAAAATTGCATGCATCCCTTTTATCATAGATAAAGTGTCATATATGTAAATACATAAGAATTTGATAGTATGAATGTAAATCTACCTAAATTATAATATTAAAAAATAAATTAGAGAACAAGATGATTTTAAAAAAGAAAAAAAAAACTTGCGAAGAAGAGAGACAAACTAGTTGTATCGTATCTTCATGCAATTGGTGGACTAACTTCGATAACTTTACAATTAAATGTGATCGCAACGAATCGAAGAACTTCTATTTAATATAAATATATGATCTTCAAAGTTTTTGAAATTTAACATACAACTAATTTCAATGATGAGAAAAAAAAACAATTAAAATTAAAAAATAAATGGGAGGGAAAAAATAAATTTTAAATAGGAGAATAAAAGTAGATATTTTTATTATTTTTATGTATATATATAACTTATGGCTAGGATTATAGATATTTTTTTAATAGAACAAAATCAAAAGAAAAAGAAAGGACTGTCTCAATAATGGACTACTAATAATTCCCAAGAAGTAATCAATGATTCAGCCTTGTCTCAAAAAGAGTTCACAATTCAAAAGCCCTAAAATCAACATATTAAGGAACCAAAAAAAAATGCAAGAAAAATAATGAAGAATAGAAGAAACTAGGAAGTTGATGGCCCAAATAGTAAGTGGACCCATATGGGCTGTGGACCCAGGCCTAGCGCTGGGCTCCCCCCACCACTCGGTTCACATCAACATTGACGTCCATCACCCGAGAACTGAAAAACAGAGAGCTTTCGGCCATCAGTTACTGCAGGATGGGTGAAAGTAGGGGTTGGAGGAGACATCACCGGGTGATGCCACGTGGCCCAACCGCCCCCACCATCCAATCAAATTTTGAGACGTCATCATGACCCCCTTGTGGGTGATTACCACGTGGCAGGGTGGTGATGAAAGCAAATAGCCAGCATAAGGAATCAAATAAAGTTAGTAGGACACTCATCATTCTGCAAATTTAAAATAATAAAAGCTTCAAAATTTGACTAATAGTGAGGATTGCCAACATCCTACAATGTGGCATGTTCCATCAATAATATTAAATTTCAGCCTCACTTGACCTATTTTAATTTCTAATTTATTAATAATGCAATATTATTTATTCCACTTAAAATCTGTTTTTATACTGTTAATTATTTTTAATCATTATTCATTTAATTGAGAATATATATATATATATATATATATATATATATATATATATATATATATATATATATATATATATAAATATAAATATATCTTCTGTTTTTCAACCATAGTAGGGTTATAAAGATTCCTGTACCTTTACAAAGAGCAAATCCCCAAGATTGTGCACAGCTTTTCAAGCTCGAAAGATTGCATGTATGGGTGGCAAGGCCCTGAAACGTAGGGCCCAGTAAGTGCAATTCATGCCAGGCCCATGAATCCATCCATGTTCCTTCACATCTATATGATTTTCGAAGTGCGCTTTGATAGTATTTACTGAAATTTTTTTATTAAATTATTTGTAATATTGACATTTTTTTTAGTTCTAGTATGACTAGATGTTTTAATTATTATTTTTTAATTATGGATATTGATTGTATGATTAAAAGATGTGTTATTAAAAGATTATAAGTGTATTTAAGACAGCTTTTTGATTACTTTATTTTTTCAACTAAAAAATAAAACAGTTTCATTTAGTTATTTCAACTAGAAAGCAAAACAATTTGTGGTTTCTACCTAAGGAATTTAATGTTATAAGCGAGCTTAACTAACTCAAAAGCTAGCTCAAGCTCAAAACCGAGCTAACTCGAGCTTAACTCATTAATAAGTAGTGTGAAACTTAATGACCTACTCGTCGAGCTCAACTATATCGCCATGCTCTAGGTTTAGTGGCGAGCTCAAACTCAAATTAAAAAAGAAATTAATCGAGCTCGAGTGAACTGTCATCGAGGCATCTAAAGCATTAGCTATAAGACGACACAACAATTTCCATCAGGGTTCATCAATCAACAATGCCAAACCCCTTTGAACTAAGCCAGAAGCTCTGTCTTCTATAGATTCAAATGTATAACATTAAATAGTAGTTTAGGGTCCCCCCTTTTTGCCACAATTTGTGGTTTCTACCTAAGGAATTTAATGTTATAAGCGAGCTTAACTAACTCAAAAGCTAGCTCAAGCTCAAAGTCGAGCTAACTCGAGCTCAACTCATTAATAAGTATTGTGAAACTTAATGATCTACTCGTCGAGCTCAACTACATCGCTATGCTCTAGATTTAGCGGCGAGCTCAAACTCAAATTAAAAAAGAAATTAATCGAGCTCGAGTGAACTGTCATCGAGCCATCTAAAGCATTAGCTATAAGATGACACAACAATTTCCATCAGGGTTCATCAATCAACAATGACAAACCCCTTTGAACTAAGCCAGAAGCTCTGTCTTCTATAGATTCAAATGTATAATTTAAATAGTAAATTATCCTATTATATTATTATTATTATTATTATTATTATTATTATTATTATTATTATTATATAATTATTATTAATATTATAAAAAAATTCAATTTTAGAATAATTTTTAAAAATTCTATCAATTATAGTAATACAAATTCATATCACTGTTAATTTCCACCTAGCGCAAGAGATAGAGAAAAAAAAGAGTACCTGAAAGCCTGAGGCTACTGCTTCAATATTATCAGGCATTAAGATTGTCCAAGAGATTATGATTGTTTAGAAAATTTATTTTATTATACTTTAATAATTTTAATAAATAAAATTTATTATCAATTCTAAATTTATAAATTTAATTATAATTTTTTATATTTTTAATTATTTATAATAAAAATATCTTATTATTATTATTATTATTTACTTAAATCACTTTTTCTAAATTTTCAAACTCTCTATAATAATTTAAAATATAAAAAATAATATTTATAATATTTTTATATAATTTTTATTAAATTATTTAAAATACAAATATCTCTTTAATTTTTTTAATATTATTTTAATCTGATGTGTCTGACTCATGTTGAACTCATATTAAAGATGTGTCAAACCAATATCTATGTCCGACAATACACGACTTATTTTTTTAAATGTGCATACATCATAGGCCCAAACTTATTTATTTTGTAATTTTAACTTGTTACAAAATATTTTATAGTATACAAGGGATGGATAAACAAAAGAATTAGTGATGAGAAATTTCATTTATTCTCCATTCGTTGCTCTCTTCCTTTATTTCTCTCTCTATTATTATTAAATACGTAAAACTAACCCAATATGAGAGAACATAAAGTAGCAATTAAGAGTTTGAGTTAAATTGACTTATGAGTTAACACAAATTCAACTCAATAAATGACTCGAGTTAAACACCAAACTCAATGAGCTAACAACCAAAACTCAAATCATCCACGATTGGACTCATTAGCTCACAAATTAGCTCAATTAATAAATACTAATATTAAATATAATTAAAATATATAAAAATTTAATAATTTAAATATAAAATAACATATTATTCTCTCATATCAAATTATTATCATAATAATTGCTAAATTAAAATTATTTTATCACCTCCACACTAAATGAGACGATTGATGAGCTGATTCAAACACGTAACATAAAGCTTCAGTTTAAGCTCAACTTTAATAAATTAATCAAGTTCAAGCTCAAATCAATGATAGCTTAAGCTCAACTAAACTAGTTTACACCCCTAACAAAAATACAATAAATGCAAAATAAAAAATAATAATAATAAATGAATTTTATTAAAATTTAGAGCTATGAATTCATTGTATATAGTTTCAATATATTTCTTGTTTACCCTTAAAAAATAAATCAAATGACACCTAAGAACTACACATTTGGTTACATAAAGCAAATTTAAATTTAAAAAAAAGGGATTTAAATACATACCACATAATTCTTATATGTTTATATATCTAATACTTAAACTTTATTTTTTTATAAATATAACAACTCAACCAATATTTGTTTTTGAGATAATTCTAATATATATGTGAAATCAATCAAAATTTATATTACACTCATATTAAAGAAATCTAATGATTTTAAGATCCATCCTAATCTTAATTTGACCAACACAACCTATAACAGTTCGAGCACCAATTTGTGCCTAGTTTTCATCAATCCTTCTATGAGTAAAATGGAGGCATTTACATTCATACCACATAATTCTTATATATTTACCTATCTAACATCTAAACTTTTCTATTTACATGCATTACACTTAAATCTTTAACATCACATTAAAATTTCAACTATTATTTCCTTTTTAAAAAAGTACATATTTTCACCATAGCTACAATATTAAAAATGCAAATATCAAACCTTAGGTGCTACACTACATATCTAAATATATAAAAATTATGTGGTATGCATGTAATTCTTTCAAAAAAAAAAAAAACTATACACAAAAGAAATAAATACACCTTTTTATGCATAGCTAAAGTGCTAGAAATGTAAATATCAAATTTTTTGTTAAATGTAAATACATAAAAATTATGTGATATGTATGTAATCTTCCAAAAATATCTGAACACAAAGAAAAGGTTTTTTCATATATAAGACCACAGAATGGGGAATCACACAACAGCCCTACTTTTCTCAACAATGCACAGTAAAATAAGCACATACCTACACCCCTGCCTCGTTTATAGATGCTCCTCCAAAAATTAACAGAAAGAGCTCGGTACAACACAAGCCGCTACTGAAGCTTGGAAAACCATGGGCTGTGATAGACTGCTCTGCAGAATATAGAACATTGTTAAAATAGTTTTTTATCACTTTACTTTCAGACAATTCAACTGCTAGTTATATAGTTGATGTCTATTGGTCTGATTGATAAAGGCCTAAGATATTGTTGCCAAAGTTTTGAGTTTGAATTCTAAAGCTCCATCTTAAGAACTTAAGTGGGGAATGAAAAGAAACAATTTTAGTCAAATTATTTCAGGAAATTTCCATATGAAGTGGTATAACAATTTCTCTCTGAATTTTCATTAAGAGAAAAGGAGATGAAAAGGTAGAACTTCAAAGCAAAACTTAGTATGCATGCTATCAATTTTTATGCGGTGTCATCAAAAGTGGAACCTAAATGAATAAAACGTAGAACTTAATGAATTTAGAGACACCCCATAAAACAGAATTTGTTGTCTCTTGGCATGTGCATGTTAAGTGAATAGAACTTCAAAGTTGAAAATGGTGGTCTAAAAGTATCCAAAGGTTCATATTTTTTTAAGAAAACACAATCACTTAATATGTTTCAGTAGTGAAAAAAAATCAATTTAATATAAAACTGAACTCTGATGCTTACAATTAGGTTACAGAAGAGAAGAGTTGCTTGAACAAAGCAAATGAGGGTTGCATTGTGGAGAACAATATAAATAAATTAACCTTTTTTTGTGAATAAGATCTGTAAGGAAAAGATGTCTACAATTTCCTATTGGTTTGCATAAAAACACATAAACATTGGATTATTTGCATTCTGATCTTTGGGGATTTTCAAATGTGATGTATGATGGTAGACTAATGTATTTCATATTATTTAATATTATTCAAGCAAAATGTGGATTCATATTTTAAAGAACAAAATTGATACTTGTAATGTCTTAAGAAATTGGTATGTCTTAAGTGAAATACAAATTCTGAAGAGGATGAAAAGGCTCAGAACAGATAATGGGTGTGTGGGTTCTGCTCAGATCAATACAATGAGTTTAGTAGCAAAAAGGGAATTGTGAAGCATAAAATACTGAGAGGAAGACATCAAAAAAATAGTTAGCTACAGAGTATGGATGAACTATCCTTGAAAGAGTTAGATGTATGATTCATAATGCAAGAATTTAAAGGAACTTCTGGTCTGCATTAGTGATGATAGTAGCATTTTTAAGAAGTCCTATAACTGCAAATGTGGAGTAGAAAACTAAAGACCTGAAAGTTTTTAGATGTACAGTATATGCGTTGCACATTAGAAGTATGGCAAAATGCGACACAGAGCCAAGAAGGGTTAAAGGTTCAAGGTAATGGTGCATAAAAGCATGGGAAGATAATAGTCAAGATGTAATCTTCAATGAGTATGAAATGTCAAAGAAGGTGACTAAGGTTTTATGCAAATCTGCAAGCTCACAGAGATAAGATGTAGCTCGAAATTGAATGGGGATGCGTATAATGATGAACAACATGATAAGGTGGAGATTTTGGGAGATATGGAACATGATAAGGTGACTAAGGTTTTATGCAAATCTGCTCTGAAATAGATCATTCAACACATGTTACTGATGATTACTTAGTAAGATTAGTAAAAAAAAAAAACCAAATAAGCACAAAGACTTGCACATATGATTTTTTTCTAGCTAGAAGCTAGAGAGAAGCTTTAAGGATCTTAAGAGATTTATGTCAAGAAGTATAAGACTAATAAGAAATGGGTCCATCAAAATATGGCAGAATATATTGAACTTAGCCACCTATTTTCTGTTTAAGTCAATATTCAATGATACATGAATGACTTAATTTGAATAAAGATGCAAAAAAAACATCCCCGAGGAAGAATTTCCCATGGGTCTAATGAGTTCTCATGGTGAATTCTGAGTGGTCAAACAGCTTAAAATAAATTTGACTAAGTTTTCGGCAAATGACTTAAGGTTTTGAGCAACTTCAATATATTCGATGTAAGTTGATTAGCAACTTAACAAGAATGTTTCTTTGGGTGGCTTTTAGCTTTAGAAATTTTAGTTCAAGTGCAAAAAAATTATTCAACTCAACACATGCTAGCAATATAACTTAATTGACTCGACCCAAACAACTATAGATGTACAATAAGATTAGGCTATTACAATAAACTTACTGTATGATCATATAAGAATAGAGACATGCCAAATTGACCGTTTGCATTTGCATTGACAGTGACAAAGGTGACGTAACTGTGTAATAGGGGTGAGGATGCCTATATAAAATCATCTCAGTAATTTGGACACCTCTACATAACCTAAAGATGGATTATCTCTGTCTTAAATAGTAGATGACAATTTAAAAAACGAAATACACAATTTATTCATTTGACTATAAAGTTAATTATCACTCTTGAGTAGAAAATAAAATAATAACCTATATGACATCATCTCGAAAGTAGGAAACTCTAACCTTAGAGAAAAAACACAAAAGTTCGAAGAAAAATTTTAAATTGACTCTAATACTATGTAGAATATAAAAAATGGAGGAAAACCCTCAAGAATTTTATTGCTTTTTATACAAGAGAGAAAGGATATATGCATCTCCAAAAAGCATTACAAATTAGGAATAAATAAAAAAAGTGAAAAAAAAAAAACAAAATGACTCACTGCTGTATAAAGAATCACACGAATTGCAATATAAAGGTCATAAAGAAAATGATATATTGATTCAAGGCCTTGTATCTATGTATCTCACGCTCTTTATTATTCTTGGAAAGTAAGGAACCTCACTACATAAAAGAGAGAGGGAGAACAGAACAAAAAATTCAACATCTTTCAATCCAAGCTCAAGTAAAAAAGAAATTTGGATGAATAAATATAACTATTAAAAATATAGAATTTATGAGATCAAAATTGTAAGATAAGCAACATATGCTATCAAAAATATATATAAGAAAAAAAAAGATAACCACATGAGCAATACACTAAGAAAGAGTAAATTTAAGCAGGCAATATCAAACCTTAAAAAACAAATATGCTTTCAATGCAGAATCCATTTAAACAAAGAGAACACAATGACGAGAAACATACATAGACGTGAAGGAAGGTTTTCCCTTGCTCTGGCGTGGTAGTTGAGGCCAAAGCCAAAATATTCTTTTAGATTTGGTCTCTTTTGAAATAGTAAATTTTAATTGCACTATTAAATAATAGAAAAAACAGCTTTTTTTAAATACCACAATCATAAAAACATTTTAATTTTAATGCGTGAGATGGATCACGCTGGCAACTGTTCCCCATCTATAAGAATACTTTTGGTTTTATATTGTTTGAAACCACACAACATAGCACTTTTGTGCAGATGGTTGGCACTTCTCCAACTTATTCCTTTAATATATTACATCAATATTGCAAGAAAGATCCCCGATATTGTTGGATAAACTAAAATCTTTTCAATTTGGTGAAAATGTGATATTAAGTGTCCGAAACTATCTGCACTACCATTTTAGAGGATACAAGTTGATAATGAGGGATTTACCGAGCACAAATTTAAACAAGAAACAAGTGAAAAACTCAAGACAACAGAAACTTCAGATGGATGCTACCAGTTCAGTTCATATGGTTTTACTTTTTTTTTTAGTAACATCACTAATATTCTTCCACAGTACCATTTTGATCTTTACATCCTTCTAGTTATATATATGTAACACCCACAGATTTTTTTCTTTTTTTTTATTGAATCAATAGTTCAAAAAAAAAAAAAAAAAAAATATACACCATATGAGGCAGGTCTACTAGACTTACTTAGTAGAGAGAGAGAGTGATTACCTTCCTGCATGGAAAAACATCATTTGAGCATCTCCATGTATTTTGGTGTTTACATCTTGCTCCAAGTCTGTTTTTCAACAATTGAAACTACTCTACTCCATAAAATCCATAATAGTTTGTCCAGTTTAAGTGCCATCTGTACTTTTCTGCTTCTTGTTACTGGAGGATGTACCTTCTTGAAGCCCATTCCACATTCTCTTTCGTCTCGAACTGACAAAACTAACTTCTTTAGTGGATGACTTAGATGCAGAGGTCATGGTATCAGCATTTCCAACACAATGAAGATCAAGTAATCTACAGTGACTAAAGGACCCGAATAACTTGTCTGTGGGACCATCTTGAGTATTTATTAGACGATCCTTGAAATATTCCAACAAAACAAAAGCAAGAGCACGAAGCACCTTGAGATCAAAATTTTGAGTTAAACGCATATGCCCTATATTCTTTGCACGAGTGGTAGTCAGATCTTTCAAACTGATCAGAAAATCTAGTTCATGCTCTGAAAGGGAGGCAAGCCACTCTATCTCTTCAGCCTGTGTATTTTCTTCACACCCATCTTCGCTGACTGCTTCAGTGTTCTTTGATGGCACCATGTTTCCGGAATTGATGAAGGAGTCAGACTCTTTGAGATATTCTGTTTGGAACAAAATTTTGTGTAGAATTTAAACAAGACTTATAAATCCTACAGTATTTTAAATCCCATTTCTCCACCATTTTGCCTTAAATCCCGGGCTTAGTAAATCCTGTTGGCAGGCCGATTTACGGGATTTACACAAACTGAAACGCGTACAAGGGGTGGCAAGAAAGACGAGGGTTACCTTCGCTGCGTCTAGCTTCTCTCCCTCGATGGTTTCGGGTAGGAGCTGAGCGAAAGGGGGAAAAGGATGAGGGTTTCGAACGCCGAAACCAGATGCCGTCGTTAGCGAAAGCGCAGTAGCCTAGGGTTTCGGCAAGAAGGCGAGAGGGTGAGGGTTGTTTATTAATTAGTATTAATTATAAGGGATATTTACAAATCAACCATCTATGTTTAACATATTTATTTATAATTTGATCACCTGATAATTTTTTTAACAATAAGACTCATGTATTTATGTATGCCACCATCAAATCATTATAAATTTTACGAAAATAAAAAATATGAGTTGGACTTTTATTATGAATTTCAATATTTAAATGTCAATTTGAAATTTTGATGTTAAAAAATGATTAATTTGTAAATATACAAGAATAGGGATAGGGTGTAAATAGAAGCTTGAGCAGCGTAACTTATTTGTTTTGTTAAGAAATTTCTTATTATCATTGTTATTACTCGTTAGGTTGTTATATTATTCTGAATTTGTTATGTTAAGAAGATGTTTATTAAGAATTATTTATTTATTTATTAATACTTTAAAATATTAAATTTAATAAAAAAAATTAATACAAAAATACAACTTTATAGTTACTTGTTTAGAAATTGAGTGTGACTAACAATAAAATAATCTTTTCAAAATAAATTTAATTACAAATAAAATTATATAAAAGCAAAACTATAATTGAATATCAAAATATGATCTAATAACATATTTTATTATTTACAAAGATTACATTACTACTAAATTGATTTACTACATTAGAATATGATTGAGTACACAAAAAATTTAGAAATTACAAATAAATAAACAAATGAGATTGATATTTGATACAATCCAATCAAACACTTGTATAGAAGAAATTATAACTTTAACATCTTCAAACAACTTGAATAATCTTCTTGATTCACTCTCAGAAATCATCAACTTTCATACTAAGATCTCTCTTTGTCACTTTATACTTGAATACTTCTTGTTGCACTATATAAACAAAACTAAATAAAAATTATGTTATATAATTATTGAATAGGCTCAGTTTGAAATTTTATATCAGATAATCAATGATTTTGTCATACTGATGACTCATGACTTCGTCTTAAATTCTTAAAAAACATAAATCCAAAATACATTGAAACAATAAATAAAATGAATGTTGCGTAAAAAAATAATTAAAAAACAATCACAAGATATATAGCGGTCATTTTATCAAGTTATCTCATATTAAAAGATTTAACATCATACTCTAAACATCACATTCCAAACAATTGACATAAAAGAATTTTATTGACAAACTAAGGATCAAAATATAATGAAACAATAAAATAAATGAAAACTGCAGTCCAAAAGTAATTGAAATAGACCTAATTAAATAAGATATATAAACAACCATTTTATCAAATTAAGTTGTATGATTGTATCTCATATTAAAAAAGATTTAACATCGCTGTCCTTTAAATACCTCAACTCTAAGCAATTCACATAAAATCAAGAATATAATTGATAAACTAAATACAATGAAATAACAAAATAAATTAAAGCAATAACCTGCATGTAGCCAAATCTAATAATCTGAAGAATCTGGAGAGAACAATAAGTAGTCATTTCTCATAATAACGATCAGTATGTTTTAGGTTGTCTGTATCATGAAGAATTTGATTTCCTTCTAATGAAGCATTAACTTGCCAATTTATAAAGTGTCGAAATTTGATATAGTGTGTACATAATATATATTATGTGGGTTTTCCTCGCTCACTAAAAAAAAATAGGAGAAAATAATAAGTAGATTGATCTCAAAATAACATCAAAGATAGGCAGAAAGTCAAATACTCTTATCGAAACAATTTACTAATATTGATCGCTTTAATTATAAAATGAGCTCGTTTGAAATATTTTATCAATTAATCAATGATGCCTTCATAGCTCGATGGCTTAAATTCTTCTTGAAAATGATAAACCAACTTATTTGATAAGGTAAAGACCAAAGCGGGTTTTCATTTTGCTCAAATAAAGGTTTAACATCACAAAATATCAATTTAATCAATAGGGCCATAGCTTAACTTGATGGTCTATCAAATTATTAAAATCTCATAAAAGATTGTTGTAGCGTCATTTTATCAAGAAGTTGCATCTCATTTTAAAATAAAATAGCAAATAAAATAAAAGTTGCAATCAAAAAAAGATTGAAACAGACCCAATTAAATAAGATATATAAGCAACCATTTTATTAAGCTAAGTTGCATCTCATATTAAAAGATTTAACATCACACTCTTTAAAATGACAACTCTTTAGTCTTAATGTAGTCATAATGGTGTAGATTCTTTATATAAATATGTCAAATGGTTCTCATGAATGAAGAATCGAGAGAAAAATAAGTATACCTCAAAATAGCTTCAAATAAGATTTCTCATGAATGAAGAAGAAGAACACTAGAAACAACAAGTAGTCATATCTGAAATAGTTACAAGTAATTATTAGCCACAAAATTATTATGCTTTAGATGAATGGCCTTTGACATTTTCTATCAACAAATCAATGACGTCATCAAGCGCTTAAATTCTTAAAACCCTAAAATCAAGTGTAATCTTGTTGAAGTAAAGACCAAGTGTAATCGATGGAGGTCACTATGAACATAAGCACATTTTTATCAAGCTAAGTTGCATCTTATTATTCTCATATTACAAATGGTTTATCATCATAGTCCTTTAGAATTTAGAAACGATAAATGTCAGCTATTTTGGATAAAATAATGTGTAGTATTCATTAAGTAAAGACCAAAATATAATTAAATAGCCCAAAAAAAGTTGTATCAAAGATTCAGTTGCATGTAATAAAACAAGTAACATAGTGTAATATAGAAATCATAACTTGTATGTTGTTCCTTCATTCTCTTCATTTATTCAGGAAGTTCCACATGCAAATTTTCTCCATCCATGATCTATTGCTGTAATGAATGGTCATTTATTAGACTGACATTTTAAAAATGAAAAAAATTGAGACAATAATAAATTAATAATTAGAAGAACAAAAATAAAAAAAAATGGAATTGATTCTTACCAACGGATTCTTAATGTTGCTTTGTTCACCTTTAATCTAACTAGCAGTACAAACAAGTGTATTAACAATTTTTGTAGATAAAGAGCTTCTGTAATCATCCAAAACTCTACCGACAAAGTAGATTGAGATGCAGTTATGAGAATTGTTAAGACATCCGGCAACTCTGGACAAGTTTGGATACTTAAGAGTATTCATCCTCACCAATCAAGAATATCAAATTACTATTGCATTGATATAACCCTTCTTCCAAATATATTTGCAAATCTATTTTCAAGGTGACGAATCGGCAACAACAAAATCAGTAAAACCTAACATGCAATCAAAAGGAGATGAAAATGATGACTCTCTTCATAGTTGTGAAGACTCAAGTGCAGTTGATGTTGCTGAACTAGAACTAGCATTGTTAGAAACATATTGATTATAAATCTCCAAAACAACTGGTTCAACTTCTTTAATTTTAAAATCTATCTCTGAAGGTGAGTATATCTTTGGAAATGTAAAATTTATGAACTTCATCTTTAAATGTGGATCTAACACTATAGATATTAGCAAATTGCATTCTCCCCAGTACTTCTCAAATTTAATTTTTATAGGGTTTGTCATTTCTTTAATATACTCAGTTGATGAATTGCATTCCTGCATCAACAACTTCTTCACATGCATAATAGTAGATAGAAAAATATTTGTTGTAGGATATGTCAAATCAGAAATCATTTTTATGACATTGTGAAAAATAGTAAGAAACTTCCTAATAACCTCATACCTTTTCCAATCAAAATCAGTTGGCAACTACTTGTAATTGCTATCTCAGGCTGCATAATGGTGGAAAATACTACGAAAAATAAATGCAGATTCAAGCATAATGTATATAGAATTCCATAGTGTAGGAACATCAATAAATAAACCCTTCGAAGCAGAAATCCCTAATTGCTTTTCCACCTCAACAAATTTATGTAATCTGGCAAGAGACTTTTTAAGATATTTTATTGACTCCTTGATTTGATAAATAATATCTTGAATCTTCTTCAAACCATCTTGGACCATTATGTTCAAGATATGAGCACAACATCTGGCATGGAAGAAATAACCCATAAAATGTAACTTACCTCTTGACTTAAAATTAGATTTGAGAGCATTAGCAGCAACATCATTATTACTTGCATTATCCAATGTAATTGTGAAAACTTTATCTTGCAAATTCCACTCCAACAAGCATTCACATATTGCATCACAAATAAAAGTACTTGTGTGAGGTTCAAGCTCAAAGAAATTGATAATACGTGTAATTTCCAAGACTCATCAATAAAATGAATTGTTAAGCGTGTACTGCTTATTTAATTAGAAGTCCAACAATCAGATGTTAATGAGATAGTAGGTATACTTTTAAAATATGCCTTCAGCTTTTCTTTTTCTGCTTCATGAACTTTAATGCAATCATTTTTATAGTATTTCTAAAAACTCTTTCATAATTATGATTTAAGACCTTCAACAAAATATTGAACCAAGTATGCTCCATCATAAAAGATACTCATGCACAATTATCATTTTGCAATTATTTCTCTAACGAAAATGATCATAATTCTTTGGATCTGTGAAAATAGAAGCTCAATTTAAAATAGTATCACACATAAAATTTAACAATTTTTGCCTTTTATCCGCAACTCCACAACTTGTTTATTTTAGCTTTGATCTTATCACACTCCTAATGTCTGAAGTTGTAGTGGTGTCTTGGATTTATGAAATTTTGCACCACAAGCATTGTAAATATGAAGCATTGATGCCTTTAAAGTAGAAACAACTTTGTAAAGTACTCTCAAAGCGTAGACTTCTTTTTCTAGTCTTCTTAATAGAGATTCCTTCAATACTATCAAATATAATTGCTTTTGAGGAACTAGGTTGTGAAGAAAGATTGATTTTATTACTATTTTCATCCTCTATAGTAATCTCATTACCGATGATGCAGTTTGAGATAGCTCAAAATTTGACATGATAGTACTATATTGGAAAAAAATGTGTCAAAACTAAAGGTACAATCCATATGCTACAAGTAAGAACATTAACATAATTTATTGTCACATTCCATATAAATGGAGCAGTAAATTTGACATATTAAGCATACAAAGTCAACCTAAATATGAAACATGAGGCTTTCCTTCTTAATCCCATCAAAGCAACACATAATTTAATGATAAACTGTTTACAAAACAATCTATTTTATTTGTTATTTTATTGTGTTTTGGTCTTTACCTTATTAAATAAGTTAGTTTATCATTTCTGGGTGTTTGAAGAATTTAAGCAGTCATCGAGCTATGAAGGCATCATTGATTAGCTGATAAAATATTTCAAACTGAGCTCATTTTATAATTAAAGCAGTCATCAATATTAGTAAGTTGTGAGCTTGTTTTCGAAGAGTATTTGTATCTTTGTTGTTATTTTGAGATCAATTTACTTCTACTTTCTCTGTTTTCTTGAAGTGAGGCACAGGAAAACCCACATGGAATACATATTATGTACACACCATCAAATTTTCACTTTATAAATTGGCAAGTTAATGCTTTAATTAAAATCAAATTCTTCTTCTGACAAAAAAAATCGCGTCGTTATTATGAAATGACTACTTTTATTCTCTATTCTTCAGTTATTGGATTGATATGCGTTATTGCTTTCATTTATTTTGTTGTTTCATTGTATTTTTGTCCTTAGTTTATGAAATAGTTACTTACTCTACTATTTTGAGGTATGACTACTTGTTATTCTCTCAGATTCTTCATTCATGAGACCATTTCTTATTATTTTTATCATTTTGACTGCTTTTCATTTTATTTCTTTGTTTCATTTAAAAATACTAAGAAACCGAAAATATGCGATATTACACAATCAAAGTGAGAAAATACACTTCAACATTTGCACATTCTAACCTAAACCTACAAATCGAGATATCCAAGAAATTTCAATAAGCATATTAGCATTTTTGAGTCATCTAGAACCAGTCACTTGACAAGAACTCAAGAAATTAGACAAAAGATGGAGAAACCACAAAATAATAAGCCGTAATAGAAAAGCATGTTTAGCTAATCGGCGCTCGACGGATTCGACTGTCGACTCTGCAGGTGGATTAGGCGTCATGACTTCATAACAATATCAAGTGCTCGTAGTAGTAGAGGCTGTAGAGTCGTAGAAGATGCCTAGGAAGGAAAGAGAATAGGATAGCAGTCTCAGAAATAGGGTGACAATTGAAGACTCAAAGCGAAGAGAAGAAAATTCGAAGAGTCTTGACGTGGCAGCCGTAAGGTTAAGTAGTTAGGGTTTAGGAATTAGCTAAGATTTAATAAAAAATCTCCTCAAATCCAAAAAATGAACCTTTCATTACTTCATTTCAATAATTAAAATTTTCAATTAATTTTAATTATTATAATGTGTCTAATTTTATTTAATTTAAATATTATTAATTAAATTAATTATTCATGTAAATAAAATTAATTAATAAATAATTTAATTATAAAATATATCTTATATAATTTTTATATAATTATTTATAAATATTTATTTGTTTCGAGCCTTAACGGCAGAACAGCAACAAAAGATTGTTGTGTTAGGTTATATATCGAGCCTAAAATAGTTGTTCGTGTTCGCATTCTTAACAGTAAACGAAATTTCGTGAACAATGAGCTTTTTGACAGCCCTAAATAGGGTGATATTGTATGTAGAAGCCCCTAATTATAAACATATTAATTATATGCTACTCAAAATGGAAATATTACAAATTAAACATCTAAACTTTCTTATTACAAAAAAGGTCCTAAAAACTTAATTTTTTTCACAAAATGGACACTCTCCGTTAACCATCTTCATGAAACTTTTCTCTTCTTGCCAATACTTTATTTTTTAAGAGAATTTACATACATACCATACAATTCTTATGTATTTACATATCTAACACCTAAACTTAGATATTTACTTATCTAACATTTTTCTATGCTTAAAAAGGTGCATTTAACTTTTAAAAAGTAAATAAAGTGGTATTTTTGATGTAATATTAAAGATTAGGGTGTATATATGTAAAAATTGAAGTTTAGGTATTAGATATGTAAATGCATAAAATTGTGTGGTATGTATGTAAATCCCCTATTTTTTAATCCCTCTTTCTCTCTTCGCCATACCATCGCCCCACACGACCTGCTCTGCTTATGGGTTTAGGGTAAAGAGTAGGGCTCAGAACGATCCGATTTTGAGCCGATCTTGGAATCGGCTCAATTTATTTTATGATCAATTGGATCGTAGCTCGTTGACATTGCTTTCGAGCCAGCTCGGATCGAATCTGAATCGAGCTCTATCCGACTCGAAAGCAATTCGAGCCGACTCGTTTTTTATGGTTTAGCTTGATTTTGGACTTTTTTTGGCTCGAAATTAAGAATGAGCTGGCTCATTTTGATTTAAGTAGCTCAAACTTAATGCACAACAGCACAAAGAAAAAAAATCACATAAATTAAAATTTGCTTGAATTAACAGTATAAAATTGAAATTTAAATCAATATAATAATTAAATTTTAAAATCTATTAAAGATAATGTCGTACATTTTACTAACAGATAAACTGAAATTTTATAATTTAATTTTCATTGTACATATTTAATTGTGTTTAGCCAATACAAAAAAATCAAATTTATAAAAATATAAATAAGACAATATCAAGAGCACATATTTAAATTGACTTTCGGGACTTAAGAGAGTTATAATCATCTCCAAGTATTTGCAATCTATACAAATTTATATATTCCACTTGTAGACTCTAGGTTGCCGAGGTCATCCGATAGCACCATTAAAATAAAGAAAGCCCAAAATAGATTGGCGCGGTTACCTGACCATCCAATGAGAACCACCAATGATGGATAAAATTTTTTTGTTGGAAGAAATTGAAATTGCAATGTTATGCTCTTCTCATCATAGTCCAGAGACTCGATTCTCGAATAAGCAAATTAAATACGTCTAAAACCCACAAGATAATAGAAAATCAGGAGACAGGAATTGAAGAACATAAAATAAAAAGAAAACTTAAATTGTAAAATAAAATAAATACCTCATCCTTCAGGCTCCAAGTGAAATTACTAAAGTAACTAAACATCAAAAATTATGAATTAAAACAAATGCCTTAAGTTCCAAGACTCGCAGCACAACCGCACAGCACAACCTTATACAGCACAGTCGCATAACACATGGCCGACTGAAGCAACTAAGCAAGTTATCGTAGCATAGAACTTACAACCTCACAAACAGCGATGCAGCATAGCCTTAGTTCTGAGCATACATGCACAGGATGAGTTGATTTTACCAGCTTATAGGCTTACAACAATACAAAATGAAATTACATATAAAATGATTATAAGTTGTAATAGACCTCGACATACAATATCTGATGTTATAAGTTATAGCCGCGACCATAGATAAGCTCATAAGCATAAACAAACAACTTCTATTTACAAGACACTTCAAATTTCAGTTACTTAACATTGTCACAACAAAATACCTCATAATGATCATTAACTGATTTTGGTTTAAAATATTTCAACTGCTTATGATCACAACACATCCAACGGTCCAAAATAAATGAGAATAGAAAATACCTCATAATAATCATTAACATGCTAAGGACCAAGGTTTAGCTTTCAGCTTTATGGTCTGTCAAAACATTTCAAAAGTTAAATAGAGGTCCATCGACTTTCAAAAAAGTACAACAAAGATTAGAAGTCTAAGCTACTACAATGATTTATACATGAGAGCATAACTAAACCCCAAGGATTGTGTTTTTTTATTTTATTTTTTGCCTCAAAATATTGAGATGATTGGTATTTTTTAGGGTGACATAAGACATTGAAAAGCATCAACTTCAATTATATGAAAATGCAAAATGATTTCAAAAGCTCAAGAAACTACTGTGCTGACATTACAACAACTATTAAAATGTACAAATAACACTACAACATAGTTGAAATAAGTCTTCCAACCTTCCATTTTCATGATTGAAAAAACTACAATTGAAATGTAGAAATAGCAAGTACAAAAATTGAGAAAGTAAGCCACAATTTTTAAAAGGCCAAACTTTAAATATTGCAATTTATCATAAGCCACAATTTTAGAGCAGCAAACTAAAAAAGTATTTTGTCACCCTAAATGGTCTCAAATTTTTTTTATTGACCAAACCAATATATTAAAAAACCAAAATTCACCATATTATAAGCCTAAAAATCAATAATTTTCTCAAAGTCATCTCGATATTTTATCATTGGACATCCAAAATTAAAACAAACATTAATTGTTAAAATCTATATATAAAAGCGATGATACAACTTACAAAAGCATATTGTAAAGAAAAAAATGTTACTCTCGTGAAATTCAAATTTGTGAATCCACACTCAAGCTTTGACAGAGATATAACTAAGTTTTCTTCATAAGATGGGAATTACAAAGAAGGCGTTGTCTTTATCAAAAATTAAATAGAATGTAATTTCCTATAAACAGAATGATGAAAACATTACCATAGGCTCTTTCAATTTTTTTATGCATACGAATCCAATTTTATATTAAGGCATCCAATGTTTTAGGTGAAATAGAACTTATATAATCACTAAACACCGCGACCACTGCATAAAAGGCGACTCAGCAAGCGTAGTTATTAGGATTTTAAAAATATCTTTTATCATCTTTGATAGTGTCCTGTAATTCATGGCGGACATTTTCCACCAATCTAAAATATCAAATTCTGAATCATGACATATAACACAAGCTTCATCTAAGCATATTTCTAAGTCAGATTTTTGTGAAACTAAAAGGCCAGTAAAGTCTATAAAATCATACAACCTAGCCAAATCATCAGACAAATTGTGACTTCCTTCTATTGTAGATGTTGATTCAGCTTGTATAGTAGGTGCTCCTGTATTTTCTTTAGTTGTATGTTATTTATCAACATCATAGAAAGAGTGAGCTCAAATAATTTTTTTTATTTCAATGTCCTTTTCTCATCAACAATATCATTACCATAAATCGTGGATAGTAATAATTAATGGCAAATAATTTCATTATTGGATCTAGAATGCAATTGAGAATAACAATACAATCAATACTTATCAAATTTTGTCTTCATAGTGCTTGCCATATTAGAAATGAAAAGACTATCAGATAAATATTTTCTAAGATTTTCTTAATTAATATTAGATTTGGAAGAAGCCTATTTGCAGTAGGAAAGTTTGATCCAAAAAGAATTTCAATTATTAGATGAAAATGTGAAGCAACTCTCAACACTTATCAAGCGATTCCAATCTTCTCCAAGGTAACCATATGTAATTAAGATCATGAAAGCATATTGGAAAAAGCAGTGTGTAGTAAAATACAAACTCCAATATTTTGTATGTTGAGTTCCAACATGTAGAAACATCAATGCATAATGACTTTGTTGTTGATAAGTCAATCTGTCTAGCAATCTCACCAAATTTGTGCAAGCGACTAGGAGATCGTTTTACAAATAAGATTGATTCTCTTACCTTTTCAATTATATTGCCAATTTCTTTCAAGCCATATTGCACAATTAGATTTAAAATATGAGTAGCACAACAAACATGAAAGAAATCCTCCATTACCATAAATCCAGACCTTTTAGTAAATAATGCTTTCAAGTTTCTAGCTGCCACATCATTTGATGATGCATTATCCAAAGTTATAATGCTGATTTTATTTTGAATACCCCATTGCAACAAAATTTTAGAAATAGCTTCAGATATTATAGCTCCACTATAAGAAGGATCTAAATCACTAAAACTGATTATCCTTGACTGTAATTTCCAATCAGAACTAATATAATGCACTGTGAGACACATATAACCAATTGTTTGGCTTGATGTCTAGCAATCACTAGTAAGGAAAACTGTCTCAATTAATTTTAGAACATTTTTAAGTTTTTCTTTTTCCACTTCATACACCTTCATGCACTCTTCTTTGACACCAAATATAGAAATTTTACGGTAGTTTGGATTCATAGATTTCATCAAAATATTAAACCATAAATGTTCAACTGTTATAAAGGGATATTCATGAACAATGATCATCTTAGCAATAATATTTTTAATTCTGTTATGATCATAAGCAGTTGAAATACATAAATTAGAAATCGAATCAGTTTCTTCAAGATCCTTAATTATAGGATCAAAAAATTTTTGTCACTTTTCTCTAACACTATTTCTGCTATAGTGATTCATTTTGTAATGTCTGCTCAATTGAGAAGTAGTACCAATTTTTTATTTAACATAAGACTTAACACAATAATTACATTTGCACTTTTGTATGATTTTTCCTTTTTCTGAGACTGATATTTCAGTAAAATATTGTCAAACTTTAGAACATTGTCTTTTACCCTTTCTATCATCTATACAAGTAATTTCATCCACACTTTCAATATCTTTTTTTGCATTTTCAGCATGAGGTTGAGTTGAGGAACTATTTGATTTACTTTGAGAGTGACTTTCTATTATATCTATACAAATATAATATGATTCAATTATAGACTCGCATGTAATTCAACAAATAATTATAATTTGTATGTGAATAAATGATTTTAAATAAAAAAACCAAAATGATTGTGAAAAGGTTTAAGTAAACCTTAACTATGATCTATTAGGGACCATAATCGTCCAATTTTATCAGATATCTATTACAAAAATCATTTTCCACGATGAACATAGTAAAATATTCTCAAGTAAAATAAATTAAATATCATATGTATAAAAGATGATTTCCTATCGTTGCTTTACTGTAACCATTTTCAATGATGAAAATAGTGAAATATTGCTTAAGTTAAAAAAAAAAAATGGCACATGTATCAGATTTCTACAACAAAGTTTTTTGAAAGTATCACCCTAGTAGCGGCTAGCCTAGGCTGAAAAAGTTTATGTAAACGAATGTTCAAGAAATAAATGCATACTTAAAGGACAAGAGCATTCAACTAATTCAATCATTCATTCAAACACCTTACAAGTTAAAATAGTTTAATATCACAACAAGAGCTTCTAAGTTGGATGTGCCTGTGCAAAAATCAGAATCATAGCTTATAAATGCATTATAAAAGAATAAGAGCAACTGAGCAAACCGAGAGCATCCAAGAAAAGAAACAAGATTAACAGGGAAGCCGTGACCCACTGACCCGTGAAATAACTTTGCTCAAAGCCGTGACACATCAAGATTAACAGGGAAGCCGTGACACATTGACATCAAGAGGCAAGGCCGCAAGAGATCTAAATATTGATATTTGATACCACCAAAAAACCGATAGCTCTAATAGCAAAATAACTTTGCTCAAAACAACAGAACAAATGAACAATCCCCTTCAAATATTTCTTCATTACTAACAACTTAATAAGTAACAGCTAACAAGTAACAACTACGATTAGGCAACAAGGAAACAATAGCTATGCAAGTGCAGTAAGTCTACGAAGTTTGGTGATACTCCCATTTTCAACAATAGCTCTTGTTTTTTGCAAGTCTACAAAGTCGTGACCCATGAAACTGATACCATCATCATACCAATCAAAAACCGAAAGTCAACAAGGCAACAATAGTCAAACGTGCCATCAAGACTCAAGAGTAATCAAGATATGATCATATGAAACTATAATATATAAAACAAATAACTAGCATTACATCATGCCATAAACTAACCAATAAATTTAACCAATATTACTCTTTATGCGTGTAAAAAAAGAGTTTGGGGCAAAGAAACAAACCGAGCGGTTGAGCAAAGTTGCGAAGGTAACAATGACTCTATCACAGAGAGAAAATGAAGACACTGCAGACAATGCAAGTCTGCACCTCAGAGAGGGCTAAGAAATAAAGCACGATTCACGAAATCACGAAGCGAGGAAGCCTGAGGAGATCAATGAGGACCGAATAGGTGAATAATAGAGAATCGTTCTCAACCCTAATCTCAAGCCCTAGCCGCAACTGCAAAGATAAGATTCATAAGAAACAGAGAAAGAACTCAAAGAAGTCACAGAGTCGGAGTTACGAAGTGTCGAAGGCTGAAATTTGGGGTGAAGCCCTCGTTTAGATATCAAGCGTTCACCTTTGATCTCACGGTCCAGTCCAAAGAGGCAGAGAAGGAGAATCACCATTCGCTAATCGATCGTGAACCCACAGGCCGCAGCACGCTGTATTCAAGCTGTTCGAAAAATTGAACAAGCCGATTTAACTACGGATCGAAATCGGCTCGAACTTAAAACCGAGCCAACAATTCAGCTCGTGGCTCGGCTCGTTTAGCTCAATTCGAACTCGATTTGAGCTAACATACGAGCCGACTTTCGAGCGATTAACGATCTTCGAGCAAATTTCTCAGCCCTAGTAAGGAGGAAGTGCAGTACTCTTGTAAGGTAAAGTTCATTTAGGATTGTGAAGGCATTTCCTATAACTGCTAAATTTGATTTATAGTAGCAATCAAACACATCATTGATTTCTGGTTTGAAGGTTGAAGAAAATTATATGGAGGAGAAAAAGGATTCTGAGAATCCTTGAAATTAAGCGCTTCATAATTAGTTTCGTTTTTCTGTTTGCGAAGTAGCAGAGTGTTGCGTCATTGCAGCGACAATGATTTGTATTATCAATATTCGAAGGTTTTCTCATGATTTTTTGTTTTTTGTTTTTTTTTTTTTTGCTGTTGTATTATCAAAGAAGATTAATATTTTCTTTTTTGCTTTTGTAACTGATTGCCTGGTTTTTATTGTTTTTATTATGTTGTTTTTTAGACTGGATGCTTACTTTTGTTCTGTTTAACAGCATCGTAAAATCAAGTACGAGTTCTAGTCTATCTTCCACTACACAAGATCACATAGAATTATTTGTGATTGTGGTTTATAGTGTATGATTTTTCACTTCTCGTGAAGGTGAGAATTTTGAAAGAAAGTTTTACAGATGTACTCCCCATTATGTTGTCTTGTACTCCCTGTTCTGCTTTCTTGTATTACATACTTCATTCTGATCCATGCCCTTTAAGTTCATGATTACTAGTTTCATCTTGCTGTCATTGAGCAGATCTTTAAATCCCAAGGTGCACCATTGATCGAATTACTTGCTTTTAGCCTTGTTACAAGTTATTGGGAAAATCTACTTTGATGCAATATTTATGAATTCTATGTTATTGTTCTTCTTAGGTTTGATTTCCAAAGACTGAATGAAAATAGTTTCAAAAAAAAAAAAAAAAAGACTGAATGAAAATAAGTTTATTTTGAATGTTGATGTTTTTCATATCTCGTCTTAGGAATCTTATTTGCAGACAGTTGCTTGATAGTTTATCAAAGGACTTTGATTTACTGGTTTCATGACTTATCTACTCGTTGATCTCAATTTCAAGTAAATCTTGAATCTTTTTTCACAGCTTTTTGAGTGGATTTTCAGAAGATTTGTAATGGCCGCCACTTGAAATCCTTGACTATGATGGCAAAAATTTTAGGGATTATTTTTAAAATAGGCTTAATGCTAATGATAATTAGTTGTTTAGGCACAAAAAATTTTTTTTTAACAAAATAACTAATCGTCCGGTTTGACGTGATTGGCCACGTCTATCGCCGACGCCAGTCGTGACTTGACCCTTTTTTTTTTTTTTTTTTTTTGGTGGTTTTACAAACCAAGGGGGAGAGAGAGAGAGAGAGAGAGGGAGGTTTTATTTTTATTAATTTTTTAATTAATATAATTATTTAAAATATATAATTTAAAAATATTTTTATAAAATATTTAATAACTAAATATTTATATATTTACTTATTAATTTTTTTATTTATATATATAATTAAATATATAATTTAAAAATATTTTTAATTATATATATAAATTTATAAATTTATTTAATATTTTTTATTAATTAATATAATTATTTAAAATATATAATTTTTTATTAATTTTTTGTTAATATATAATATAAAAATATTTAAAATATATAAATAAATAAATTTTAATAAATAAATAAATAAAGGAATAAATTATATAAATATTTTATAAATTATATAAATAAAGTACTTATATATATATATATATATATATATATATTTATAAATTTATTTAGTTATTTATATATTTAAATTATATAAATATTTTTTAAGTTATATAAATAATTTTAAAATATTTAAAATATATAAATAAATAATTAGTTATTTATGTATATATATATATATTATATATATATATATATATATATATATATATATATATTTAATTAGTTATTTATTTATTTAAAAATATTTATTTCTTTAAAATATATAATTAGTTAAATAAATAATTGTAAATTATATAAATATTTAGTTATTTATATATTTATAAAATATTTAGTTATATATATATATATATATATTATATATTTATTCCTTTCTTTCTTTATTTATTTATTTTTTTATTTTTTTATTTTTTTATTTTTTTTGTTATTATTAATTATAGACTTATATTATATAATAATATATATATATATAATTAAAATATTCTATAAAATTATTTTTAAATTATTTATATAATTTAAAAATATTTATATAATTTAAATATATAAATAACTAAATAAATTTATAAATATATATATATATATATATAATTACTTTATTTATATAATTTATAAAATATTTATATAATTTATAAAATATTTGAATAATTTATTCCTTTCTTTATTTATTTATTAAAATTTATTTATTTATATATTTTAAATATTTTTATATTATATATTAATAAAAACTAATAAAAATTATATATTTTAAATAATTATATTAATTAATAAAAAAAATTAAATAAATTTATAAATTTATATATATAATTAAAAATATTTTTAAATTATATATTTAATTATATATATAAATAAAAAATTAATAACAAAATATATAAATATTTAGTTATTAAATATTTTATAAAAATATTTTTAAATTATATATTTTAAATAATTATATTAATTAAAAAATTAATAAAAATAAAACCTCCCTCTCTCTCTCTCTCCTCCCCGTGGTTTGTAAACCACCAAAAAAGGTCGTCACGTCCACTAGGCCTATTTTGCTAAAAAAAAAAATTTCGTATCAAAACAGCTAATTATCATTAACACTAAGCCTATTTTAAAAATAATCTCAAAACTTTATTTATTTTTTATACTGATTGTCATAAATAAGTCAGGATATAATGAGATGAAATTTGAAGAAAGAGAAAATAAGCTACGAATTTTATCTTATTATTTATCATATTTATGGTAGGAATAACCTTGAAATCCTTTTATAACTTTCCAAATATAATGCAAATATCATCATTGTTATGGTCACCATCCACAGTTATCAAATAAGATAAAATCTAAATCATATTGAAAGATCTCTTTTTGAATGTTGCTAGAACAAGTATTTCTTCTCTCTATTTCTCTCTTTTTTTGTTTCTCAACAATTGGCTATAACTCTCAAGCACACACAAGCACCTCTTTTTCTTTAATTTATATATTTTCACGAGGTGAAAATTTATATCAAAACCTCTCAAATTTTGAGTTAAACTTATTTTTATTTAAGAAATTCATATAAAATTATATTCATCCTTGCAAGCATTTGTTTTGAATCAGTGCTTCCTCATAGCAACGGGAACAGTCTCTTTCCATCATATTAATGTATTGGTGTCCATTAACAAAATTGGGGAGGGGAGTAATTCTAATAATTTGTCCGTTAACTCTTTTGAATTATCTTCATTACTCTGTTCCAAATCAAGCTTTCTAGGCTGCTAATGTTCGGAAGAAAGCAATGCATTATTTTATGTCTTGCATGACAGTTGAATTTAACACCTGTGAGAGATCTTTGAAGCAAATATACTGCAAATCCCAGTGAATCTATTGATAGAAGAAGTGTACTTCTCAGTGAAATGCTGTTTCTCTTGATGTTTTGAGATTGTATTAGGATACTGTGAAATTTGAGATTAATCAAACCTCTATGCCTATGTTGATGGAACTAAAGCAAATACACTTTAAGTTGCACCATGTGACTCAGAGTTTACAAGCTCTCTTGGTTTCATCAACTTCAATCTCTTTATTCTTGTAAATCCTTCTTAATTAATTAAAAAAACTAAAAACTTCACAAATATTTGAATAATTTTCTTTGTTTGCCTTGGCCTACTCTTTATTTTCTGCACTGCACTCTCTCTCTCAAACATATTTTTTTTATTTTATTACTTTTTTAAAATAAATCATATTAATTAACTTATACATATTTAGAATATTTTTTAAAATAATCACCTCTCAAACATATTTTATCTCAAATCAAAATAAAAATGATCCCAAACATCCACCTAGAATTCTTAACCTAAAATAAAGCTAGTCAATTAAAAACTTCCCATAACAGAATACATTAAACGTAGTCACTTATTCATTTTACAAAAACAGCCCAACATAGCAAGCAAGAACACAACAGAAAAAGCTCACTAAGAGTGAAGCTTCAGCCAGCCATATTATTTATTGAAGCATACATAACACGTTAGTTAATTAGAGAGCTAATCAACTAGCATGGCTTATCGCAATGGCAGCGGCGGAGGACGCCATCGCACTTGCCGCGCACGAAACCTTCCCGAGAACAGACCCTGTCGCAGCCGTGGTCGGTCACGCAATGTCCCCTCACTCCCCTCACCCTACAAATCTTCCCTTCCACTCCCGGCACCATCTCCCCTGCACATCCACACATACTTATATTCATTTTACTCATCCATACAGATAACGAAAGAGAAAACTATGAAGTATAAAAAGCTTACTGGAAGAAGAGAGGAGAAGAACGAGAAAGATACACCAAAGGAACGTCTTCTTCAGCTCCATGCCTCCTCTCACTGATTCTACTTAATTCACTGCGTATAGCAGGCATATATATATATATGGTGATGAAAGGAGAATAAGCTGAGAGCTGAAGAGAAGATGAGGCTATATTCCACGTGAGAGGAAAGGGAACTTCACGTGATGAGTATGGGCTGGCAGCTGATCGGATATGCTTGTCTTTAAAAGCAAACACGTACGCGCTGGTTTGGACGGCTAGGCTTGACACGCAACAGGAAACTGACTCCATGTGCAGTGCCTCAGTACAGAAGAAAACAAACACGTAAGCGCTGCATGCATATCAGATAGGCATTGAGACTCCTTTTAAGTGTCGCGGCAACGTGTTGAATTTATGCTTAAACCGTTGTTCATTTGATAATACTGTAGTTTATCTTCTTAATAATCATCTTTCTCTCATATCAGCAGGGGCGGAGGGGGGTGGGGGCACTGGGGTCACATATCCTCAGTGGCCCTAATAAGATTCAAAACCCTCAAATTTCCTCTTACCCTTTGAAACATTTCTGCTTCTCTAAGAGCCCCCTTGGGGCCGCCTCACGGGGGCATTGCGTTGTGAAACTCGACGAAGAGTGTTGTGAAAATGCAACGCGACTGTGTTTGTTTTACGGCAGTTTCGCTTTCGGCTCAGCTTCCCGTTCAAATACATTGTTTTCTAACCGGGGTCATTCGACCGCATTGAGCGAAATTTTTTTTAAGCTCTGTAATTTTTCCCTCGCCCCAAACCAGTGACCTCGAGAGTTCTTACTCCACCTCGCTTGCCCTCGCCTCAAACCCGTGACCTTGAGAGCTTTCTACTGCCTTTCGTCCCCAATTAAGTATCCTCCGTCGCCTCTTCACTTCTTACCATGATCTCTATGACTGTACTTTCCTTCTTTACGGTTTCACTCCTACAGTTTGTTCTGGTAGATGTCGTCTTCTCGGTTTTGCCTTATATATGTGGTTCCTAGTGAACTGAGTTTTTTGTTCTTCTTTCGTTATATATGTAATCAAGTCAGATGTGGCATTTTCGTTTACTATTTCAATTAGTTGTTTATGGCTGAGGTTTTTTCAGTGGATTTGGAGAATCTGACTTTTCTATTGTTTCCAATTGAAATATGCGGTGCTTCCTTCTTTAACCTATTTTTCTTCTCTACTTTCATTCTATATGTAACCAAGTCAACTATTATCGAGCAAAGCCATCTTGGGAGGATTTTTGGGGACCTGCATTCTTTGTGAGTTTGTCATTATACTCTTCTTTGTGTTTTAGCTTGAAATATTGTTTCTATGTCTTGAAATGCTCTTCCCGCTATTGTTGTTATTTCGGTTGGCTGTTGTTTGCTTTAGGCCTTTATTGTGGTTGAGTGAGTGGCAAGCTGTTGCTGTTTTCTTTTTCCTGACTAGTTTACTATGGCCTAGTGTTGTTGTTCTTCTACTTTAGTGCATGGGTTGGTTGCTTTTATGATTGCATATGGTGGATTGAATCTGGTTGGCATTACAATTGTTGAATATAACATGTTGGTATTTCAATGTCGTCGATCACTTGGTGATTGCAGCAAGCTTCATGTAGGCCGTTCAGATCCACACATAATTTATTTTTGGACTTTTGTTGTTGTTAACATATTTACATACTTCATATCTTTATTGTCGGTTTAGGGTGATCGCAGCATGATTCATATAATGCTGGTTAGTTGTGGTTAATATTTTTCTTTGATTTCTTTAAGAAATTGTGGGATGGATATCTTGCAGCTTGTAAGTGGTAAGAGTTTTTTTTTTCTTGCATACAAGTGCAATATTTCATTGCTACATGTACATTGATGAAGTTGTTGCCCCTTGAGAAAAGTTGTATAAGCCTGAGCCATCCTTCTTATTTTCTTTTAATGTATCTTTCTACGCTTGCTTATGCATTTTTTGAGCTTCTTGTAGGTATTTGTACATGGTGGAACTTTGCATTGCTTATATACCTTTCTCATGAGGGGATTGCTACATTGTTGTTAATTTTCACTTCAGTTTTTTCCTGTATTCTATTATTATATTAGTTAGAGGGATTTCTTTATTGACTCTAATATAGCTCTTAGGAGCATTAGCTTTAAAAATTTTCCCCTACAAGGATTGTATATCTTCTATTTCTATTAATAAAATTTCTATCATTTTGTTGGGATATAAATATTTTGTTGATTAATTATCATTTTTAAAAATAGTATGCAATGTCACCCATCCTCATATTAATATTTTTATTGCTTATATAATTTTTTTATCAGAAAATATGAGTTCAAGAAACTCTACTGAGTCTAGAGCTATGTATTGCAACTGTGGTTTGTCATGTTATGTATTCACTTCACGTAGAGAAGGGAATTATGGGAAAAGATTTTTCAGATGTCCAAGAAAGAAAATATGAGATGATTGTAATTATTTCAGATGAGTTGATAAATTCAAGGGTGACACATCAAATAGTGCTTATGCTAGTAGGGTAGAAATGGAAATTTTTTTAAAAGTATTTGATCAAGAGGATAGTAAGCTTAATATTTTGATCGCATTAGTTATTGTACTTATAACTTTAATATTACTATTATTTATTCAATAGTATTATTTATTAAGTGATGTGTAACCTGTTAATTCAATTTAGTTGACTTATGACTATATATGAGAATTACTTATTCTATTTTTATTCATTCTGTTTAAAATTATTCAACTAATATGATCACTGATAATCATTTCACGCGAAACAAATGCAGCGACGCAGATTCTAACCGAAGTTTTCCAAACAGAATCACGCCAAAGAATGATTTCGCCACCTTATTCTGCAGCCTTCAAATGCTTCTAAAAAAATGTCTAAACGAACCCTAAATCTCAGAATCGCCGCCTCCTCCTCCGCTTCCGGCCGGATTGACTCGGACTCGTGAAGCCTCACTCGAAGGTAACCCTCATCTTTCCTCCTGGTATTTCGCCCTCCTCGCACTTTTTGCAAGTTAAGGGTTGTTTAGCTGCAGAATTTGAGCAGGATTTAAGCCATATTTAACTTAAATCCAGCCAAACGGTATTTTTGGACAAGTTAAATCGGGTGCTTTTGCAATCCTGTTAAAGCTGCTTTCTCAAGTTAAATCTAGATTTGCTAAATCTTCTTGGTAGGCGGTTTACGGGATTTAGGACTAGTTTGGCTGAGCTTTTAATTTTTAAAAAGTTTGTTTTCAAAAAAGCTATTTTAAAATGGAATATATAAACATCGTTCTCAAAGAGAAGAAATCGATGTTTTCTAAAAAGTGCAGAAAAAGTAAACATATTTTAAAATTTATTAATAATGCTTTGTAAAACACAGCGTAGTAAAAATGCGGAATCAAACGATGCCTTAGAGAAGCAGAAGTGCGAGAAAGAGGGTGGCAGGGAAGACGAGGATTACCTTCTCTTTTTCGGGCAATAGCAAAACGAAGGGTTTTGAATGCTAAAATCCTCTCAATCTCTTCCCTTTTTTGATTTATTAATTTAACTTTAATTTATTTTTAATTTAATTTTAATTTATTTAAATAATAATTAATTAACATATCATCTTAGATTAATTATAATTTAATGAAATTAGATGTAAATGATAAAGGTTTATTATTTTATAATTATTTAATAGATTTATAATCAATTGGTGTATTATATTATGATAATTATAGTTAATTAATTTACTTATGATTATATTATTTTTATGTAAATAAATTAAATAAAAATGAGAATAATTATAAAAACATTAACATTCTTGTCTCTTTATATAATATTTTTTATAAATTGAATATATATATATATATATATATATATATAAGATAGAAGAATTTTTTAGATACTTGATAAAGCGTGAGTTAAGTAGTCAACTCCTATGCAAAAAATTTTATATTATATACATTCTTCAAACATTAATTTTTATAAACAAAGATAAACGAGCATCTATTTTTAAAATATAATTTTATGCAAAATAATATTGAATATCTTCAAGACAAAAATATTCATAAATTATTTTGATATTACCACAAAAATCCAACTATTGTGCACCTAACTTTAATTAAATTTTATTCACAAAGAGACAATTTTTAATTATTAGCCTCATTAATTATTTTAAAATAAATATCATTGATATTATTTGTTCACAACCAATAATATCTAATTTTTATTGTTTAGTCAAATTGCATTACTTAGTTAACTTTAATCCTAAAATATTTTCTTTTCTTTTAATTTATATTAGGTAATCTTAGAAGAGTAGAATATTCAGAAATATTTGTGGGCTCCGAAAATTCATCACCGGCCTCTCGATGAAGAGAGTATGACTTAAAGTGTTAGTGTAATTTTCAGAAGGCAGATGAAATAGTAGATAAGACACTATCCAGAGATTTCACCCTCATTTTGTGAGAACTTGAGATCTAGTTAGGTTTCCTATGGCAAGCACCTATTAATTACCCCTCTCAATCGAGGGAGAACTCTCAATTAAGGCTAGTAGTTGCTTAAGCTATAATAGCAAGATGTGGAGTTTTAGAATTTAGATTTATGAAATTCATTATATTTAACTTAAATCGCAGATGGTTGGGGGAACGATGACGCGCCCGATCTAGATCCCATGGTTACGTCATCCGGGTCATGATCTACTACTTAATGAGGAGGTAGACTCAACCGATAGAAGGATCCTTGTTAGCAACACACGCAACACTGCCCAAGAAATCTTTATAGACTTAGGATAGTGTTTGTCTAAGGAGACAAACTTAAGTATACCTTAGCTAACAGAGGGTTTTTTGTCCGATCAAGTATACCCTATGGTTCACAACTCAAAGGGAAGAGTCATTGGAGAGATATAGGCTACAGTCACGATCGTAATATAATGGTGTCATTTAGCGATAACCACCGTGTCGAGGACACGAATCGATCACGTATGGAACCTACCTACCAAACCACGTAGTCGAGGACACGGTCACCCTGCGCATGAGATTATTTGAGAGTAAGCATAGTTGTGCACTTGATTTGACTTTGGCTTCTTTGTGAGCTAGAGTTTTCTTAATTTGTCACATTTAACAAACTATTACGGAAGGTGGATTGAATGAAGTTTGCTTTAAGATTTTAGATTGAATTTCATTTAGACATTTGTAGCTTAATGATATTTGAAATTTTGCATTTAGATTGATATTCAATCTAAGTTAATTTATTTTGAAATTATAATAATATTTTGATGGAAGTATCCCCTCCGGTTAAAATTTTCATTTAACACGGCCATCATCAGGGTGGTTTATTATTTCTTTGGATCTCAATTTATTAATTTAATAATAGAGGATTAGATCTGTTGTCATATGATATAATTAGCTTCTCAGATATTTTATTAGATTGAAGATATTATAATAATAGAATTTGATTTTTTAGGCTTTGTTAACCCGAATCCAGTTCTAAGACCAATCTGGAAGCAACCCACGCAGCATCCTCATACACTTGAATTTAAACATTCAGCGTAGTGTCAGGGCCCATGCGGGTGTATTTGATTTAGCATTAATTTAAACTTAAGAAATTTGTATAATATTGCTTATTTTAACTGAATTTCATTGCAAGTATAAATTTTTAGATAAAATTTTGGCAGCATTTTGACAATCTCCCGACGTCATCCTCACATAAGGGGCTACAACGGGGGCTGAGCCTGCCCACCATGCCAAAAAAGGTATGTATGGGTGGTGTAAACACCACGACCGAATGCGTCATCCCACCATGTCAAGAAAGACATGTATGGGTCTCTAAAGTACCTGTATAAAGGGCATATTTTCTTGCCAAGCCAAGAAAGGCATGAGGTACTTACATATTTGCAATGTTAAGTCAAAATATTAATTTTAGTTATATTATTGATTTTTTATTAAGCTGTTTATTAATCATGTCAGTGTAAAAATTTTGCAAAGATTGGCAACATCCCTGTCGCCCCGATATGATTACTTATCTTTGGGCACCACGCCAAGAAAGGTGTGTATGTGTGATATAAACCAAGACCTGAATGTATTTTCCGACCATACCAAGAAAAGCATGTATGGGGGTACCTTGAATAACCACGCCAAGAAAGGCGTGTACAAGAACTTATACACCTGTAAGTTAGTTTAAATAATAATTTTATATTATAACATAATCAACTTCCCAAGTGGGTTACTGTATAAGCCTGCTCGCTTTACCCACGCCAAGAAAGGCGTATATGAATGGTATAAACCACGGCTTGAATGCGCCCTCCCACCATGCCAAGAAAGGCATGTATGGGTCTCTAAGGTACCTGCTGAAACAGATTTTTCCGTCATACCAAGAAAGATGTGTACGAGTACTTATACACCTTCCTTGCAATAATAATCCATTTGAAGGCAGAGATGATCACTGTTGATTTGTCTGTTGTTGATAATTTCCATACCCCTGGTACAATGTGTATGCATACATGTTCAGATCCTGTTGAGGTGGGGAATATCCATATGCACTATAGCCTTCAGAATATCCATAATAATTACCATTCCATTGGTTCTAGTCCTGTTGTGACTGCTTGTTAGGAGTTCAACCCCATGAAAGTCGGATATTCTGTCCTCCCAGTGGAGTTCCATTTAACATAGAGCCTCCTCAGCATTTCCTCTGTTCGCAAATTGAACAAATCCACAATGTTTTCCAACAAGGATTTTAACATGTACCAATTCCCCATATGGGCTAAACAATTGCCATAAAATATCATCAAAAACACTTGGATCAAGACCACCAACAAATATAGTAGTATTATTCGGATCATTCTCAGAGTCAATTCCTTGTTGAGTTTGGTAAGCTTTGGAACAATTTTGTTGCTGAATATCAGCATTGTTTTTATTAGATGCAGGGTCAATCCTCATTGGTCTTGAAGAACAAAAAGCCCCATTCATTTCAGTCATAGTAAGAGATTGCTCATTTCCATCTCCGAATTTAACAAAATCATAATCTTTTGACCGCCCGCCACCCTATCTGTGACAACTTTGGCCCCCTTAACAGAGGAATAATGAGTTTTGAATGTCTCTTGTAAGAGGTAATTTGTAACATCTGAAGCTAAGTCAGCAACAAATATCGTATAATCGGGACCATCTTTCCCTCGTCTATCACTTGTCCCAATATTAAAGTGCTTTGCTGTTGGGCATCATTTGACCATTATATGTCCGAAGAACATGTTGCGACATTGAACGAGATGCAAACTCTATAAAACCATAACCCTCTGATTGTTGAGTGATCTTATTACGAATTACTTTCACAGATAAAACCTCTCTCGTCTGAACAAAACAACCAAACATATAGTTCTCATCCATCCAATATTGCATCTCCTCGGTCCAAAGTGTTCAATCTCGGAAGACCCTTGACGAGGTTACTACGGCCGCATCTCATGGATTCATCCCGCTACCAATTGAATGCGATGCGCCGGCGAGAGTCATGTTGTTTGATCTGCAGTTGTGATGCTTGATTCCACATAGTCAGCCTATGGTAGTGCGTAGAGCATAAGACGGAGGTCGTGATCATCGTCATTGCGCAGACGGAATTGAATTCGCATGTGTTGCTAATTCGCTATGGTGCATTATCTTGAGCGGAGGAGGATAAAACCCTAACCAAACTAAAAGGAAGCCTACAAAATTCTACGAAGGATATTAAACCTAGCCCTAATAAGGTAAGGAAACGGAGGCATAAGGGTTTTGACGAAAGAAGAAACCCTAACCATGAGGAAGAGCACCGTTTCTGGAGAATAGAGAGACCATGAGGGGGTTGTCGGCTATGAGAGAATGAGGGAGAATAGAAAAATTAGGTTTAGGGTTTTAAAGAGGATATTTATATGATATATATTTTATATTATTTTATTTGCTTTAATTTGAGTTTTCCCATCGACATCATCACATAGACAATATAAATATCAATTTTATGTTACTCTAATGTTCCGGACACAAAAGTGCAGTCCGTTTCACGACCGGAGGTCGTTTGGTTCAAGTTAGCATCAAATTGGGGTCAATTTCAGTTCAAATTTGTGCGTTGTTATTTCTGCTCGTTCGATATTCTCGCATACTCGTCTGAATTGAGCACGAACTATCTCATTTGATAGGTTTTGATATTGTGACTCTAACAGATGATAAATTTCATGAACTAGGATCATTAGGGCAAAATCGTGGCTTCCCGATCTCGATATGCATATCAATCAATCTTCTTTGATACAAGCCAAATTATGTAAGGTGCCTATTCTGATCAATTTTTGATATTTTGAATGCGATGAAGAAGTCTGTTCATCGATTGGAGATTTGTGTGTTGAAGCTCGTTAAATTCACTTTGTGAGCTCGACTTGACTTATGGCTGCATGAAGATCAACAAATCTCTCAGAACAAATATGATCCGCATGAGCGTATTTGTTGAAAATAGTTGACCCTTTAATTCAGATCTTGGATCACTTAGATTTTGGTGGCTCATGGAGCTTTAACAAGATTTGTTAATAATATGATGCTTTATTTTGGATATGCTAGATGACAGGGTTGACCGATTTATTAGGATCAACTTATCAGTTGAATAAGAGCTCTTTTCCATCTACTATCTGTTCAATGGACTTACTGAAGACCTCTTTCTCTTGTGTTTTTATAAACTTGAATTTCCTCCGACCCTAGCTTCATGCTTGATCAAGTTTGATGGAGGAATTAGTTTATTTGCTTTAAGATTTGAAATTTCTTCTACCCTAGCTTTAAGCTTGACGGACTTGATGAAGAATTGACGATTTGTCCATATTGACTTGTGTGAAGTGTACCTAAGTCAGACGCTGCTGACGGACTCATTAAAGGGTGCATACAGTTGACCCAACCTTCCAGCTCATATTAGGTCAATGTTGAGTTATCAGTCTAACATTGTGTGCTTTAACAAACTAAATAACCATGAAATTCCTTTAGTTTGACCATTATCTTTAACAAGCTGAATTTGTTGGGATAGGATGCGTAGCAAAAAAATCTGTTAGTATTTGCCCCTTAATAGCTTTTTGAGATACATATGTGATATCAAATTGTAACAAGAGTACTGCTTATCGTGCCAAACGACCTGTCAATGATGGTCTTATCATCAAGAACTTCAGCGGATCGATCTTTGATATGAGTGTTATCTTATGTGACAACATGTAATGTCGAAGCTGGAAAGATCAAAAGAGTGCTTCACCGAGAGTACTTTGTCTCAGCTCCTATCAATCTTTGACTAATATAGTGCATTACATTTTTCTTGTCTTCTTCATTGTGTTGTGCAAGCAATGCTCTGAGGGATTCTTCTAATGCATCTATATATAAAATGAGAGGCTTTCTGGGGTTGGTGCAAGAATTGGTGGATTCAACATATATCTTTTGATGCTATCGAATGCTTCTTGGCACTCATTATCCCACTTAAATTATGCATTCTTCTTCATCAATTTTGCAAATTATTGACACATGCCTAACAGATTTGATATGAAGCATTTGATGAATGTCAAATATCCCTGCAAGGAACTAAGCTGACGAAGATTTTTCAGTGGTGGCATATTCAATATCGCTTCGATTTTATTAGGGTCAATCTCAATTCCTCTATGCCGTACCATATAACCAAGAAACTTTCCTGACGAAACCCCAAATGTATATTTGAGAGGATTCATCTTGAGATCATACTGCATAGTTCTTTCGAAGACCATCCTCGGGTCACCAAAATGATCTCTTTGATCTATGCTCTTGTTGATGAGGTCATCCATGTAGCATTCTACTTTCTGATGAATCAACTCATCGAAGATGCATATCATGGCCCTTTGATATGTAGCTCCATCATTCTTCAATTCAAAGGGCATGACTGTGTAGCAGTATATACCAATTGACATCCTAAATGATGTTTATTTCTAGTCTTCTGGAGCCATCTTGATTTGATTATATCCCGATGATCCATCCATAAATGAGAACATGTCATAGTTGGAAGTGTTGTCAACTAATAGTTCTGATATTTAAGAAAATCATCTTTTGGGCATGCTTTGTTTAGATCTCAAAAATCAATGCAAATGCAGATTTGACCATTCTTCTTTCTCACTAGAACAACATTGGCTATCCAATCTGCATACTTTTCTTCTCGAATAAAGCCTACTTCAATCAGCTTCTTAATTTCTATAATCACCTATTCTTCAATCTCCAATCTCATTCGCCTAGGAGCTTGCTTAACAGGTATTGCATCTGCCTTGATGACTAGTTTGTGAACTACAACGCCGATAAGCTTGGCGAGAGTATGTCTAAAGCCTAAATTCACATAGCTTTCATTTCTTCAACCTTTTCATCGGGGGACCGATGAAAGTCAGGATCACCCTCTGTTTCAAGTTGATCTCCTTCAACTCATCTATGGTAGCTGTCTATCCACCATCCTCAAGCTCTTCAGGTGCTGGCTTGGCTTCTACCTCCTCATTGTTGGTCAGATAAACCTCATAAAGATCATCTTCATTTTTAATTTCAGTATCAATATCTTCCTTTGTTACCGCGTAACAAGTTTTTCTTTGACGGTGTTTACGTCGGATGTATCCAAGACCTTTAGATGTATGATTATCACACTTTCGTGAGATCTATGGAATTTTTAGGTCCCAGAGAGTATCAAAGATGTTGACTCATCATTTGTTTATTCCAATATCAACTCCCAATTTGTGCATCATCTTGTGAACCCTTAGAGGATAATATTTTGGCATTCTTGTGGGAACTATATCATCAGATTCATCAAATTGCATGAGCCAATCTAGTGATAGCACTCTCGGACTTGTAAATGAAATTCCGTTCATTACTTCCGGCAAAGGAGGCACATAGAAAGTCTTTAACTCTTCAACAATGTGACTTTTTTTTGAAGTGTTGAAAAGAAGACGATCACTAATGATTTTTCTATCATAGGTATCATCCTTCTTGAAGAGATATTCACTTCACTTTCATAAGTAGGTTTAGTCATACCATATTTTTTCTTTCTTTCCTTGTTTACTCCTTGGTTCGAAGGATCATCATCTTCTTCTTCTTTTGTCACTGAGGGACTAGCCTTTTTTTCAACTGTGATGCTACTTCTTTAGGAAGAGTCGGACTTCTTTCTTCCTTTTCCTTCTTGACTTATTTATGTTATTTTGTAGCCTTTGAGGTAGAAGCTTTGGATTGTTGAGGCTTGGGCTCCTTCAATAAATTGTATTTCACATCTTCATAGATTTTTACTTCACGGACTGCAAATGGTTGAAGGTTGGTAGCAATTTTATGTTCTTCCCTGCCTCTTATGTATTTCATGCATTGGTGCAAAGTAGATGAGATCATTCGGTACTCATGTAACCAGGGGCACCCCAACAAGGCCCTGAATGAGGTGTCAGCATCAATGACATGGAATTTGGCTTCTGTGTAAAGTTCTTTGAATCTTAGTGTCAAGGTAAAAGACCCGAGGACCCGATCGTCTTTTGCCCTTTTTCATTGAAGTCGTGGATCATTAATTTGTCCCGTCCTAAATGTTGAACATCAAGGGACAATCCTCTTAATGTTTTCATACTCATGAGATTAACGGATGAACCTGGATCAATTAGAATTGATTGATTATGACACCATCCAGACAATATAGCAATTGTGTTATGTCTGAGCATAAGATCTTCCTCGAGAGAAGGTGATGGTCGGAAGGTCTTGAGATTGAAATACTTGATCATACAAGTATGCTTTCATATTTCTTTGGAGCATGAATTAAGTTTCAGAGATCACATTAGGGCCTCATACACTTTCATATGAGGATCTTCCTCAAGTGCAACAAGATGTTGTAATCAATTCCTTTATCCATGTTAGACTTCTCTTTGGATCTTTGGGAATGATATTTTCATTCTATGTTCTTATCATTGCTTTTATTTGGCATTCCTTTGTGATGATGGACCACTTCTTAGCTTGTATTGGGTTGCCTATCGGCGATTCTTCTAAAGAAGTCTCCTCTTCAAAACCACTATTTATGTCTGAGGATCGGATGGAGCCTTCAGAATCACTTCCCAATTTTATACCATTCATAAATGGTGATATTGAAGACTCTAACTCATCTTCCTCTAGAAAGCACAAGTCTTCTTCTGAGCTATCTTTTGTTTGATTCATCATCAGGCAAGGCTTGGATGCCACATCATTGGTGGTTCTTCTTCTTAGATTATCTCAAAGAAGTAGATTCTTTAAGGGAGTATCTAATTACGCTGAGATAACTCGATAGACTTCTCTAGAAAGAGATTCTTCATCATCATTTCTTTCATCATTTATTTCAATGATTTGGATTCCTGACATGAAATCAGTAAGCTTAATAGGTTGTCTTGCTAGTTGTTGATATTCTTCAAGATTATTAATAATCTTTTGTGTAGTAGATTTTTTATTTATCTTTTTTTTTGTTTGGCTGTCATTTTGGGAGTTTTTGGCGAACTCTGAATAGGTTGTTTCTTAGGGCGAGGAACATCAAACACCTTGGACTGCTTCTAAAGAGCAGAACCTTTTGATATAGATTTTACCTTCGGTTCCAGCACCAGTTCAAGTGAAGATTTCCATCTAACACTCGGAATGCTTTCTAATTGCTTCAGCATCTTCATAGTTTTCTTTGAGACCGTAGTATCCCATTTATCATCCTCAACTATCTTTTCTTTTGCTTTATCTTTCTGCGGGGGCACGAAAGAGGACGTAACCACCCTTACAGATTCTTTCTTTGGGTGAATAAGAATACTATTGGATAGCGTGAATTCACCTCTCTTGTATTTTCTTTCTAGACAGACCTTGAATGCATAGCATCTTCTATAGGGTGGCTAACTACTCGATGATATAGACAGTAATTTTGGTTGTCAATTTGTCTTGACTCTTCAGGTCTTTTACATTCTGACAACTCCAACCCTACCTTGAGTGCTTGTCGAAATAGTTTGGCCATGCTTTCCATTTTGAATGAATATTCCTTGTTCATCTTCTCCTTAAGAGATGGTCGCATTCGATCATCATCTCCTAATGATGGCCTTGGGCGATCACCATTACCCGGGAAAGTTTTGGGTTTATCATTGCCTCCAAGAACTAATCTCAGTTGAGAATTGAAGGGTAGTTTAACTTTCTCTTCAAATAGATAGGTTGTTTCCCCCTTATCTATATTATAAGTTGCTCTCATTTTTCTATTTGAATCATATGAAGCAATGTGAGAATCACTCCTCTTGATTCTGAGAACTTCCTCTTCTTTGTTTTGTCTAGATGCTTTTAGTTTTGGAAAGATTCAACTTTTCAAATTTTTCACCCGATCAAGTAGTTCTTGAAAGGTGGTGATGGTTGCCATGCATAAATAAGACGTCATTTTATCATCAATGTTGCCCATTAACAGTTGAATTGCATATTTCTCTTCCAGCTGTTGCTCATATTTTATGCTCATGTTGTGCCAACAAGTTATGTATTTAGTGACTGACTCGTCCTTCTTTCTCTTCTAGGGCAAGGTCAGTTATTGTAGTCTTTCTAATTACACTAGCAAATCTTTTGATAAACATTGCCTCCAGCTCGGTGAATGTCTTAACCGAGTCATTTGGTAACTCTGTTTACCACTCAAAAGCAGTTGAAGTTAAACTGCTAATGAACTGGTGGAATAATAACGTATCATTACCCCATGGTATTACCACAGGTTGCTTTAAATTATATTAGGTGTTGCCTAGGGTTATCATTGTCATCAAATGAGTGGAATTTTGGCACTGAGCAACCTTTAGGATATGACATCTGGTCATATTCTGCAGGATATGGGCGACCTCTGTTCACCAATTTCTCCACATATTCTACAACTATGACAGCTTTAATCTTTTCACTTATAATAGTTTTAAGTTGCACAACTGTCACTGGCTTGGATGTGCTCAGTATTTACTGGATAATGGGTGGGACAGTCAATTGATTAACTTTATTTTTACCATTATGAGCACTTTGTGCTCCGGAGGTTTGTGACACTTCCTGTGGATTGTTTAATGATTGTGGGGAGGCGTGTAGACCGTGTTCCTTTGCATCATTTGCATCATAAGATTCATCTGCATCATCATCTTATTCATCTTTGAATTTAGTTGAGAGATCTCTTAGCCTTCATCTGCCGCATTTGCCTCTACACCTGAGCAAGTGTAGCAGAATCGGCGAATAGCATGTTATCTTCTTCTTCTTCTGGTTCCTCTTCTTGCTCATCACTTGAAGAGGAACTAAAAAGTTCTGCTTCCGTTTGACCTAGTGCCGGTTCTTCGATATGGATAGGAGGTGCGGCTCCAGGATCTGGATCAGTACTATCGTACACAATTCTCCAATATGTTGTACCATATACACCACCCTCTACCCCCAAGGCGTCTTCTTCTTCTTCTTGTAGCCTTATCTATGATCGACGTCTCCATCTGATTTCAGGCTCAGGGTGTGGGAAGAATGTCTCCTCAATCAGAGGGCTACAATCAAAATCAAGGGAAGATCATTTAGGTTGGTGATGGGATTCCTTGAAGATTCTCCAAGGTGTCGACCACCACGAGCCTCATTTATTATAACATCTTTTTAGGAATCCATTCCTGTTGGGCCCTGTCATCAGTGGATCTCGGATATGCAAATTGGATGTCACGCCCTTTTGCCTTTTAGTGGCAGCTTCTTCTTGAGGCTTCGGTCTCCAGACTTATTTTCCCTTTCACCAGGGCCTTTCGGCGGATTCTCGAACACGTGGTTTTGGTGTCATGCGATGTTCACCGTGCAGGGCTTGTTTGTAACGCTTCTGAATTCTTACTACCTTTGATTGTATCCTTTGCAGTGGAGCATTGTTGGCTTCTCTAATAATTGACCTTTGATATTTCTTCTTCATAAGACCTTGTTATTTTACAACTTTCAACATCTTGTGCACCCTAGAGAATAGAGTCTCAGGATGCCTCCTTTGTGGGGTTGGAGCTTAGCACTATTTCTCCCAGAATGATTGCTTAATATCACCAGTAGAATTGTTCCTTTTCACCCACTTGAGATTTTCAAATTTGTTGTGGGTGGGAACACTCGCTTCTGGTTCCACAATTGGTTGTGTAACGGAGGGGCCAGGTGAGAATTGTTGGGCTCGCAACTCGACATTCCTTCTTCTTCTTTGTCTTATAGTTAGCTTTCCTCCATATAAGAAAGCTTCAACATCATGTTGGCCTTGAACAAAGGGCATGGTCGGAGAAGTAGAGTTGGATGCACTATTGTTTCATCATCATCCTCTTCATGGAGCTTGTCTCCGACCTTTCAAATATAGAGACTCTCTTTTGAGGGGCTTCAACAGTAGTAGCGACAGGAGTTTTAGTGGATTTGGCATGATGCACAAGCTGATATGCAAGTTGTGTGTGATTGTCTCGTGCAGGCCTAGTAGTAGTTTGAGCAGCGATCGCTGGAAAATCTATGCTACCAAATTGTATAGTAACTCCACGTCCTTGGTGTTGATGACAATATTAGCCAAACAGATGTTGGCTCTGCGGCCCAACTGCACAGTGAAGGGTATGTTATGAAGATCCATCCATGAAAAAAAAGATGGGGATTAGTAATCAGTAATTGATATATCATCTTACACTTTCATGATGCAGAGATATAACAGAACAAACATGATAAAATATGAAAACAAATTATGAATAAGAAAAAATTTTTAAAACTTTAGAATTATGTTCATTATAAAATAATTTTGAGTTTCAATCAATCTAACTTTATAAATAACTTTAAGTTTTCATTTTACTATACTTACTTATTTATATGCTTTGATTTAGCCAAAGATGCAAATAGAAATATGTCCCCGGAGTTGCGAAATCTGTGGCTCAAAATTTGTCGACCTCTCGATGAAGAGAAATTAAAGTGTGTAATTTTCGGAAAGGCGATGGAATAGTAGATAAGACACTACCCAGAGATTTTGCTCTCATTTTGTGAGGACTTTAGATCTAGTTCTAGGTTTCTTATAGGCGCAAGAACCTATAGTTAATTACCCCTCTCAATACTAAGACAGAACTCTTGATTAAGGCTAGTCGTTATGTCGCTTAGTGCATAGCATATAATAGCAGCATGTGGAGTTTTAGAATTTAGATTTATGAAATTCATTATATTTAACTTAAAGCAGGTGGTTGGGGGAACGATGATGTGTCCGATCTAGATCCCATGGTTCTGTCATCCCGGGCTATAATGGTCCCTAGTCTACTTAGTCAGAGGAGGTAGTCAACCCAACCTGACAGAAGGATCCTTGTCAATAACATATGGATTATGTTGTCTAAGAAATCCTTGTAGACATGGGATAGTGTTTGTCTAAGGAGACAAGCTTAAGTCTACCTTAGCTAACAGATGACATTTTGCCCAATCAAGTATACCCTATGGTTCACAACTTAAAGGGCAGAGTCATTGGGGAGCGTGCAGGCTACAGTCGTGACCGTAATATAATGATATCATTTAGCGATAATCAGTGGGACTCGTGTAACTACATCGTGTGGAGCCTGGTCAAATCGCATAAACGAGAGGACACGAGCCACGTCCTTACTAGCATGAGATTATTTGAAAGTAAGCATAGTTGTGCACTTGATTTGATTTTGGCTTCTTTGTGAGCTAGAGTTTTCTTAATTTGTCATATCTAAAAAACTATTGCGGATGGTGGATTGAATAGAGTTTGCTTTAAACTTTTAGATTGAATTTAATTTAGACATTTGTAGCTTAACGGTATTTTAAATTCTACATTTAGATTGATATTCAATCTAAGTTAATTTATTTTGAAATTGTAATCATATTTTGATGGAAGTATCCCCTTCGGTTAAAATTTTCATTTAACACAACCATCATCGAGGTGGTTTATTATTTCACTATTTCAGATCATGTCGACTCTATTAATTTAATAATAGAGGATCAGATCTGCTGTCATATGATAGAATTAACTTCTCAAATATTTTATTAGATTGAAGATATTATAATAACATCATTTGATTTTTAGGTTTTGTTAACTTGGGACAGTCTAAAGACGAAGTAACCGCGGCACCCCTCTTGAATTTAAGCATTCAGGATAGTGTCGAGGCCCATGCGGGTGTATTTGATTCAGTATTAATTTAAAATTAAGAGATTTGTATAATATTACTTATTTTGATTGAATTTTATTATAAGTATAAATTTTTAGATAAATTTTTGACAATATTTCAACAGCATCCCGGCGTCATCCCGACATAAGGGGCTATAACAGGGGCTAGGCCTGCCCACCATGCCAAAAAAGGCATGTATGGGTGGTGTAAACAGTACGGCCGAATGCATCATCTCATCATATCAAGAAAGACATGTTTGGGTCTCTGAAGTATCTGTATAAAGCGTATATTTCTCTGTCATGCCAAGAAAGGCGTGTACAAGTACTTATATATTTGTAATGTCAAATCAAAATATTAATTTTAGCTTTATTATTGAATTTTCATTAAGTAGTTTATTAATCATGTCAATGTAAAATTTGGCATTCAAGATCCCAACATCGTCCTTATAGGAACTTGGGTATCTTGGGTGCCGCCACCAAGAAAGCCGTGTATGGGTGGTATAAACCACAGCCTGAATGCTCCTTCTCACCATGCCAAGAAATGCATGTATGAGACTCTCGTACCTGAAATAGATTTTCTCGCCACGCCAAGAAAGATGTGTACGGGTACTTATACACCTACAAGTTAGTTCAAATAATAATTTTATATCATAACATAATTTATTATCTAGTTATGTAAGTCCCCCTGTCGATGTGAAGTTTGACAGTATTTCGGTAGCATCCCGGTGTCATCCCCGTATAGGGGGTTACTTCGGGTATGTTGGGTGTGCCCACCATGCCAAGAAAGGCGTGTATGTGTGGTATAAACCACGACCTGAATGCACCTTCATACCATGCCAAGAAAAGCATGTATGGGTCTCTAAGGTACCCACTGAAACATATTTCTCTGCCACGCTAAGAAAGGCTTGTACGAGTACTTATACACCTTCCTTGTAATAATAATCCATTTAAAGGCAAAGATGATCACTATTGCTGTTGATAATTTCCATACCCCTGGTACGATGTGTATCCATACATGTTAGGATCCTGTTGAGGTGGGGTATATCCATATGCACTATAGCCCTGAGAATATCCATAATAATTACCATTCCATTGGTTCTAGTCCTGTTATGACTATTTGTTAGAAGTTCGACCCCATGAAAGTCGGATATTCTATCCTCCCAGTGGAGTTCCATTTAACATTTGTAGAGCCTCCTCGGCATTTCCTCTGTTCGCAAATTGAACAAAGCCACAATGTTTTCCAACGGGGATTTTAACATGTACCAATTCCCCATATGGGCTAAACAATTGCCATAAAATATCATCAGAACACTTGGATCAAGACCACCAACAAATATAATAGTATTATTCGGATCATTCTCAGAGTGAGTTTTTATTGAGTTTGGTAAGCTTTGGAAGGATTTTATTGCTGAATACTAGCATTGTTTTTGTTAGATGCAAGGCCAATCCTCATTGGTCTTGAAGAACAAAAAGTCCCATTCATTTGATCCACAAAGATTGCTCATTTCCATCTCAACTTAACAAAACCATAACCTTTTGACCACTCTATCTCTGTGACAACTTTGGCCCCCTTAACAGAGGAATAGTGAGTTTTGAATGTCTCTTGCAAGAGGTAATCTGTAACATCTGAAGTTAAGCCACCAACAAATATCGTATAATCGGGACCATCTTCCCTTCATCTATCACTTGTCCCCAATGAGGCCCAATTTAGTCTGAAAGTTTGCTCAGTGTTGGACATCATTTGACCATTATATGTCTGAAGAACTTGTTGCGCCATTGAATGAGATGCAAACTTTATAAAACCATAACCCTCTGATTGTTGAGTGTTCTTATTACGACTTACTTTCACAGATAAAACCTCTCCCGTCTGAACAAAACAACCAAACATATAGTTCTCATCCATCCAATATTGCAACTCCCCGGTCCAAAGTGTTCAAATCTCGTTAGAAGACCCTTGGGCGAGGTTCTACGTTGCATCGTCTAGATTCATCCCCAGTCTGTTGATTAATGTGACATGTCTGAAGGTGATGTAGTTGTCGCCCGCTAAATTCGGGATCACTTTACGATTCCACACATGGGGCTGCTGTAGTCTTGCACTTGTGGAGTGTGAGGCAGGTCGCATCATCATCCATTGTTGCAGGAATCACCTGATTCTGCATGTGTTGTTGATTCAGTGGCTATGGCTGCATCATCTTGAGAATGGAGGAGGATAAAACCCTAACCAAACTAAAAGGAAGCCTACAAAATTCTACGGAGGATACTAAACCTAGCCCTAATAAAGTATGGAAACGGAGGCATAAGGGTTTCAACGAAAGAAGAAACCCTAGCCACAAGGAAGAGCATATCCGGAGAATGGAGAGACCGTGAGGGGGCTGTCGGCTATGGGAGAAGGAGGAGAATAGGAGTTTAGGATTTTAAAGGGGATATTTATATGATATATATTTTATATTATGTTATTTCCCTAATTTGAGTTTTCATGTCGACATCATCACATAGATAATATATATGTCAATTTTATGTTACTCTAATATTCTGGATGCAACAGCACAGTCTGTTTCGCGATCGGATGCCGTTTGGTTCAAGTCAGCGTCAAATCGGGGTCAATTTCAGTTCAAATTTGCGCGTCGTTTCTTCCACTCACTCGATATTCGTGCATACTCGTCCGAATTAAGCGCGAATAGTCTCATTTGATAGGTTTTAACGTTTCGATGCTAACAGAGTGATCAATTTCACAAACTGGGGTTATTTGGGAAACGCCGTGTCTTCCCGACCTCGATATGCATGTCAGCGCATCAGCAACCCTTCTTCTTGATCGGTCGACCATCGAATTATGTAAGATGCCTATTCTGATCAATTTTGACATTCTGAACGACGATGGCGGAGTCAGTTCATCGATCGGAGATCATTTCAACTAATTTTTGGTGCCGTCGAGTGTATTTTAGCTTTGATTTGCGTGCTGAAGCTCGTCAAATTTATCTTGTGAGCTCGACTTGACTTATGGCGTGCATGGAGGTCAACAATATCTCTCAATGAAACAATCTTTACAATTGATTAAGGTATGTAAATATTTTTATTTAAAAAGGTCGAATATGTGCATTTTTTTTGAAAATTTATTGATTTGTTATTTCTTAATAAAGACCTATTGTGTGCCTTTATTAAGAAATGTCATTGATTTATTTTTTGAGTAGAGGCTAATGTGTGCCTTTATTTTTGAGATATTTTTTTTTTGGAAAAAGATCGATGGTGTGCCTTCATTTAGTTCTTTAAAATGTGATCGAAAGTATGTCTTCTAATTTTTTTGTGCATATTATTCTTGAATACTTTATATTAATATTTTAATTTATTTTTATAATTAGATATAGAGAAAGAATTTAAAGTAAAGATTGAACAAGATGAGTCCAACTATTCACATATTATTATGAGTGAAAATAGAAATACAAAATCTAAATAAGTGCACACAAAATTCATGCATTCTGTGAGAAAAATAATATAATTGTGTCAAATATAAGTAAAATATTTATTATTGATATGGCTCTCAAAATACCACCAGTCAAAGCACAAATCATGATGTCGAAAGCGATATGATTTTGAGTCAAAACCGATCGAGATCAAGCACTTAAAATATCATTGGAATCTTTGGGACATCAATTAAATCCCAAAACAGCTCTCAAATATGGGGTGCTTATAGTCAAATCAAGCGTCTCGACGAGCCGAATCTAACGAGCCTAAGATCTCATAATTTTGACTTCATTTGGGCATCCAAATGCTCAAAATACATCAAATAATCAAAGGAATCATCACGAGCCGTCATCAGGGGAGTGGTGCACTTTACATGAATTTACAAGAGTGCCCTCCTCCCATCTATAAATAGGCCTTCATACCTCACACCAAAGGGGAGGCCAAGCCAAGTGAAGTGAAGTGAAGTGAAGAAGAGGAGAACCGCCGACGTCAACCACCACCGCCATGATCCCTTGCCGTCAATCCTTGAAGCAAGGAAGAAGAGGAAGAGTCCAGGAAAGGAAGAAGAGGAAGAGTCCAAGCAAGGAAGAAGAGGAGGAACCCAAGCAAAAAAGAAAAGGAAGAGTCCGAGCGAGGAAGAAGAGGAAAAGCCTAAGTGAGGAGGAAGAAGGAGCTCTGAAGCTTGAAGATCCTCAAGCAAGATCGCAGAAGCAAGATCGCTACTCGGCCATCAACCGCCACCGCCACCGTCGTCACTAATTGTACCCTGCATTCCCACCGGTTACCCGTCTCCACCATGAACCATTACAACCTTATCATTGTTACACAGCTGTTATTCCTCTCTCATATGCAATTTTGTAATCCTGTTATCAGGAAGATTTTGTACTCAAATAGATACATAGTGGAAGCTTTTCTTGGGCTAGGCCGTGGTTTTCCCCTCTTTTGATTTTCGCGTTAAAATTCAGTGTCTCTTGTTCGCTCTTTAATTACGTATTGTCTTTGGACTTCAACAAGGCTAGCGTAAACTTTCACTCTACCGTTTTCTAACATAGGTTTGGTCTGGGATGTTGATTCCCATTATTTCATCTTGTATGGCAAGTTTTCCAACAAGATCAAAACCACCATCGAGGTGGAGCATTTCAAGCTTTTAAGGAGGCTTGGCGAAGAATGAAGATTCATCAAACTTAGTTCTTTTCATTTTATCAGCGGGGGCAACTCTTAATCTCAGAAGATCGCCCATGTTAAGCATCTAATCGATTACCATCCCAAGAAACAAGTCAAAGTTGGAGGATATTTCAACATTGAGAAGAGATATAGCTTTAAATTATGTTTTCCAATCATACTTATGGAAAAACAAGACCAAGTTAAGGAGCAACTTTGCTACAACCACAAACGGATGTTTTAATTGACCTCTTCTATACTGTTAATGTCGTCACTCTCGACAAATAACCTAGGATATGTCAAAAGGTCCTTGGTGGACTTCCCACGACCTCTTCCATACAGGTTAACGTCATCGGGTAACACCCTGACAAACAACCTCGGATAGGTAAAAAATCCTCAGCGGATTCAGTTCGACCTCTTCCATACAGGTTAATGTCATCGGGTAACACTCTGACAAACAACCTAGGATGGGTCAAAAGGTCCTTGGTGGACTTCCTACGACCTCTTCCACACAGGTTAACGTCATCGAGCAAAGACTCTGACAAACAACCTAGGATGGGTCAAAAGGTCCTTGGTGGACTTCCTACGACCTCTTCCAGTTAACGTCATTAAGCAAAGACTCTGACAAACAACCTGGATAGGTCAAAAGGTCCTTAGTGGACTTCCGACCTTCTTCCACACGGTTCACTCTGCCGGATGGGTCAAAATCCTCGGCGGATTCAATTCAACCTCTTCCATACGAGTTGCGTCGCCAGACTTCACAAACAAACAACCGGATAGGTCAAAAGATCCGGTGGATTCAATTCAACCTCTTCCATACGGTTAGCGTCGCCGAGCAAACACTCGACAAACAACCGGATAGGTCAAAATCCTCGATTGATTCGACTTCCCAGTTAACGTCATTGGGTGAAACTCGACAAACAACCTCGGATAGGTCCTGGCGATTCAATTCTCTTCCATACAGGTTAGCGTCATCGGTAAAGACTCGACAAAACAACCGGATAGGTCAAAATCCTCGATGGATTCAATTCGACCTCTTCCATACAGTTAACGTCATCGGGTAACACCACGAAAAGAACCTCGGTAGGTCAAAATTCTCGATTCGGTTCAACCTCTTCCACGCGGGTTAACGTCATTCGCACTCTCACTGGCGACCTCGAGATAGGTAAAGGTCCTCGCTTGGTCCGCCCGCGACTATCACCGGCAATTTTCGCCGGTCACCACCATCGTCGCCGGTCATCACCGCCGACTACCGACGCCAGTCGCCACCGTCGACTTCCGTCGCCGGTTCCGCCGACCCCGTCGACGCCAATCATGTAGTTGTCACCGACTACGCGTCGGCTGACGACCACCGGCCGACTACCGGCGCCGATCGCCACCGACTACGTCTAGTTGCGGTCGACCCCGTCGACGCCAACCGTTCGCCGGTCGGCTTGACCATCGCGGCAATTTCTGGTTACCACCATCTTCGGTCATCCCGTCATTCTGTCGCCACCATCGTACCGTCAGGTTGCCGACCACCCGTCGGTTTGCCAATCCTGTCGCCGGTCCACGGTAGCCATCGTCGACCATCCGGTCACCACTTATTGCCGATCCGCGTGCCAACCATGGCAAACGATCGCCGTCGGTCATTATCATTATTCGCTGCGTCGCAGCCGTCATTCACCGTCGCCGATTGCCGCTGCCGGCAACCCACAGCCGACCCTTACCGCATGGCGGTCCGCGCCACCATTCATCGCGGTCCCTTACTGGCGACCATCGTAGGCAATCTTCCGCCTCGGCATCGATTCGCCACCGTCGACTTCACCGTCTCGCGATTCGCCGTTGCCGCAGTGTAGCGTCCGTCTGTCGCGGTCGCCAGGACCGTCGTCCAATCTCGCCGGTCTCCACCATCGTCGGTTGCCATTATGCGCCGCCATTGTCGAGCATTCCGTCAACCCCAGTCTCCGGTTATCGTCTCTTTGATCGCCTCCGGGCGTCCGGTCAGGCGAGGTCGGTTAACACCTCTTTCAGGAAAGCCTTGTCATTATGAACTACGGTCTTGATCTCCTCCGTCCGGTCGATGAGGTTAGTTAACACCTCTTTCGAGGAAAAAAGCAGCCTTGCGTATGAACTACGTCTTGATCGTCTCCGTCCGGTCGGTCGGCGAGGTTAGTTAACACCTCTTTCGAGGAAAAGCGGAGCATTCTTTGTATGAACTACGGGTCTTGATTGTCTCCGATCCGGTCGGTCACGAGGTTAGTTGACACCTCTTTCGAGCGGAGCCGTATGAACTGGTCTTGATGCCTCCCCCGGTCGGTCAGACGAGGTCAATTAGCACCTCTTTCAAGAGAAACTGGAGCCTTGCCGTATGAACTATGGGTCTTTATTGCCTCCGAACTCGATCGGTCCGAGGCCGATGCGGCGAGGCGTGCGCCGGAACCGACATGCAGTGGGCCTTGATCCTCTAACCCGAACGTTCGGCGAGGCGGAAAAGCCGGGGCGGGTGCCGGAACCACGGCGTATATCACAGGTGGCGCGATCGCCTCTAACGGACGGTCACGAGGCCGATAAGCCGGACGGAGGTAAGCGAACCACGGTATGCAGTGGGCGCGGTCGCCTCAACAGACGGTCAGAGCGGAGGTGGACGAGGCGGAATCGGAATCTGACGTATGTCTGGTGGGTTGATCGCCTCCTTGATGCCTCCCGAATACCTCTTGATCGCCTTCTTGATGCCTCAAACTAACCTACTCAAGAAGAAGAAAAGGTGCCTTCTCCCTTAAGGGGTTTTATAGATCCACCATAGGGGGAAAGAAAGAATAAATTTTAAAAAAAAAAAACCTCTCTTCATTATGACATTTAGTTTTTTTTTTTAAAAAAAAAACTCTATTCATTATGACATTTAATTTAAAAAAAAACCCTCCATTCATTATGACATTTAATTAAAAAAAAACCTCTCTTTATTATGATATTTAATTAAAAAAAACCTCTATTCATTATGACATTTAATTTTAAAAAAAACCTCCATTCATTATGACATTTAATTAAAAAAAAAACCTCTCTTCATTATGACATTTAGTTTTTTTTTTTAAAAAAAAAACCCTCTATTCATTATGACATTTTATTTTAAAAAAAACCATCTACTCATTATGACATTTAATTAGAAAAAAAAAAATTTTCAGATATTTTTGGATGAATTAGGATAATGTCATCCAAAAATAGGGGGGCAACTGATATGACACTAAAAATTCTTTTAGTCGAAACACGAATCTTAATGTCAAAAGCAAGTTGATCCTCAGTTGAAACTGGTCGAGATCAAGCACTTAAAATATCCTTAGAAACTTTGGGATGTCAATTAAATCTCTAAATAACTCTCAAACATGGAGTGTTTATAGTCGAATCGAGCATCTCGATGAGCCGGATCTAACGAGCCCAGGATCTCATAATTCTGACTTCATTTGAGCATTCAAATACACAAAATACATCATATGATCAAGGGAATCATCATGAGCCGTCAATGGAGAGGAGTGGTTGGATTTTGCATGTATTTCTGAGACACTCTGTAATCTATAAATAGCCTCTCATTCTCATATGAGGAGAAGAGAGAGAGAGGAGAGCTCTAAAGATCCTCAAACAATGTCGTCTTTGTCACTCGGCGGTCATCAACCATTGCCGCGTCAACCGCGTCGTTGATCCTTGTCGTATACGCGATGTTCCCCGCATTTCCGGTGATTGCTCCTGTTCACCATCATCATTACTAGCAACAGCTCAACCCGATTGTTGTCACATAGTTGTTCCTTTCTCATATACTGATTGTAATCCGTTATCGGAAGATCTTACTTAACAGATACATAGTGGAAGCTTTTTTGCTAGCGTGGTTTTCCCTCTTTTGAGATTTTTCACGTAAAATTTTGGAGTTTTCTTATTCACTCTTTAAATCATGTATGTCTTTGAATTTCCCATGAAGCTAAAACTTTACTCTGCATTGGTTTTCTAACAAATTATAAATGGGAGGTCAAGAAAATATGCTCAAGAAATCACAAATTTATACTATTACCAAATTTGAGTTATTTTATTTTGTTATTGATATGCAATTTTATGAGCTTAATAACAAATTTGATGAGGTTAATATTGAGTTACTTTTATATGTGACATACTTGAATTCATGTGATTCTTTCTTAGCTTTTGATAAGAAAAAATTATTATATTTGACAAAATTCTATCATGTAGATTTCTCAAAAGTTGACCTTATTATTTTAGATAGTCAACTTGAGAATTATATTATTGACATGAAATCCAATGATGCATTTTTGAAGTTAAAAGACATTGAAGAACTTACACAAAAGTTAGAGACAAAGAAAAATAATGCTTATCCTATTGTACATTTGCTAATAAAATTTGCTTTAATATTGTCAAACGCTATAACAACTGTTGAACGAATATTTTCTATAATGAAAACCATAAAAAATCATTTGAGCAATAGAATGAGAGATTCTTAGATGAATGATTGTCTTGATATATTTATTGAAAAAGATATATCTAAGAGTGTTGACAAAGAATTAATTGTATAACGATTTCAAAATATGAATACTCGGAGGGAGAATTTATAAATGGTATGTAATGTAAAAAAAAATTATGTTATTATGAGATTTTATTTCTTTATTTCGTTATATGAGATGCTCTATTTTTAACTTAATATAAAAGTGAATTATTTTGTATCTTATTATGCCCCCACTAAAATAAATTTCTAGACCCGCCCCTATATATCAGTATTATATATGCTTAAGGTCTAGTGAATAGGGGTGTAATAACTTGGCCAGAAGCGAGTCTATTCGTTTTGCTCATTTGTATTAGCTCGTGTTTAAAATAGCTCGTTAACTCACTGTTCAAATTCGGCTCGAAAATATATTTATGTTCGTTAAGAGCTCGTGTTCGAAATAGGTCATTTATATATTTTAAATTAATATATTTTAATAATTTTAAATTAAATATTTTTAAAAAATATTATAAACAGAAAATTATATTTCATAAGCTCTAAAGTCTAAACTAATAAAAATAAAATCAGAGATTCACAATTGATAATAATAATATTAATAAATTTAAATTAATTTTTAATGCTTTAATCAATTTCATCAATCAAATAATAAAATTTGAATCTGAATATTTTAAACATTTACATAATAAAAAATAAAACAAATATTAAATACAATAATTTACAAACATTTACTCTATACACTTTTGCTTCTACAAATATTACAAGATATAATTTATAAACAAACTGAAAATTACATTACATTTTATACATATACACAACTAAAAACATTTCATATGTTTGAAGCTTATGATTAGGATTTTTGTCTTCAATCTTTAGAATCTTCAATCCATAATGACACTTCATCCCGCAATCTACATAATATATTAGTTAACCTAACAAAAAAGCAGTGATATATTAAGATTAACCAATGGGCTCGGTTGTCTCAATAGATTAAATCAAACAATCATTGATGTCATCATAGCTTATTGACTATTTATATTAAATACTTAAAAACATAAATCAGCATAATAAAATAAGAATAGATTTTATAGAATTTAAAATGACCAAAAAGAAAATTAAAAAAAAAAATAACAAGATATATTGGAAAACATTAAAAAAAATGAGTGGGAGTCTGGCACGACTAAAAACTATTAAACCAAGTAACAAAAAATTAAACCAATACTAAATGAGCCAACAGAAAACAAAAGTACAGATTTGTTATGCAATACAAAAATGCAGTGTTGAAGCAACAAGCAGTCGCATAATCGAATCAGGTGGCCAACTAGAAGAACAAAATATAAGAAACACAATGGAATGCACAAGCAATAGCCAAACCGAATTAGAGAAACTATAAGTAGCAGGAAGAACCAAATTAAACAGCCAACCAGAAGAACAAAAAGCAAGAAAAGCTCTTAATCACAGCCAAATAACGAAAACCAAGTGTATTATCTGTTATATAAGTAAGTGAATAACAAAGCTAAGTCGCATCTCTTATAGAAAATGTTATTATCATCATAGCCTATCAATTCGCAATATTTAGCATAACACCAAGTGCAATATCTGTAACCTTAAAAACTATTGAATAGATAAGTATAACATAATTATAACAATATTAAACCATAAAATTCAATAGTATTAAACCACAACATTCAACAAGATATAAGCAACAATAAATTATAAGATTAAACCAAAAACAACATAACTATAACAATAAAACCCAGTAGTACAGATATAGTGCGAGCGACATTATTGAATCAGTTAGGCGATACCAACCGAAAGAACAAAAAACATGAAAAGCTCATGATTTCAAGATTAACCCAACTATTAAAAGAATAATCATTTATTGCATATCACAACACTACCCTAAAAATCAATAATAAAGATACAATGCATAAGTAGCTAGCAAAACTGAATTAGACAGTCAACTAGAAGAACAAAAGCAAAAAAAAAAGATCTTAATCAGAAAGTTAAGCCGAGTGTATTATTTGTTATATAAGCAACTGAAAAACAAATCTAAGTTGCATCTATTATAGAAAATATTATTGCTATCATAGTCTATCAATTCATGACATTTAGCATAATACCAAGTGCAATATCTGTAATCTTAAAAATTGTTGAATAGATAAGTATAACAAGCAGTTAATTATACAAAAGATAGCCTGATTCAGGTGGGATGTCAGAAGTATAACAATATTAAACCATAAAATTCAACAGTAGATAAAAATATAAAAGATTAAACCACAAGATTTAAATAGTAGTGTTAGGTGCTTAAGATGGCTATGAAGTATTAAACCATAAGATTTAAAAAGTTTTGATGAATTAGAAATTAGAAGATTAAACCAAAATCATCTAATGTTCAATTGTTCATATAACTATGAAGATGTGATCAAAATATGTTACCTACTAATCCTTCATTTTGAGCTTTCAAAATTTGAAAAAGGCATTACTATGTTTTTTTCTTCCATCAACTCTTGCTGAAATAAATAAATGATTAATTAGAAAAACATATAAGGTGAGTATGTGACTAATATGAACATTAAACTTTCAATTTCAGAGTTCACAGAATATAAAACTTGAAATTATATCTTACCAGCGGGTTCTTAATATTATTTTGATAACCTCTAATCCAACTAGATGCACAAACAAGTGCATTAACTCTTTGAGAATAAAAAGCTCCTATAATCATCAAGAACTCTACCACCGACACTAAATGCTGATTCGGATGCAACTATTGTTATAGGAATTGTCAAGATGTCCTTAGCCATCTTGGATAGGCATAGATACTTCAGAGTATTCATCTTCCACCAATCAAGCACTTCAAATTAATCATTCATGCACATGCACAACCCTTCTTCTAAATAGATTAGCAAGTCAAATTTTGAGGGTTGAACAGAACCCGAAGCTACAACAAAATCAGCAAACCCAAGCATGCAATCAAAACCCGATGCATCATTTGGTGTATGTGAAGAGCATGAAGCACTTGCTAAACTACTAGGAATATCAACTCTATATTGATTATATATTTTTCATGTAACATCCTCAACAATCTTAATCTTATATTCTAATTCAACAGGAGAGTATATTTTAGGAAAAGTGAAGTTGATAAACTTCATCTTCAAATGAGGATCTAACACGGCTGCAACAGACATAAGTAAATGCATTGACCCAATACTTAACAAATTTGGATTTCATGATATTTTTCATTTGCTTTATGTATGCATTAGATGAGTTATATTTATCTAATAGTAACTTCTTCACATGTATGACAGTTGGAAGAAAAATATTTGTGGTGGGATAAGAAGAACTAGAAATTATTTTAGTTACATTATGGAAAACAACAAGAAATTCTCTTATTTGCTCATACTTAATCCATTCAAAATCTTGAGGCAACCACCCATAATTATTATCTCGAAAGATAATACATAAAAACATTATGATAAAGAAAGGAAGATTTAAACATCAAGTAAGTGGAGTTTCAATGTGTCAAAATATCAATAGAAAGACCTTTTGAAGTGAAAATTCCTAATTGCTTAGCCACTTCTACAAATTTATGTAATCTTGCTAGAGACTTTTTGATACACTTTACCAACTTCCTAATTTTATGAATTATATCATGAACCTTATTCAATCCATCTTGATCCATGATATTCAAAATGTGAGCACAACATCTAACATGAAAAAAATGTCCCAAAAAATATAACTTGCCTCTATATTGAAAATTAACTTTAAGAGCATTAACAACAATGTCATTATTGCTAGCATTGTCCAATGTGATAGTAGACACTTTATCCTAAAGATTTCAATCTAATAAGCAATCACATATAGCATCACAAACAAAAGTATCAGTATGTGCTGGCTCAAGCTCAATAAAACTAATAATTTGCTTATACAACTTCCATGATTCATCAATGTAATGAATTGTTAAGCACATGTATTCAATTGTTTGATTGGAAGTCCAACAATCATAAGTTAGTGAACCTCTATTTATACCCTTAAGATATGTTCTCAACTTATCTTTCTCAATTTCATAAACTTTCATGCAGTCACTCTTTATAGTGTTTCTAGAAACTCTCTCATAATTTGGATTCAAGACCTTCAACAAAATGTTGAACCACATATGCTCAACAATCATAAAAGAACACGCATGCACAATGATCATTTTTACAATAATTTCTCTGATTTGAAGCTGATCATAATTTTTTAGATCATAAAACATAGGTAAGTCAATCTTTGTACTGGCATCATAAGGAAAGAAATTTAATAATTAATGTGTTTTATTAGGAAAATCAATAACTTGTTTATTCCTTGTTTTAATTTTCTCACATTCTTTGACATGCCTCAATAGTTGTGAAGTATTGTTTGTTTTAGATTTATGAAATTTTATACTACAGCAAATACATTGCAAAGAAGGTGTGGAAACTCCTTTGAATATTGATGTAGTTTCAATGAAATATTCTCAAACTGTAGATGCTTTCTTCCTACCCTTATTCTGTGGGAATTATGTGTTTGCACTCAAAACTAAATGTGCCTATAATCCAATTGGTTTTATTGAAACATTCAGATTTTCACTATTATTTTCAACTTCTACAGCTATATCATTAGTAGATGATGCACTTTGAGAAAGGTCCAAGGTTGACATGATAACAAACTAAATAAAAGGATAAAAATATGAATCAAAATCAATTAAAATAATATAGTTTTAGCAGTCCATAGACATTACATTTTCTATAGATAAAATGCATAAACAAGTCATTTATGTCATTTATGATAAAATAATACTACAAGAGGTGTTCAACACAAGCTTCACAATATCATTAATGCATTGGATATTTTAAGATAAAAAGCTAAGTAAAACTAACTTTCAAATTTTCTTTTCATCAAGAACTATCAAACTAAGAATTAAATAAGAAATTCAACGTGTGTGATGATGAATATGCACAAAAAGGAATCTCTAAATTATTAACAAACCATACTACTTTATTAAGACTAAACACAAATTAAGAATTTACAACACTGTATGTTGCTCTAAATTAGAACTTGCTTTCACAACAATTTCAAAAAGTTTGCTGAGAATAAAGCATCAAGTTTCTGGATAGCATAAGGTGGAGAAAGATACTAAACTAAAGACATCAAGCTCTTTTTTAACATCTTCATCTACATATTAAACAGCAAAATCCTCAAGCTCTAGAAGTGAAGAAATTTCAAAACTGTTTTATGAAGATTCACAAGCATTTACATAAAATAGAGCCTTGGAATATCCTACAGGGAATAAGCATTTCAATACCGAGATAGAAATATATAGCACATGCATCAAGGCATCAAGCTATGTTTACCAAGGTGTTGAATCTACAAATCAAACAGTAAAACCCTCAAGCCGAGAAAGTAAGGAATTTTCGAGGAGCCTATAGGCATCAAGCTATGTTTCTCATAACTGAAATTTTGAAAAGCCCTCAAGCTATGTTTCTCACATTTTAAATTTAAAAATCAAACAGCAAAACCCATAACTCGTATAACTAAAATTTGAAAGCTTCCTTGATGTCTTGATGATTCAGAATCAGAACACTAAATCAGAGATTTCGAAAAGCCCGGACACAATAAATAAATCAACATCTGAATGCACACTACAACAACAACAACAACAACAACAACAACAAGCCTTAATCCCAGTAAGTGGGGTCAGCTACACGAATCCTTCATCTCCATTGTGTCCTATTATGTGTCAAATTCTCATCTAATTCAAGTATACTAAGATCATTATTTATACATCTTAACCAAGTCTTTTAGGTCTACCTCTACCTTTCTTAACATAAGGCAAATCTAATGCATCTACTCTCTAATGGGCTTTATGTGGCCAAACCATCTAAGGCACTCTCTCCTAATCTTATCTACCCATATACTATACATATCAGAGTAAAGCCACTCATCCACCTAAGCATCTCTCTAACACTTAACTTAGTCTTATGCTTTCTTTTATTCTTCATAATTTTTATCTTATAAAATTTTCCTTAAGTTTAAGTGGAACTTTTCTATCACATAATAGGAGATGCATTCCTCCACTTCAACCATCCAACTTGAATTCTACTAATAACATCTCCATGTATTTCACCATCATTTTGGACAATAGAGCCTAAATATCTGAATTGCTCACTCTTATTAATGACTTGATCACCTAAAATCACAACACTATCACTAAAACTTCTACAACTAAAATTACACTCCATATATTTAGTTTTAGATCTACTTAAACGAAAACCTTTAAACTCTAAAGTTGACCTCCATAATTCAAGTTTCGTTGGACTCCTCTCTAGTCTTATCAACAAGAAGAATGTCATCGACAAAAAGCATACACCAAGGTACATCTTCTTGTAAATGCCTCATAAGAACATCCATAACTAAAGTAAAAAAGATAAGGGCTTAATGTTGATCCTTGGTGTAATCCAACCAAATAGGAAAATATTTTGTCAATCCTCCTTGTGTTTGGACACAAGTAAATACTAGTATACATATCCTTAATGACTTGAATATAACCAATATTAACTCTTTTCGTTCTAGAACTCTCCAAAGAACATCTCTTGAGACTTTATCATAAGCTTTCTCTAAATCAATAAATATCATATGTAGATCCTTCTTACTTTCTTGCTTCTCTATCAACCCTCTTAACAAATGTATAGCATCCATAGTAGATCTACGGCATGAAACCAAACGATTGAAACTTCGTATCACAACGTAACTATGCTCAATTACTCTGCCATAATTTTAATGTATGGCACATTAACTTAATTCTCTATAATTTGCACACTCTTGTGCATCACCTTTATTCTTAAATATAGGAACCAATAGACTCTTTCTCCACTCATCGACATCTTTTAGTCTTTAAAATAACATTAAAAGATTTGTAAGCCAAGAAATTCCTTGATCTCCTAAACATTTCCACACATCTATTGGAATATTATCCATCCTACAGCTTTTCCACATTTCATTTTCTTTAAAGCTACTCTAACTTCAGATTTACTAATACGACGATAGAAATGAAATTTTCTATTATTGTTTAGGGTATTAAGGTTGCTAAAATCAATCGTACTTTCAGATCCTTCATTGAAAAGTTTATCAAAATATCTCATCCACCTATTTTCAATATCTTTTCTAAGAAAAGCACTTTATTATTTTCATTCTTAATACCCGCTTGAACTATGTCTTTACTTCTCCTATCTCTTTGCTTGGCTTATACATACATCTTTCACCTTCTTTGGTATCTAATCTATTGTATAAATCACTAAAAGCTAAATTTTTTGCAACATATATTGCTTTCTTAGAATCTCTACAGCCACTTTATATCTTTCCCAATTCTCCAGAATTTTACATCTAAACCAAGTTTTATAACAATGCTTCTTATTTTTTATCTTTTCTTGCACCTCGACTCCACCACCAACTATTCTTATTAAAAGAAGCTTTTCCTTTTGATTCTCCAAGCACATCTTTAGCAACTTGCTTAATTTCACTTGATATTTTTTTCCCACATAACGTTAGATCTTTTATGAACACCCCAAATTCTAATATCTTGTAGCTTGCTCTTAAAAATATTTTATTTGTGTTCTTTAAGTGTCCCCATCTAATCTAGACAATAATTTAGTTTATTTTTCTCTTACAACCTTTCATCTTAAAATCTAAAACTAATAGTCGATGTTGGGTACTTAAAATTTCACTTGGTATGACCTTACAATCTTTACAATTTAAATGATCTATTTTTCTTATCAGAAAATAATCAATCTGTGTTTTACTAGATCCATTTTTATAAGTAATAATATGTTCATCTCTTTTCTTAAAAAAAGTATTAGCAACTACAAAATCATAAGCTAAAGCAAAATCTAATATAGTCTTACCTTCTTCATTAGTAAGTCCAAATCCATAACCACCATGAATACTTTTAAAATCTTCTACTACTCTACCAACATGTCCATTTAAATCTCCTCCAATAAATACTTTTCTTCAAGAGGTATCTGTTATATTAATCCTCTAATTCATTCCAAAATTTTTTTTTTACCCTACTTGAAGAGCATAGACACTTATAATATTGATAATCTTAGTATCAACAATAATCTTTAAAGCTATAATTCTATCTCCACATCTAGTAATACTTATAACATTATCCTTCAAACTTTTATCTATAATCACACCTACACCATTTCTAGTTCGACTTTTACCGAATACCAAAGTTTAAAACCTAAATTATCAATCTCCTTGGCCTTCTCACCATTTAGTTTCTTGAACACATAAAATATTTATCTTTCTATGAACCATAATATCTATTAATTCCATTAATTTACCTGTAAGAGTACCTATATTCCAAGATCCTAACCTAATTCTAGTTTCATGGACTAACTTCTTTTGCATCGTCCAAAATGTGGGAACGCTTTAATTTAACACGGACTCTGCACATTTTCCGTATTCCATACAGCGTAAACTTCCGGGGGGCCTTCTAGATTACAATGATTTAAAGGATTCATGTCATGATTATTTCGACAAATTTTACGCTGGCTGTCGACTACCTAACGCAACCCTCCACTTTTTGGAGCTATAAACTCTAGAAGCTTTAAGAGCATTTCCGCTTTTAACAGGAAACCGAAGTAATCACTAGATTCACCATATATTAATTAGTTCACATATCAACAAGAAATATATAGATTGTGGGGGAGAAGAGTGAACAGAATGATGTTACATGCAAAGTCGACTGAGTCACAAGTAGAAGCTTGATAAAAAGAGGAAAATAACTCGATACAAATCCTAGAAAACCATAAATCGTGTTTGGAGGTTCGGCTCTTACTATAGATAGCAGCGTTGCAACTCGCAAGACTTACAACTCGCAGGTCCATAACGCCAAAATACTAAGAAGAGTAGAAATCCCAGAACGCCAGAAGAGTAGAAAGTGACGGACTTAAAAGATTAGGGCAAATGAAGCTAAATCGATCAAGAGTCCGAGACGGCGTGTTAGGGCTCCTGGATTGCGAGGAAAGGCTTATATATGTGTAGGGTTTATAAGTGTTTAAATCTTAGTCATAGATCAAAATTTTGATGGCTATGATATTATCATAATAAAAAATCCCTAAAATCCCTTAAATGATATATATTTTAACTTATTTGATTTAAAATTTTATTAACTAATTTAATTATTAAAATAAATATAAAGTTTAAAAATATTTAATGATATAAATTATATTTTAAATAAAATTTATATAATTAATTATATCTATTTATTTATTTCAAGCTAAATCGAGCTGAATACGATCGAACAAAGGATTGTTCGTTTTAGAATCGTTTATAAATCGAGCTGAAATATTTGCTCGGTGCTAAACAGTCTAACAGTCGACCAACATGGCGAGCTTTTTTGACATCCCTGCCGGTGAAGGGAAAATGCGAAGCTTTCCTATGATTATGTTGGACTAATTTATCTCTTAAAGAAAACGAAAAGAAAATAGTGATGAACTGCTTCTCTTAGCATTGCTCATATCTTCTCTAATCAGATGCTTATAAGTCTCTGCCCCTCTAGTTTTTGGATTGGAAGAGAATGGGTCTTTCCATATCCTTCAAAATGCTCTTCAATTGCTCTATGATGATATGAGTATTAACAATAATCAATCGAAGTCTTTTATTTGATGTTCTGAATGCTTATCCGCCAAATTTATCTGATTTATGGGTTGCTCGGATGTCAATTATTAGGGAACTTAACAAACAGACTATTAACAACGTTGTTAGTGCCGATATCAGAACAACACAAGTGGGCTTTAAATTCACTAAATATGGACGAGTGAGTTTATGTTGTTTTATCATTTGTTTAATACATCATTCAAGCTGAAATTTAAAGAAAAATAGCTACCCAACAGCCTCTTCGTGAACATGAATTTAAGTCAGACTCTGAAATTGTTTCCTGATAGCTAGGATTTTTAAGCATGCACTTATTCAGCTTTATTTTTAACAGTCAATCTGACCGGTCTTCGTTACATTTGTTGAAAGACTCAAATCGATTATTATAAACATGCAATTCATGTAATAGAAAATACTCACATTTAGAGATCCTTCTTCCCCATGACTGTTTTCAATTCGTCTGTAAATTTTAAAAAAGGAGCACAATTTTTTATTTATTTATTTTTTTTAGCTATTGGGGCATTATATAAATAAAATTTAAAAAAAGAGCATAAATATGATATAATTTTTAAATATTTTTAATAATTTTATACTGAAATTATTAAATTTTAATATATTGTATATCAATATTTATTATTCAAACAGACTCAAAAAGACTCAATTATGATGACCTTCGGCACCACGAGCTTTAAAATAAAAATAAAATGAAGTAAAGCAGCAGCTGATCGTTTTCTTGCAGCTAACAATGATAAATTACCAGAAATCACATCCAAAAACACAGCATTACTTCAAACATTAGAAATAAGCATGGAAAAAACTCAAATTTTATAAGATTAAATCCTTTCTTATTGATACAGAACATGGTATAGTGCAATTAAAAAACCCAGCTTGCTCATCTCTCCAGCGGTAATGAACCAGAAATCAGCTCAAGCTACCAAAACTAAAGCTATAACAATGAAAAAAAAAAAGGAGTTGGCTCCTGAAAAAATCTTGGGAGAAACAAGCAGCGAACAATTTTGGCTTCTGTTTCTATTCTACAATCATGCTTCAATTATGAGCGCAGACAAGAGCCATGTGCTCTATCAGATCCAACACGCGGTTGCTACAAAGAAAGCAGGATGCAATACAATCTTATTAACTCGAGAACAGTACATTAAGAATTCACAAGTAGAGGATTCATGGAGGAATTTATTTACCTGTAGCCCCACTCGTTGTCATACCATGAAACAAGTTTCATGAATTGAGAGCTCAATCCTATTCCAGCCTTAGCATCAAATATGCTTGACCTGGCAGCAAAAAAGTAACAGAAGATTAATAAACATCACCGGCGAGATACATTTGCAGAAAGCATAATAGTAGAAATGCATCTTATACCTTGAGTCCCCAATGAAATCATTAGACACAACGTCTTCATCAGTGTACCCAAGGATGCCTTTCAAGGGACCCTCTGAAGCAAACCTATAAGCATATTTCAAAATTTTGAAATCAAGGTACAGGGTAATTACAAATTACAAGATGATTAGGCCGATAACTGATTTATCAGGAAAGGCTCGAAATGAGTTTAAGAAGAATAAGATATCGCACTGGATAAATGGAACATGGATATATGCTTGCACTTGATGGATGATGAAAAAAAAAAGTAAACCAAGAATGACTTCATGCAAAGCTAAAATAAATCAAACAAACAAAATAACAAGGTAGAAATGAACAGAACAAAAATCAGGCAGATGTTCCACAAAAAACCCTGAGGGGATGTTTCGTTCAGGGTTACTCTCTCTCTGTAATTAAAAGGTCAACACTATGAGGATGATGTTATGTAACTTATGCTATAATAATGGTGTGTTTTTTATTCAATATTACTATATTTAAAACATCAGTGTTATATATATTGCTAGTATTTGTTTCATCCCAAACTTCAGTACATGCAGTAAGATTACCACTTTCAAAATCATCACAGTTACTCATCTTACATATCAATATAACCCACAATTTCCAACTGCGGAAAAAGCAGAAAGGCGTTCACAGCAACCAAAGGTAATGTCCGTTCTTTTTTCTTTTCAACGTTTCTTCCAAGTGAAGCAAGTAGATGACATAGCAGAAACAGGGATGTATCACACAACTTCGTCGACCAAGTAAAGATGACATGGCTGAAATAGACTTCTTGTGTAACTTTCTTGCCATCAACTACGTGTTAAATTCCGGGCAGGGTCCGATGTTGTCCTTCTTTTGACCACCAAAAGGCAGCAAGGTAAAGAGGCAAATGGAACAAGAAAAGCTATGCACTGTACCGTACAAAGATCTTCCAATCCTACCTATGGGAGCATATAGATTGATGAATGCCAAGAATCTAGATGGCTATATTATTTAGGGATGTTAACGAGCCGATTTTGAGCCGATTCAAGGCTAGCTCGAAATCGGTTCAAAATATTTTCAAGTGGCTCGAGATCAGCTCATGGCTCAAACCATTCGATTTCGAGCCAACTTGGCTAGTTTTTTAATCGATTTCAAGCTGGCTTATTTTAATTTCGAGCTGGCTCGAGTTGAACATTTTAAACTTTTTTTTGCTCGAATTCGAATGTAGTTGACTCATTTTGATTTAGTAACTTGAATTTAATAAAAATGATTATCAAAAAATTTTAAAAATTTTGAATTAAGTGCATGAAATAAAAAATATATATGATTTTCAAAAAAATAATATTTATAAATATATTATATTTATTTTAAAAGTTTATAAGTTATAATTCCATACACTTGATTTTAGGAATAATTTTATTGTTACAAACTTAGAAGTTTTATATATAAGTTTAAATATTTTTAATAATAGATAAATTTGATCCGATCTCAAGCTGATTCGATCCGATCTGTGCCAGGCTCAAGATCGACTCGAAAAAAAGTTCGATCCAAATTTTTGGCTCATAGCTTGGCTCAATGTAATCGATCGATTCGATCTCGATCCGATCCAAATTTCAATTCGATTTTCGAGCGATCCTCGATTTTTGAGCTAAACTAACAGCCTTAGTTATATAAAAGAATCTAGAAATCATTTAGTATATGTCTATTTACTTATTTCAATTTTTCTTCAGATAAAACAATTCACAGTTGTTAATACATTACATTGCATTGTAGAGATTAACAAGCAAAACAGACTCTTAATATCTGGTGCCAATAATGGCCAATTCCCCAGGCAACTCTATCAACCTTATGAAGTGAACCAGTAACGCGGTAGTTCAGAACAGTAACCATTAATAAGCATTTCAACTTCTTTTAAGAAGTGCCACGATCCATTTAAAAGAATAAAAATGAAAAAGGCTGAATAGTGATGAGTTCAAAATAATTTCAATATGGTATGAGTAACTAAATAGATTATGAATAATAAAGAAACTAAATAGCATTCGATAACAGAAGAAGCAAAAACACGATACCTAATAGCCGCCTTGACATCCTCATAGGAGGCATCTTTCTCAAGCCGGCAAGTTAAGTCCACAACGGAAACATTTGGTGTTGGAACTCGGAAGGCCATGCCAGTGAGCTTCCCATTGAGTTCAGGAAGAACTTTTCCAACAGCCTATAAAAGGATAAATCTTTGCATATGAAACATTTAAAATCTGAAAGTACATCCATCATTTCTATCATACCTTTGCAGCACCTGTTGAACTAGGGATGATGTTCTGACTAGCTCCACGGCCTCCCCTCCAGTCCTTCATAGAAGGACCATCAACAGTTTTCTGTGTCGCTGGACAGAGAGAATAAAGCAAGTGTCATGAAATAAAAGTATGAAGCTATAATGGCATTTCCATTGCATTTATTCTGCCTGCGATAGAATTTAGAATAAACCTGTAGTTGCATGTACAGTTGTCATGAGACCCTCAACAATACCAAACTCTTCATGAACCACCTGCAACATATAAGAAGTTATTAAGCATTTAATTTGAAAATCATGAAAAGAGATTTATGGCATACATAAATATGACCTAAGAACGGGAAAAAGTATATAACATAAGAATGAAAAGCTATAACTTGGAGAAATTTTAAATTTTTTGGAAAATTACATAACTTAGACAAATAAGCCATGCAATGATGCATAGACTTCTACAAAGAGCCAGACCTTAGCTAACGGTGCGAGGCAATTAGTTGTGCAGCTTGCGTTAGAAACAATGTTCATGCTTGCTCGGAACATTCTCTCATTAACTCCCACAACAAACATAGGCGCATCAGCTGATGGAGCCGATATTACCACCTTCTTAGCACCACCCTGTAGAAGAGTTGCATAACATCAATTAGAGGCCTTTTTCACTTCATAAAAAGAGGACATTACTGCCAGCATAAGCTATATGAACACCTTCAAGTGAGCTGAAGCTTTGGCCATGGTAGTGAAAACACCTGAAGACTCAACCACATATTCAACTCCAAAATTACCCCAGGGAATCTCAGCTGGATCTCTGAGCAAGAAGAAAAAAGATTCATGAATGAAATAATGCAAGTAAAAGAGAGACCATCTAAATCATCCCATATAACATAATAAAAACAATACCTAAAACATATTAGGAAAAATGCATCAAATTAAAATAACAAAATAAGAAAATCAGAACAAGAAGATGAACTTAAACAATTCCAGTTCACATCAAAGCACATAAAAATACAGATAAATGTTGGAGACAAATCGTGGCACTAAGATAACAGTGTCAATCATTACTCATCATCATAATCATCATTATAATATAATGCCAAAAATTTTGGACCGAGTTTGTGTATCCTTCTTATCCATTCTTTTTTTCATATGGTGTTATGTTTTAAGTTATGAAAGTTTTCATTGCAACTTCTAGCCTAGCCCTTTACATCTTTAAGTGTCAAAAAACATGCATATTCAAATAAAAATAATCTTTATATTTATGGGATAAATTGTTCATTTTTTATACATAAATCTATGAATAGCATAACAAGACCTACCAAAAAGTCTAACCACAAGTAATTCAACGATTTTGACATAAGCAGGTGACAGTTAAACAATTTGACGTTTATCTGCTATAAAATCTTCAATGTGCTGAAATATTTCACCCTCAAAGCCTTTAACCTATTCTGTGTCACCATATATTTTTTCTATCAAATCTAATCATTAATGCTCTTTTTATAAGTCAGAATATTTTTAAAAATATAGATATACTGATCTCCAAAATATAAAATGTAAAATATCAAACATTCGATTTCTAAATTGGAGGAAGAGTTTGAATAACCAGGGGTGCAAACCAGATGTTAGTTATGGAGCTTAGACTTAAAACAAAGTGCTAACATTCGGAAAAAGCAGTAATGTATGCACTAAAAGAAGAACTTCCAAGATTACTAAGATGAATCAAATTGAAATTACAGCTAGATTGGATAAGATTTTAGAGATTATGAACTTGGCAAAAAAAAGGCTCTGTAATAAACTTAAAAGAGAAAGAAATTTATTGACATCAAAGGCTTAAATATTAAATGGTTCCTAAAGGGATAGGAATACTTTTTTATCACACTGCCAATGGAAGAAGGAAAGAAAGCTTCATTCATCAAATCTGGGTTGACTGAATTTTTCTCCAATCAAAAAGACTTTTTGTTTCAGAAATTACTTTAAAAATCAATTAAAGCAAAATGCATTGACCAGATTTAAAATTCATTTAACAAACTTCATTCTTCCGATAATTTTTTCTCCTTTTAAATATGGCTTTACCTTTTGCCTTGAAGGAGACTAAAGCTTCTACTCTCTTTGGATGCTTCCATATCTCCTAGCCCATATGGATTTTCCATTCTTTTTTAAAAAGGTGGGAAACTATTTATTTAGATTTGATGCATATCTTTGAAGATATTTTTTTAGACGATCATCTCATGTTAGTTTGAGTTCAATTATTATTTTTAATATCTCTCAACAAAATATGTTTGTGAAGCTCCCATAGAATTTAAGCCAATCAGCCTTCTCAATAAAATTTTTACTGAAGTCTTCACTACCAAGCTGAAGACTTTGCTTCCAAACTTAGTAGATATCTCTCAAGGAGCCTTTCTAGAATGCCTAGGCACATTGGATTGCATTGTGCCTAAATTAGACATTCTACTCTCAAGGGAAAACAAGATTTTTTTTTTGGAAAAAAAACATTGATTGTTGTGATTGAAAATTCATTCTTGATATTCTACGTGAAAACCCTATCCTCCTAAATATATTTCTTTGATCAAAGATGCCTTAGTGGATTCATCTTCTCAATACTAATAAAAGGTGAGCTCAACAAATAGTTCAACAGCTACATAGCGCTTCAACAAGGTGATCTCTGTCCTCTGCATTTGTATATTATCAGGGATATCCAAGTTAAGATGTTAATGACAACAACCAGAGATGATTGGATTGAGAATTGCAAATGGGATTAGAATGCTACTACTATTAACAATATTCAAATTGCTGATGATACTATTACATTCCAAGGAGATTGTAGATCTCAAAATTTTCTTCTTAAAAATATATTGCATCTTTTTAAAAAGGTTTATGCTCTTGAAGTTAACTTCTCTAAATGTTCCTTAATTTATCTTGGTGGTTGCAAAGAGAAAGTTCTATGAACTGCTTAAAAGTTAGGCTACTAGCTAAATCCTCTTCCTTTCAAATACTAGTTTAATTGCATATGCACTACCAGCATGTTTCTAGGATTTAAAAAATCCAATAAGACATTAATAAAAAATACAAAATTAATAAGTACTGCGATGACCAAAAGACATCTAGTGTATAAATCTCTTACTAATAGGGAGGGATTGATGTATAATCATAGTCACACATACGCACATAGATCATTTTCATAACTTGGTCTCATTTCCAAGGATCTCAATATTTATATAGCATATGCAATTCATAATATACAAGTATCATCGATAATGGTAATAAGAATATAAATTTTCATTGCATAAAAGGAGAAGTGCATCAAAAGTCAGACATAATGTTATACTACATCAACTGATCAAAAATAAAAAATAAAAAAATAACAATAATTATAATAAAATATATTAATTAGATCTATTAGCTCCTAACATAATTAGCAGAATTATTCTCAAAGATGGCAGTTTATTACGCCTTCATAGACAATGGTAACATAAAGAGCATAGAAGCCTAACATAGAAACCAACCATTCAAAAACCCCAGCATCCATGTCACTTATGCCATAAATATACATAAAAAAATCATTGAAGAATGCAACAATTAGATATATCCATGAAAAAAAATTAAGGAAAGTAGCAAATCCCTAATTAACCAATACAATATGAAAATCATATAAAATTGTAGTAAAAATTATTAAAAGATTGAGAGAAGTTTAAGCAATTAGCATTGAAAAAGTGAGGGAAAGAAAAGAGGAGAAGATTAAATAAACAGAAGTATAGTACGAATGACTTTGGAACACGCAACATCTCTTAATGAATAATGTAAAGGATTCATGTTATTCCAAAGTATCAAAAACCAACAAAAACAAGGCATACACGATACAACCATGAATGGATGAATAGAAGGGAAATAGTCGTAGAATACGCGATGACTTGCCATTGATTCCAATTGAATGAGGAAATTGTAAGAGGTGAAGAGAAAATCAAACTTGTAAAAAGTTAAATTGTGCGCCATATTGTTGTGGCATGTAGAGCAAGAGGGAGCGGATTTGGAATGAGGTTTTTAATGGAGTGAAGGAATGCACATCTAATAAAAGGGGGAATAAGAATTTGATATGTGGTTTTTCAAGGAGTGAGACAAAGTAAAGAGGAGAAATATAAAAGTATGAGAACTGTAAAAATCCTCTATTAATAATCTCTTCTTTACAAATGTCCATCTTAGCATAAATAATTAATATTGAAATGTAGTTGTCTCAAGGTTTTAAAAAGTGAAATTGAGAATAAAGGTGTCTTTCCTTAACAAAATAAAGCATAAACTTCAAGAAAAATTGAGGTGTAAGCCTCAAAACAAAAAATAAAATACAAAAAATTAAAAATAATTCATAAATATGATATAAACAATTTACTTAGTTCATCATCATGAAGATATAAACCATAAAACTTAATCTTAAATGTTAAAATGAAATCAAAGTTTAAAATAAATTTTAAAAAAATCATTTACTTAACATTTAAATATACAATAAAGAAGAAGATTCAAAGTGACCTCATCTTCACTTTCACCATCTTTGATAGAGCCATAAGATATAATAGTTCTATTATCCTTTAATTATCTCAATGACATCTTCCAAATTCTCTTTAATTACTACATTTTTCTTCTAACTTATGAATATCAATTACCATTAGATTTGATACTATTTAAAATAAAATAACAAATTAACAATACAATTAAATAATTCATTATATTTATATTATCTTTTGACTTTTTGAGGCTTTGTATTAGATGTATATAATATAATATAATTTCTTTTACATAATCTTATTGAGACACTGCATCAAATTCCTTTAGGCATAAAGCCTCAAGGCGTATGTCTCAAACAAAAAAGACATACACATCCATGATAATAATAAGGCTTAGGCCTCGAAACATGTTTTCTGTATCTCAATTCAAGGCACACCTCAAACACTTTTTAAACAAGTTTCAAAACTCACATTTGTCATTGCACGAGCATTTATATCTATTGGGGAATATAAAAGAAATAGTGTACCATTAGAATTAATGTCATAAACTTTAATTTTATTCAAAGAAATAATGACTATGATTAAGGGTTGTAATTTTCCTTGCAAAATAAAAGATTGAAATTTTATTTGAGAGATATAACAAGCAATTTTTTAATAATAGTATAGATTTAAATGCTAGGTTTAAAAATAAGATAAATTAAATAAGATATTAAATGGCTAAAACTTATCATTCAAACTAAATGGTTGGGATATAATCTTAATGGAAACACAAGACACCTTCTAAATAGTGCCTCCCTACTATTTTTAAAGCTTTACAAAAAAATTGTTGGAATCTTATAGTTGAAAATTTTAAATTAAAATTGCCTTGATGAAAAGACAAATTTCTTTCAAAATGCAATTAAATTGTTCAAATTATTAATATTTTATTATCCATACCACTTTATATTGTCTTTCGTATGGGTACCCCAAATGTGTCATTAATTACATGTTGAGGAAAAGCCAATCCAACCCACGAGTATCCTCAATGTGATAAAAAAAAAAATCAAAAGCGGTATTTCTTGAGATAAATTTGGTTTATTGTAACCAAATTTTCCAGATTGTTATGTCATTTAGAACAAGGATCATGCCTTCCTATGGCCACAAGCATCAATAATTAATTATCCCAATCATGTGCAGGGAAACACTCCCAATTAAAGAGGTTGCTTAGGTTCAACTTTGAGCTTAAATTTTATTTTTAGATTTGAATCAAATTGATGGGGAATAATATGAACGGTGTAGGTAAAATCAATCAAAACCACAAGATTATAGCATCCCTAGTAGAGTAGACCATATTTAATAACCCAAAGGGTTTATAACATGCAAATAGCTAGATCAACAACTACGAGTAAAAATGCATGCACATTAAAATGCATGCCTCCTCTCAAGTGTCTCAATTAGATCTGAGTAAAAATGCATGCACATTAAAAATACACTTTCAGATTGATGTCGACTCATTTACTAATGAAGGGGCTTATTGTACCTATTTTATTAAATATTATAAAAGCACAAAACTTATACATATGTGATCTTAAGTTACGAGATGTGACTAACAAGAGCTCAAGGGAATTGGCACAACTTGTACATTACTATTAATTACACATGAGTTTCAAATTGACTCAAAGAAGCTCATCTAATACATGTGAGCTTAAGTTGATTTGATTTTGATTAGCAAGCATGTTACCATGGAGTTGACTAAAGTTTAGATAGGATTGTGGCTTACATCCATTGAAAGTCTCAAGTTTTAATTTATTAGGTTTTTTAACTTTATGTTAACCAAAAAAAATTAGATGGGATCCACATCATCAGAAGGCTCATAAATGAGACTTACAGCCTCAAATACAAAAATAGCCTAACAATTCATCTTACAACTTTACCCAATTGCCTATAGGGGAAATGGCCTAATGGTCATCATTTAGGTTATTGCCTAACACCCAATATTTAGATTTAGCTTGCTTTAACATTTGAATTTAAGTGGTCGAGGCTCATAATATTAACTTCCAAAATACTTATGATACAAATGTTGGAATCAATCCAACAATGGGCCATATTATTTTTCTTTTGATTTTCAATGTAGTGTATATTTTGGCGTGCATATTGAGGTGATGACTCACCAAGACCCTTGGATTAACTAGCATAAAGTAAAAACAAATTCCAATCCTTCTTAGCTACCTAATCAATCTAGTTGACACCATATGAAATTGAACAAAGACATTGAAGCATTATGGCAATTTATCATATTTGAGAGGACATTATAATGGACTCAATTACCCATAATTATAATGAAACCCTTAAGCTACATTTGAAACTGTTCAAAGACTTGGAGTATATTATCATACTTTTAAATTTAATGGTAGAGTGGTACTCCACTAACATGTTTATCAATGTATTTAACACAACCATAAATGTTTTTGCATCATTTGGAAACCATTGGCTACCCATAAAAGCTTTCTATTCTTTAGAATGTTTTAAGGAGATTTAATGCCATGACACTCATTTTACAGCAAACTAATGCATTTAACAAATTGCCACATTTTACAAGGCAATGAAAATGAATCTTCCATTTAAAAAAAGCCAGGGCGTATTTATAATTTTGAAACTATTTCCTAAAAGTCTCATTGAATTAGTTAATTGTGATAGGTAGTTGTAATATCAAGAAGGCATTTATAATACATGTACTCGTGGTAATTAAAAAACTACACCTAAATTGTTTTAAACTATAACTTAGAGGCCTGAGGATAGAAAATATCATATGATGAATAAATTGTTAGCAAACATCCTTGAAAATTTTATTTTATTTTATTTTATTTTATTTTATTTTTTAGATTAACTCTAGCTTGAACAACTCTCAAGATGAAGAATAAACATAACTATTTCATGTGTGCATTAAAACATGCTAATTTTGAGTAGAAGTAGGAGCATTTGGCATGTTAAATTTTCATTTCAAATTGATGTATATGATAGTTATTTATATAAAATCATTTGAAGTTTGGACCCCTTCTACAGCCAACCAACTGTATATTGGATTGGTGGAGCCACCTGAAATGAGAATAAGAGTGCAATGATAATTCATGGACTTCTTAATATGTTTTAGTTGCATCTACTTTCCAAAAGTTGAGTGAGCTGGTTGCATTATTTAATGTAGAAATTTATCAAATTACTACAGAGAGCTAGAGATGCTAGAGATGTTCAGAGAGGCAAGATTGCAAACAAGCATCGTCTCCTGATTCATTTTTTTTTATTGTGTTCTTGTGTCAAGAAGGATACAAGATGTGATATGACAGATATACGAGCAGAGATGTCATGATCAACGTCATAGCAAAGGTTACGAAGCTCACCGCGACAGCTATCAAAGTGGGCTAATGCATGACATAATCATTGAGAGAGAAAATAATTGAGAAGATTAAAACTAAGATTAAAAAGTGGAGTAAATAAATGGAAAAAGATTGCCAAAATTTGCTGGATGATTTTTCATGGTAACAAGACAATAAGTTGTATTCCAGCAAATGACATAGTGGAGCATGACAAAAAAAACACTTTATGAAAGACTATGAAACTCAACTTGGTAACCGTCATGATGGGATGAGGCACGATTTATACCATAGAGGTTCAAGAAAAAAAGATGAAGTTCAAAAGGCTAACCATGTTGTTGATGTAACTATGAGACAAGCAGGTCACATGGGAGAGGAGGTTGTGAGTTGACGATTGGAAGGAGTGACACAAGAGAAGATAAAATAGCAAGTAAAGGCAATGTATCACGTGTGTAAGAAGATAAAAAGTGGGCAAACTTCATGTTAATAGGCAAAAACAAGAACAAGAGTGGTAGAGAAGTCAGTATGGAAGTATGAAGTGCAAGAAAGCACAATCAAGATGACTGAATAGGAGCAAATGCAAAGACATGAGCAAGAGTTCCAATGCATTTTAGAAGAGAAAATGAGAGTTGGTGAGGAGTCAAGCTTACACTATTTGTTAGGGTGACATATGAAAGATTTGTGGGTTGAATGATTCCAGCGAACATGTGAGTCACAACTAGGTCTCCACCTTCTTCGCATTAGAGGTAGTGAAAGTTACACCAAATAGGGTAGAGGGGAAGGGGTGCTGATATATCTTAAGGTCGCTAGATAAAAATGTAGGTGTAAGTGCAAAACACAATTTATGAGAAAAAATTTCATAGCTCAATCGCCTATTTTATTAGGCTTAAAGACTTAGTGACATAGAACTATTAAATGGAAAAGGGCCAAAATTGATTGGTCATATCACAGTTGTAAGCGAAATTAAAATAAAAGACTTTTGAAGACAGCCTTCACATTGCTTACTTAAAAGACTCACATTTCTCTTCCAATAATAATTCAATTCATTGTCCGTTTTTATCCTCATTAATTACTCAATAATAATATTTATTAACTTCAACATAAATTGATGCAAAAAACTATGGGAAAAAAATGATTGCGATGAAGGATTCAACTTGGTTGCTAGGAAGAACATTTACAAATCTAAATTTTTTAAAGGGCTAAGTGTAAAGGACCTACATAACATGAATATATCTCTTCTTTCAAAAATGAATTTGAAACTCAATTCAATCAAAGTCAAAGCCCTTTGTTGGTTTTATCATCAAAAATAAGTATCAAAAAAATTTCTCCCACTTTTGGACCAGTAAGGAAACCCATTACTCCATTTTATTAAAAGGTGAAAACTTGCTTTTCCTTTCTTTAGATTTATCAGAATATACAAAACAATAAAACTAATGTATTTTGAAAGTACATCAACATTCATAAATTGCACTAAATCAAACTTTATCCCCATATCTTCAATAGCTTGGAATTAATTAAATCTCAATTTGATAAAATAAATGGATGGAACATTCTTTGGAAAGGCATTAATCCCTTAGATCTTGTGAATCATATTAAAAGTATATACAACGAATGAATTGGACACAATCTTGATTCTAACATTAAATCTATGAGTGGAAGCTCTCCTCAAATAGCATTTACACTTGTCACTTCCACAAGTTCCTTAGGCATGGTGACATCCTTCTACTAATTGGCTTTCAAAGGCTTACGTTCCAATGAAAATTGTTTTCTTTGGGTGAATCCTTTATTAAGGTGAGTTTCTAACAGATTATTATTCTTTTAAGGGATTCAATATCTCTACTAGCAAGTGTGTAACTCTTTCATAAGATAACTTACTTGATTTTTCTTTAAATGTACCTACACAAACATATTATCTAAATAACACACTAGCGAGTGTGTAACTCTTTCGTAGGATGATTTACGAAGTTTCTTTAAATACCTACACAAACATATTATCTAAATAACATTTATTCCATCTTTGTCATAATATTAGTGCCACTTTTTTGTTTTACTGCATCATTTACTTCTGAAGATATATATATCAGGAAGGTGAGAGGAAATTGGAATGTTTTCTTTCTAATCTTTGGCTTATAATAAAATTAATAATGGACACTTTACCAACTTTCTAAGGACAAACCTCTATTGTTCAGTATCATTTCCCTAGCTTCCTTTTGGATGAGCTCCAAAATGGGCTCTATTAATTATCAAAAAAGGAGGTGGCTCCCTGATATGCCTTTTAATATTCACTATTCTATAGTTTGACTTTTATTCTATTTGGCAATTATTGTCAATTTTTATTTTTATTTTTTTACTTTTCGTTTCTATAATAAATTATTTTGCAACACTTTTTTTTTCAATTAAAAGGGCTTTCTCCAAATTTTGAGTTAAAAAAAAAAGATAAGAATATTTTATTATCATCCACTAGCTTCTAGAAAAGAAGGGAGGCACTACATATGATATTTGTTGATTTAGAGAAAGCATATGATAAAGTTTCAAGAGAAATACTCTAGAGAGTTCTAGAAAAGAAGGGAGTTAATATTGCTTATATTCAAGTCATTAAGGATATGTATACTAAATCTATCACTTGTATTCAAACACAAAGAGGATTGATCAAATATTTTCCTATTTCAGTTGGATTACAATAAGGATCAGCTTTAAGCTTATATCTTTTTGATTTAGTTATGGAAGTTTTTCCTAGACATTTATAAGAGGATACTCTTCTTATTGTTAAGACTAGAAAGGGAGTGCAAGAAAAACTTGAAGTATTGAGTTCAACCTTAGAGTCTAAAGGTTTTCGTGTGAGTAGATCTAAAACAAAATACATATAGTGTAATTTTAGTTGTAGAAAATCTAGTGGTGGAGTAGTGACAATGTGTGATCAAGTCATTAAAAAGAGAGAATGTTTTAGATATCTTGTTCACAATGAAGGTGATATAAATGGAAATATTATTAGTAGAATTAAAGATGAAAAGTTGAAGCAAAAGACTGCATCATGACTGCTGTGTGATAAGAAAGAATTGCTTAGACTTAAGGGAAAATTTTATAAGATGGTGACAAGACTGGACAGCTTTATAGAGCAAACTGTTGGCCATTGAAAGAAAAAACAAAAAATTAAGTTAAATGTTGCAGAGATGAAAATGCTCAGATGGATGAGTGAGACAAAATGAAAAACAAATATATACGGTTGAAGTGGCAAACTAAAAGATAGGTGATGCGATTTTGGTATTAGGAGAATATTAGAGATGATGTAACAAGAGAGATAGATAGACTTGAAAAGTATAAAATGACTTTAATTTATTGAGATTAAATAAAAATATGACAATATGGCACATTGGAGAAAAAGGATTCATGTAGCCAACCCCACATAGTGGATAAAGCTTGTTGCTGGTCCGGTAAATCCAAAAAATCATAAACTCTTGTAATCAGTTCATTTGGACAATTATTATCTATTCTCTAACTCGAGCATATCTGATTTATACTAAAATTTAAAAAATTCTTAGCATTTAACCGCCAAAAATTGAGAAAACATCTTAATTTCAATACTTTTCAAGGAACAACATTGTAGGCAACATCCTTAAACTAAAGCAAATTGAGGTCTTAGCAAGGAGCCCAGTAACCCCTCAAGTAACACACCAAGATTCAGTAAAAAATAGCAAGCCTACTTTATGGACAGCTAGACTCACATACATAGCAAATAAGTTCTTCACAGATTACAAATTAAATCATAGGTTCTCTACCACCTAGCTAGTTGGAACGAGAACTTTCGGAAAATGAAGAATTTTAAATTGAAGTTATAATCAATAAGATGGTCAGTTGTTCATGTGGATAGAACTGCTATAGAGTAAAACTTCTAGGGCATACATGATACAATAGGCTACCACCATTCCTAAGCAATGGATCGATATATACTACTTAAACTCACATATGATAGAGTCTACTTCCACATTTGATCACATTATATCCAGGAATGGGGTAACCTATCCATCAGCCTCATCCCAACCTCAAAAATTTACATAGCTAAAAGCTTTCAAAAAATTGGCATGTAAGTTCCATAGATGAAAATTTGTTAAATACCTTTTATTGGTAACTGCAATTCTCTTTCCATTGATTTCTAATGTAGACTCATCCACAACCTTAAGGGTCCCCTTGAATACACCATGCGTTGAATCATACTTGAACATATATGCCTGAAACATAAATTTTACATTAGGCACGTATCATGGTCATAAACTTAATAGAATATATGGTATCATCATTAGATTTCATAGGCAAGTGAAACAGGGCATACAATACAAAACATTATGATTAATAGCTGGTGAGGTGCCTGCACATTGGTAGGAGGTTAAAGTCGGCAGCAAAAGAAACATTTCTTTTAATAAAGTGTAAACCCCGAATTAATTGGAGTTTTTATGACAAGTTTGATTCAACTGGATTTTATGGTAGTGAATTAAACTAAGTGATGCCTTAGAAAAAGGAGCATCATCAGTAAATTTTCTACTAAGACTAGTTAATGAAGAATATAATCAATCAAATCAAGCATATAACAGAGGTTTATCAACATTAAAAAAAATATTAGAGATGATAAAAAAAAAGTCTTATCAATCCATCCAATATTAAAATATTTTTTATTTTATTAATGTTTTAGCTTTGATGAACATGCATTAATGTCCAGATATCAATAGATTGAGATAGTTATTCATAAAATGTTGATTAAAGATGTTTATTACCGTTGCAGCATGTGATGGAAATCGTATATTTTTTTCCAAATCATTATGAAACAAATTTTAATATTGTTTAGTAACCATTGCAAAATGTCATATAAAAGTTCTCTATAAATTTTGGAGTCCTAAAAAAGAGTCTTTCTCAATTAAGTTCATGATAAAGAAACCTGACAATTTTTCCCACAATGCAAATTGAGAAACCAGATCTACCTAGATGAGGGAACCAAAAATTATATAGAATTGGGGAGCACGACTTCTTGTTAGCATGATCCCATATAGTTAATTGCCCCTCCCAGTTGTGAGAGCTTACTCTGGTACTCTACTAAGGATATCCCAAAACTCAAACATTCAAACTCTCCTTCTCTAATAGCTGCATTCTTGAAATTTCACCCCCACCATTGTCTTTGTATGGAACATACTCCCTTCGTACGGGACATAAATGTAGGAATGAATGATAAATTCTATCAAGATTATGTGATTCAATCATTCAAGGTGGACACTAGTCCAAAGAGTGAACAGTGTGGTTGTATTATATTGCATCAAGTCGAATAATAATATGATGTAACTACAAACATCAAGTCAGGGAGCTTGTTATGTCCATTGTCACTAAGCCTTTAAATTCGACTTGTAGCATTTGAGTTAGGTGGCCTTAGATGTGATTTTTGGGCATCTTATTAACAACCATATTACCTCATCTAAGATAGTCAAGTTCACTAAGAAATGATGATGAAGTGAAATAAGAAATAAAAGATTTTATTATCATCGTTAAGGGTTGATGATAAGCCTTTTAGGGTTGAGATCAATTTTCCTTAAAGATATATTGGTGTTTGAGCACAAGTTTAAATATAGTGAATCTTAGATTAGCCTTAATAACATTTAGATTAAAATCATAATGTAGGAGTCAATGTAGACTTAATTGCACTACTTAAGAGTATTGACCAATAAGGGTTTATGTAACCCCTTAATGAAGAAAATATAAGTGAACTAAACATCAACCTTTTGAGTAAAGGCAATGAAGGTGATAAAGGATAATATATCAGCTCTTGGGAAGCCAATGAAAATATCATATCATCTCCTTGGTGGAAGCCAAAGTTGACTGCATATCATACTTAAGGTGGAAACTAAGATAAAATTCATATCATCTATTGAGTTAAAAGCCATTATTGATGTCTTGACATCATCATAGATAGATTGTAGACCATCGTTAGTGATGTTGTTCATACCTAATTCTTTCCAAGCAAAATCCATTAAGCCCTCGATGCCTTCACTTATTTCTCAAGGTGAATGATCTTTGCAATGTCATAGTCCAATTTTGAAGAATTGAGAACCTCCAAGAAGATATTATTGTTGTACGAGACTTCATGAAACTAACTTATAAGATTGTTACAGTGGCACATTGTTTAAAGCATTTTGTTTTGAAAGGAAGGCAATCTAGCATAATCTTTGAAGGCTTGTCAAAAAGATCAATCTAAGAGTCACAAGGATATATCAAATTTGTGTAGGGTCGAGAAATCTTATTTGAGATCTATAATTTTCTCTCTTTTTTTCTAAGCTTCTTATAAAAGTTAGGATCTTTCATTTATTTTTAAGAATAATATTAAAAAAACACATGATATCTTTCACCTAAATTTTTGGAGTTTTAAAGTAATTTTTGCAATGTCATAGTGCATTTTTGAAGAATTGAGAACCTCCAAGAAGATATTAATGTTGTACGAGACTTCATGAAACTAACTTATAAGATTGTTAAAGTGGCACATTGTTTAAAGCACTTTGTTTTGAAAGGAAGGCAATCTAGCATAATCTTTGAAGGCTTGTCAGAAAGATCAATCTAAGAGTTACAAGGACATATCAAATTTATGTAGGGTCAAGAAATCTTATTTGAGGTCTATAATTCTCTCTTTTTTTCTAAGCTTCTTATAAAATTTAAGGTCTTTCATTTATTTTTAAGAATAATATTAAAAAAACACATGATATCTTTCACCTAAATTTTTGGAGTTTTAAAGTAATTTTTACAATTAAAATCCTATTTTTCATAATTTTGTAAAAATTAACCAAGGTATATTTGTCATCATGAAATGTTGTGAGCACTAAGAGGAAATGGGGGGGCAACTTGCGAGTTCCAGGGGGAGTAACGCATCGTACCAAAATCTTCCCATGCAGGTATCGCATGAAAACAACACAACACTAACATGTCCCCATGTTGATGCTATGCACCCATGTAGGGCTCAGGTGATGATACGGCACTTTGATGGCAATGCCATATAACATTGACATAGCAAACATACAAGTAGCCCTTCATATATGTTTGGTGTGATGTTTGAGTCAATAGTGAATCAACAAATCATCAACTCATTAAAGACCTAAGTCAAATGCATCTATTATTTTAATTTTCTTATCAATGCTAAGATACACAAAATATTTCACAATGATGGTCTAGAGGTCCAAAGGTAACAAGTATTTGATATAGTCAAATAAATAATTCAATTTTGGGGGATTTACATACATACCATGTAAAACTATAAATATTACATATCCAACACTCAAAGTTACTTATTTACATGCATAACACCCTAAACTAATAAATACAACAAAAATAGTACTTCTCTTAACTCCAATTACTCTTCCTATCACCAACAGCGAATAAGCTATGAATGATTTGTTGGATTAGAGATCTCCGATCAGCCTTATCCGACTTATATGTATTGGAATGGGAGTAAAAGGGAGATGAAATAGTAGTAGAAGAGAAAAAAGAAGCACTATTGTTTTGCGGCACTCTTATGGTTTATGTAGAGAAGAAAATACATATGCTTCTGGATTTTATCGTTCAATGATGGTGAGGAAATTCCTGTCAATGTAAGCCTAATTAATCCTTTCAACGCTAATGGCTGAAATTATATAATTGAGGTTATATAGGTATGTTGTGGCAGATGATATGTGCTAAATTTTTATTTTTTATTTTTTATTTTCTACTCTTTGATTTCTTGAAAGAATTATAAACTTTTTTCATTATGTATATATGTTTCAATGTAAGATACTAATGAGAAATACTGATTTATGAGTGACGATTGTAGTTGAATTAAGGTTGATCTCCATGTCTAGAAATTTTATGGTAAGGAAAATTTATTCTTCGAGTACATCATTTTTTTTTTTTTTTCATTCAGAGTTGTTCAATCTTTTGCCTTGGTTTCCTGACATGGCGGTTTTTAGTTTTTTATATGTTAATTTAGAAAGTTAGTCGAGACTGATAAGATTTTAACTCTTTGTTCATTTACCCAAATGTCTTTCCTTTAATTTAATTTGGTTGATTGCCATTCTTTTCATCTATTACATACCCTTTTTCTTTGGCACCATTTTCTTTGGATCTTTGTTCAATATTCTATGGTGAAAGGAAATGTACCAAATAATTTTTCCGTCTGATGGAAGCGAGATGGTTGATCAAATGGAGAGTAGAGGAGCTATCAAGACTGGAGGTGGGTTAGTCAAGAAGAAAAGGGGATCACGTTTGATGTCAACGGCAACGAAGATGTGCTTCGTCTCACCGCTAGAGATGTCGTTGATGTCCTCATCACTGATTTAGGAGTCAGTGAAGTGATCAAGGCCCAATTCCTGCACATATATATATTTAAATTTGAACAAAATCGATATAATCAAATGATGTAATACAAAGTATCAAGGAAGAAGATGACAACACCGGAGAAATGAGGTGGCGTTGATTAATGAAGAATAACAGGAGAAACGATGGAGTGGTAGATTTGATAGATTAAAAACATTTGGGTGGTATTTATTCATATTAAAGTTTAAGGTGAAAGATAATTTAGTATGTCTTAAGTGGTACGTATGTAAATCCCCTTCAATTTCTTAAAATTTATAAACAACATCACTATGATTGCATAAAAAACTTCTAATAAAAAAGTATTCTTTGATAAGTTTGTCAATCAATCTTGTAAAAAAATCCATCAAATTTATGAAACTATGTAAAGTCCAAATACCAATCATATTAAAATGCAACAAGCCTTTTAGAATATATAATGGTGAAATCAAAGAGATACCATCCAGCTAATCTTCTTCGAAAATCAACTTAAGAATGGCATTAGTCTTTCCACCATCCACATGACAAGAACCTCACATAACATTGTTATGAATGGTTAAATGGGAAAAAATATGTTCATCCATAATAGTAAAATGGACAAATTTTATATATCCGAGTCAATGATCAACTAAAAAAAAGAATAGTAAAATAGAATGTTACAAAATTAAATTACTTGTAGTTTGATTTCAAATCATATAAGCAAGATTATACATGCAATAATACACAACATAGACCAGATTTTTTTTAGTTGGTGTATGAGAGAGAAAAAGTTAAAATATTTGCAAATTGACGGCATGTCCCCTATCGAGCTTTTCCTTGATTATTTGTGAATATATCTCCAAGTGCTTTGTTTTATCAATGATGGATTGGATTTTTTTTTTCAATTCTTGGAAATTTTTGTTTAATTTACTAAGTCAACAACATATTTTCTCAAAAATGGATATACTTTTCCTTGATTAAGCACTTTAGCATAAGGCTTTAATTTTAAACTTTTTGACAAGTTTTCTTCAAGTTATTCATTTCTTCCTTGTAGTCCTCAATAATAATAATATCATCCACATAGATAATGAACATGGATAGTTTTGTCATGGAAAATTTTGCCAAGTATAGTATGCTATATTCAGATATTAAATGAACCCATTCTTCTTAACTTTTACAAATCTATCAAACTATGCAAGCAAACATTATTAAACACCATAAAAGGACTTTCAAAGTTTGTAAACTTGGTTGAAGTTGTCTTGAATCTCAAAGCCAAGGGAACATCCATCTACACTTATTCATCCAAGTCACCATTGATAAATTAGTTCTTGGTATCAAGTTTATGAACTAACCAATTAAGGTTAGTTCATGCACATGTCCTAACATTATCAACCATCTTACTCCATTCAAGTCCTTTAGCAACATAATTAATATTCCTACCAACATGATTATGGATAGCAAATAGAAATTTAAAATTAGAACCAAAATAATATAATTGAGTGTTAGATCATTAGACATAATTACAAACCCAATATCAATCATTTTTTAAGAGTGCCCCATCTGCAATTATGACTATTATATTTTTCTTAAATGGTTGTATTTGTGAAATATAGAGGCATTTACAATCACATGATTTGAAGCACCCCAATCCACAATCCATGGACTATACCCTACCCATCCTACTTAAGGCGCTTTAAAATTTACTTTTTGTCTGAAAACATGCACTAATAGTAGACTATGTTTTGTTGCATTTGTTGTAACAATTCTTGAAAAATGTCTATTTCCTCCACATTAAAAGGGCTCAATTCAAGTGGGATATGGGTCTCAACAATGGAAAACAAGATTTCAACAATGGCCTCTATCATGTGGACGGCAAGCAAATTTCTAATTGGATGGTTTTCCATGAATCTTCCGTCATTTATCCTATTTCCTCCACATTAAAAGGGCTCAATTTGAGTGGGATATGGGTCTCAACAATGGAAAATAAGATTTCAACAATGGCCTCTAACATGTGGATGCAAGCAAGCTTCTAATTGGATGGTTTTCCATGAATCTTCCATCATTTATCCTTTTGTGTTCTGTTTTCTTGCAATGCTTGCACCATGGCATGTTTTTTGTTTGATTTGTCATTGGTGAATCATGAAAAATGAAAAACATTGACAAATTTTTTATAGTCTGTCTGTTGTTAATGAACCCTGACATTACTTTATTTCTAATTTGTTCACTTTTGACTTCAAAAAAGGGTTTAGGAATGCAAGGAAAAGGCTTGTTGCAAGGCTTGTTGCTAAGGATCCTTCCATGAACTTAATCAAGACCCTTATTAAGGACGTGTTTTTTTCTATCAATTTTCTTGTATTGTTGGTTGCCCTTATCGAGCTTTTCCTTGATTATTTGTAAATATATCTCCAAATGCTTTGTTTTATCATGATGAATTGGATTTTGTTTGCATCTTGGACAATTTTGTTTAATTTACCAAGTCAACAACACATTTTCTCAAAAATAGATATACTTTTCCTTGATTGAGCACTTTAGCATAAGGCTTTAATTTTAAACTTTTTGACAAGTTCTCTTCAAGCTATTCATTTCTTCCTTGTAGTCCTCAATAATAATAATACCATCCACATAGATAATGAATATGGATAGTTTTTTCATGGAAAATTTTGCCAAGTCTAGTGTGCTATGATCAGACATTAAATGAACCCATTCTTCTTAACTTTTACAAATCTATCAAACTATGCATGCAAACATTATTAAACACCATAAAAGGACTTTCAAAGTTTGTAAACTTGGTTGAAGTTGTCTTGAATCTCAAAGCCAAGGGAACATCCATCTACACTTATTCCTCCAAGTCACCATTGATAAATTAGTTCTTGGTATCAAGTTTATGAACTAACCAATTAAGGTTAGTTCATAGACATGTCCTAACATTATCAACCATCTTACTCCATTCAAGTCCTTTAGCAACATAATTAATATTCCTACCAACATGATTATGGATAGCAAACAGAAATTTAAAATTGGAACCAAAATAATATAATTGAGTGTTAGATCATTAGACATAATTACTAACCCAATATCAATCATTATTTAAGAGTGCCCCGTCTGCAATTATGACGACTATTATATTTTCCTTAAATGGTTGTATTTGTGAAATATAGAGGCATTTACAATCACATGATTTGAAGCACTCCAATCCACAATCCATGGACTATACCCTACCCATCCTACTTAAGGCTTTAAAATTTACTTTTTTGTCTGAAAACATGCACTAATAGTAGACTATGTTTTGTTGCATTTGTTGTAGTTCTTAAAAATTGTCTATTTCCTCCACATTAAAAGGACTCAATTCAAGTGGGATATGGGTCTCAACAATGGAAAACAAGATTTCAACAATGGCCTCCATCATGTGGATGGCAAGAAAACTTCTAATTGGATGGTTTTCCATGAATCTTCCGTCATTTATCATATTTCCTCCACATTAAAAGGGCTCAATTCAAGTGGGATATGGGTCTCAACAATGGAAAATAAGATTTCAACAATGGCCTCTATCATGTGGACAGCAAGAAAGCTTCTAATTGGATGGTTTTCCATGAATCTTCTGTCATTTATCCTTTTGTGTTCTGTTTTCTTGCAATGCTTGCACCATGGCATGTTTTTTGTTTGATTTGTCGTTGGTGAATCATGAAAAATAAAAAACATGAACAAATTTTTTATAGTTTGTCTACTGTTAATGAACCCTGACATTACTTTATTTCAAATTTGTTCACTTTTGACTTCAAAAAAGGGTTTAGGGATGCAAGGAAAAGGCTTGTTGCTAAGGATCCTTCCATGAAGTTAATCAAGACCCTTATTAAGGATGTGTTTTTTTTTTCTCAATAAATTTCTTGTATTGTTGGTTGCCCTTGTGACATTTCCAAACAAAATCTTTAAGAATATCAAGTTGTGGCAATTCCTTGTTAGAATATCACAATATTTTGTCATCAAAAGTTCACCTTACATCATAAAGTGTTGCATTGATCTCAAAGAATTTTGAAGCATTATGTTTGTTGAAGTAGATCTCTTTCATTGCATCCCATATTTCTTATGTAGTTTTGCAATACATGAGATTCCCTCTAACCTTATTTATCATGGAATTGATTAGCCATGGCATCACCAATTTGTTTTCTAGTTTTCAAATTTTGAACCTTGTGTCATTGGATTTCAAAAGAGCAATCACCTTGATGATCCATTCATTTCCACAAACAAACATCAAGAAGAATTGTGGCCCCATTGAGTTAGCACTTGTGATTTAGAGAATGAGGCGTTCATTTTCGCTAATTTTGCTAGGAGATAGCACCAAAAATAAGTAACTTCAAATAGAGCTCTCCTTCTTGTTCGCCATGTAGTAAGGTGGAGTTATCCAGCTCTAATACCATGTTGAAAACAAACAAAAAAATCTTGAATATTCATTTTCTTGTAATTCCAATTTACCTGACTTATTTGATCTAATTAGAAAAAGAAAAGATTTTGGGCATAATCAATCTCAAATAAATCATAGCTTTTCTCTCTAATTTATTCTACACGGACAAAAATAAAGGGAAAAAAACTAAATCATAGTTGTAACAAAGAGTTACCCAACATTATCAATCTTTAATTACACATTTTATTATAATAAATGATAGCAAAATTAAATTCTCTAGATTGTGATTTCATATCTCATCCATTACACTGATAGGTAAAGAATAAGAAATGCACACATACCATATATTTAGCATCAATAAATGGATCATTGACAGTTACCACCTCAATGTCATCCCTTGAAGTAGCTATGCGTAAGATCAACCTTCCAATACGACCAAACCCTGAATGAGTTCAGGTTCATTAGCATAAAAATTAAACAAATTTCAATATCCTCACTTAAATCTTGAGTAGGTAGATGTGCATTAAAATCAGTATGAGCTTTCCCTTAACACTACAATCTTATCAAATACTTTGAAAATATTTTTATGGCTTTTTCCTCCTACTATGTGCATGAAAACTACAAGAAAAGGGTCAAGAACATAGTTTCAATTTTGAATAGCAATGCCCTTCCACCAAAAGGCTAACTATAAAACATTCTTTAATAACCACAATTTCAAATTATTTTACATTGTTTATTGGGAAGAAATATTTTTCCTCAAACAAATTATGTTAAGAATTCTAATCACATATAAGACCCAATAGAAAAATTAAACAAAAAATTGAGTAAAAAAGAAAAGTCATCATTGCATAAAAAAGGATCCAAATGTGTGCAATTCATCTCTCACACAAACCAACCTTTAAGAGTAGCTTTGGAGAATAATGATTAAGTAAAATGCAATTTAATATTCATACCAAGCATGTGTAACTGTGCATCCTCTAGTATTTGGATATGCAAAACCCAACATACTTAATAAAGACTTTTCTAAGGGGTGTCAAGAAGCCATCTTCAATAACTAATCACCGTCAACAATTCAATCGGTTGCTTAAAGTCTCAAATATTTAACTAGATTTTATAAAACAGTCAATCAAATAAGAGATTTAAGGCCAACACTTCAAATTGGCCTAAGAAACGCAAAACTAATTAATATTTTTGAGTGTATGATGGATGTGGCATCCCTAGTATTGGCATAAAACTATGAGCTTCCACAAAAAAATAATATCTAATGAAATAAAATATATTATAATGATGACAATGTGAAACAAAAAATAAGCATTCATCATAAACATAAAATGTTTTTGTTACTTCAATTATTTAAAAAATGGTTTTTTAGTTTGTTTTTTGCATTCTAAGTAACTACTTGAGTATCTACTTGCATGCCCATGCTAACAGCAATTACTAAGACTGAATTTTGAATTAAAACTTGGATTCTATTCATAAATAATTTCTACATGTGGTGGTCCTCTTTGACAATATCAAAGCATAAGATTTTCCCTATTCTTGTGGCACTAATGTGATGGCTTTTTCACAAGCTAATCCTGAAGATTTTATCTATTTCTATAACTAATTGGAGCTTCTTCCAATTTTTATTGTGGCTAGTCCATGGAAGTTCCTTTAACTCTATTTGTTTATGGCGACTCTTCTCAATCCTATAACAGATTCATGGTTCCTAAGCATGCCCTTCTCTTGGAATTCTCCAAGTTTTATTATGGTTGATCCAATGGCCTCTCCCATTGCAGCTACTCCGGTGAGTTTTATTGATCTTATAGCTTCTACTTTTGTGGCTATTCCAACAAGTATATCCTATGCTTAAGGCTTATAAATATAGATCTAAGGATGCAAATAGCAGCATGTCAATGCCACAAATAAAATTTTTATTTAGGATGTAAATACCCTTCTTCATTTACTCTAGGAATATGATCTTCGTCCAAGGAATCCAGCATGAGAGGCAATCTATGTCCAGCTAAGGCTTGCTAATTTTTTCACTTAAATTAATCTTTCCAATTTAGTTTTATGTTTATTTTCCTTACTATTTAGTATCTTTCTGTAAGGAATTCAACCTCTTAATGCATGCGTTAGTTATTTGTTAACAAAGAAAAATAAAATCACGAGTGTTGTTGCAAAATTATGATTTTCTATAAAATTAAAAAACATTAAATGAAACCAAAAGGCTAGACTGATGGAATGGTGCGCATTTCAGTCATTTAGGAGTAAAGGAATGTAAAACCAAGGATCATCAAATAGTTTCCATTTCGAGTATTAATATAACAAACTTCATGTTGATCCAAGAACGAATTCTTATGCATGGCATCTGAGGTTGCTTTGATCCATTGATCTTATATGTCATGTTTCCACCAAACTTGACTTTTCAACTGAAAACCTGAGTTGTGTGTTCATTCATGGACAAAATATAATAAAACCACAATTTGACTAAACAAGAAATGCATTTTTTTTCGTTTAAACATGTTTCCCTGAGTAAAGAAGAGCAGATGTAAGAAAATTGATAAAGCACATACCATTGATGCCAATCTTTGCCCTCCCATCACTTGATGATCCTAATCATCAAAGGGTTAAAAAAATAGACAGATATTTTAATAACATAACTGAAGCGTTTAAAAAAAAAAATTTGCTCAATATCCAACACCATCAAAAAATGATTACTTGGAACAACCGGAGGTGCTTCCGTTGCTGTGGCTTTGGTGGGCTGAAAACTTCTTTCACCATATGTCCTGTAAATCACATAAAAATACGATTCCATTAGGAGAACTCGGTGACAAAAAAATTGAGATATAAATGGAGACCTAAACTCATTCGAGCATAACAACTGTGAAACTACTTAACTGTGATGAGACCACAACCGAGGAAAGCGCAGAACATACAGTATTTGAACGGATTCGAGCAGAACCGGCACTAGATCTACTGCTCCGGCAAAAAACCTAACAGGATGTAAAATATAAGTATGCCATCAAAACAAATTGGGGTTATAAATAAACATTTTTTTTTTCTTTTCAATCTTGATCATACATGTGTGCAGAGGATTAAGTAAAATGTGTACAGAGGATTAAGCTATTCTAAAACGAGGCAGGAATATTTGGATGATTAATGTAACATTAAACCGATAAGCATCAGCAGATTGCTGGGCAAAAAAGGAAGGAATCGAAAAAAGAAATAAATAATCCCGCATTAAAACTACCATAAGCTGAAGTCAGAACATGGAAGGTATAGCAGACGATAAGAATAGAAATCGAAACCTTGAACGGCTCCCGAGCTCCAGCTCTTGAATCAGAATGGAAGTAATCGCGGCAAGCTTCGGGAAGAGGAGTTGCGGATCCGAGGAGAGCGGAAAAGGCCATTATAACAATTACCAGTTGTCTCCCCTGTTTCTCTTCTTCCCGAATGAGTGCAGTGAAACCCTAAGTAGGCGCGTAGAGACGGAGGATCGAAGGTTGGCCAAATGGTAGAGACGCAGGGTTCACGTCGGATTTATAGCTGCGGTAGGGTTTCGATGGACAACTCCCGCAAGGCGGAACTCGTCGTGCGTCCCCACGCTGCGCTTTTACTTTAGCTGTTCATAAATGTTAAGAACACACTCTATTATGCGGGTTGCACTCCCCATTGACGTATAGGTATAATATTTTTCTACGCCAATTTTACATTTTATATATATATATATATTAATAATTTTGCCCTATTAAAATAAATTCCCATCACATTAATTTTTATCCGAATATTTGATTGTTTTTTTATCAAAATAAATCTCAGACCAAAATTTTTAACTTAATACAAATATTATGAGTACAATATATTGTTCATATAAATTTATTTTGATGAATCAATTTTTTATTTTAAAGATTTAACTTAAAATAAGTTATAATTTCTAAAAATACATATAAATAAGTCAAATTTAACTGTTTTTATCATCTATAGTATTATGGAATAAGGCATGCTAACTTTTGTAAATTAAGAATCTCATATTTGTGTCACATTTCAGCGAAAATTTTAATAGTTATGATTTAATTCATTATTGATTATCCTTTATTCTAAGATTTATTTCATAATACTAATTATTTGTTGCATTATATTATTATTATTATTATTATTATTATTATTATTATTATTATTATTATTGTTATTATTTGAATTTTATCATGAAGATCGGTAGGAAACATCGAGCTCCTTAGCTAAATTCTTGTTTGAATTTGAGTATATGTGATAGTGTTCAAATTTGATTTATATAAAATCATAATTGTTATAACTTAGGTTTAAGTCTACTCATGATTAAAATTATGATTATCAAATAGCTTATTTTGGGCAAATGAGGGAATATTATTAGGCTAATTAACAGAACAGACTACCAAATTGTATGATAGCTAATCAAATAAAATTTATCGAGTTTATTAATGAGAAAAATTATTCAGCAACTTCTTAGCGAAAGAGTATAACTATTAGAGAGTTTGTTAGCTATAATTTGACTGAGCATGTTAGCGATAAACTTATCAAACATAAAATGAGATTTTAATCGAAAGACATATTATAAAAAAATTAACATTTTAATGACTATAAATAAGTAGCTTTTGTTTATGAACAAAAAAAAAAAATCTAGTTGAGAAAAGTGTTAAACATATTTATATTTGAGTTTTAAACGAGCATAATCTTAAATGAATATATTATTAAATCTTAATTGATCTAGTGATCTTTTTTGTGAGTTTCAAATGAGACTGTTCATAATCATGAACAAATAGAATATCAAGATCGTCAAATTTGTTCGTCATTTGAATGAAGTTTAGATATGAGTATGTTGTGAACCACACTGACTAATATATAACCCTAATATGATTATATATACGGTTAAAATATTTAACAAATGTATATATTGATACTGTGTATTTGTAGCCAAACAATAAAGATACTTTACATAATCGGTGTATCTAAGATTTGTGCAAATCAAATGAATTTCAAATACATAGAAGATCAATTGAATGAGAAAATTGTTAAAAACACTACCATTTTACTTTGCATTTATTTTTCTTCCAATGAAACACCTAAAATCTCAATAATCCTACTTCATTTTCTTTACACTGATTTTGAAAACCAATATGCATAGTGAAAAAGTAGTATTTACTTGAAGTAGACATAATAGTATCATCAATGCTTTATTAGCTATTTTTTTTTCTAAAGCACATCATGGAGGTTGCAATTATGTAGCAATAAATTATATCATAACAAAGTTTAAAATTAATTATTATCATGAGAAATATCATTGTACTTATATGGTTTGTAGAAAAATTGTATTATGTGGGTATTTAGATTAAGAAAAAGGTTTAGAGCCTAAACAATAATTATTTATTTAGATAACAACATTGGTTTTAAGTAGAAAGCTTATACTAATTTTTTTATGAAAATCGATATAACTTCATGATTAATATGTTAGATAGCATCTATAATGCTATCAAGATTGAGGGCATGCTCCTATCTAATGATTATCTTGTTGGAATTTTTAAAATACACAAGATAAAAATAGTTCTTTAATAAATGTACTATTATTATTATTATTATTATTATTATATAACTTATTTTAATGAAGAAAATTAAAATGAATTTAGAATCATCTGAGTAAGGTTCAAAGCTTGATTATGGCTAAGTTCTTGTTGCGTTTATAATAATTTATACTTAATTCTTTTATTATTGTGAGAACATTCATTTTTTAAAATTAAATATAATTAAAGAATATTTTATTAATGTATTTTCATTAAGCTAGCTCACAAGATATGGCCATGTATAAATGAGCTAATTTGTTGATTAAATTAGAGCATGCCTCCATTTAAGTGTAAATGAAATTCATGCTATATTATAACATGCCCCCGAGTTCTTACAGCCTAGTCCAAATGCTATCTGAATATATTTGAACTATATTCAAATCTTTTTTAAACTATATTTGAGTATAGATTGAACTTTGTTTAAATTGTGTTGAATCATATTTCAATATTACTTCAATTTTATTCAAATCATATTTGAACAAAGATGAAACAAAGCTTGAATCCTATTCGAACCATGTTAGAAAATACTTTGAGCCTTGCTTGAACCATTTCAAACCATGTTATTTGAACCTTATTCAAACTCCACTAAAATATTATGTAAATCATGCTCGAATAGTATTTGAACTATGCGTGAATATGGTTTTAGCATATTTGAATAGATTCAAATATAGTTCAACATAATTTGAATGTGCTTTGAACAAGATTTGAGAAAGATTCGAGGAGGTTCTAATAAGGTTCGAACTATATTCAAATAACACAGCACGTCATAGAAGTAACATGCTTAAATATAATCTAATAACTATAGCGTATCATAATGAAAACATCCCATCACTATATAATATCAATAAAATCATAATAAGAATCATTAAATCAAATCAAAATAATTACAATGTTGTTATAATAATAGGGCGAGTGATTATAAATATAATACAATAAAAAAAATTTAGCACAATCATAACAGAGTCAATTACCGATCAAATGTCATAAATGAGTGTTTTAGTACTCAAAACAGATGCAGTGAGCCACTTTTCACAGTTTTCCACAAATTTGCCATTATAAAGCACCTAAACAATGGTTAATCTGTATGATTGGAACTTCATAAAATGTGATATCGATGAACAACTAGATTAAACCATTCTCGTCGAGCATTAATAGGTGCATTTATATTTATAATTATTAGTTCAACCACCAAAATAAAAATTCAATGAGTAATCAAAATTATTCTAAAAAATGTCTAACAAAGTCGTATAATCAAAACACCACATTGACATTGATCTTCAATGGCACATTTAAATGTTAATCATCATAAAATGTATCCATGATAGAAGTTTCATTGCCTCTATGATTTATCTTATAAATGTCATTAGTCACATATAAGAAAAAATTTACATACGTCACACAATTCTTATGTGTTTACAAATCTAACACTTAAAATTTGATATTTTCAAAAATAACACTTTTTTTATACATAAAAATATGTACATCACTTTGAAAAAGTAACGATGATGCTATTTTTGATGTAATAATAAAGATTTAAATGTTATTTAAATAAATACGTAAGTTTAGGTGTTCGATATATAAATATATATGAATTGTGTGATATGTATGTAAATGCCCCAAATAAATAATAAACATATTTTTCTAATTTTAAGGATTAGCCATATGAGATCAATGAGAGAGAAAATTGATCCAAAGTCTTAAGATTGATCACTATTTTTTATGATTTATTTTTTTAAACTATTTTTTAGTAATGTTAAAATGATAGGATAATAAATAAGTTATTTAATAAAAATATAAAGCTAAAAAGCTATCCTCTAAATATAGTGGATAATAATTTCATTCCTTGAAAAATCATATAATTTTACTATTTATTTTATTTGTGAGGAACAATCACTTCAAACAAGGGTGAGTATATCAGAAGATTGTGCGATTGGCCAGATCTTGCGGTCGTTTGTTTGCGGTTGCGGTCGAAGGGAAAAACAACGCGCTGGGTAGGTGGCTCTGCTGTATTAAAACCGGAGAAAGAGCGGCCGAACCGGTGAAGCCCACCATCCCTTCTAATTGCTGCTAACCGTTGGATCTCTGTAGCTTGTTGAATCCGCTGTTAGTTTCGGCGCTCATTTCGTCCAATTATCCTGTTCCGCGGCACAAGATACCGGTACCAGACATGATATTGGGCACGTGCGGGTAAGGAAAAAAGACAGTTTTATTAATTATACATAGGAGTAGGTGGGGAAGCGGCTGCTGGAGGGTTGCGATCCAAAGTCCATGTCTTTGACCTGAGTTGTTGTGAAATGTATTTTTAATTTTATATAAAATATTATTTAAAACATATTTTTTTTAGAGAATATTAAAAAGTTATTTGTCATCAATTTTATTTTTAAAATTTAATTTCTTTAATTTATATTGAAATAAATATGCTTGATAATTTAAAGGGAGAATTACATGCACGCCAAGTTTATTTTTATTTTTTTTAATTACATTCAAAATATATAATAAATATGATTATTTGATCTTAAGATTTATGTCCACTATAATGTGTGTGGAGAGAAAATATAAATTAGATCAAATGATATCATTATATATTACAATGATCAAATAGACCGCCTTGAGAAATTATAATATTATGAATACATGTGACAAGAGAGAGAGAGAGATAAAGAGAGATGTTGCGTCTTTGGAAAACCGTTTAGAGTAAAATTTATCATTTTGATTATTAGCACAGTTATTAAAAAACGTAGACACCTCAATTTTAGCGTGGAAAATCTCAAAAGAGGCTGATAAAGATTCCACTATGTATCCTTTTGATCAAAATCTTCCGATAACGATTAATTCTATTTGAGAAAGGGACAACAACTGTGTAACAACGATCAGTTTATAATAGTTCGATGTTGGAATCTTTGGGTAATATGGAAATGCAGTATAATTATGATGCGGCGGCTATGATCTTGCTTTCGATCTTCAAGCTTTAGAGCTTCTCTTCCTCCTCACACTTTTCCTCTTCTTCCTCGATCGGACTCATCCTCTTCTTCCTCGATCGACTCTTCCTCTTTTCCTTGCACAGCTTCCTTCTTCTTCACTCTTGGACTCTTCTTCTTCTTCGGGTTCTTGTTCTTCTTACTTCTTGACTTCAGCTTCTTCACTTCTTCAGCAGCTTAGCAGGCCCTCCATGTGAGTGGCCTATTTATAGATGGGAGGAGGGTATTAGTAAATTCATGTAAGACCCATCACCACTCGATCGGACTGATGACTCCTTTAATCATTTGATGTATTTTGAGCATTTGGATGCCCAAATGAAGTCGAATTATGAGATCTTAGGCTCATTAGATCCGTCGAGGCCTTCGATTTGACTATAAGCACTTCATATTTGTTTTGGATTTAATTGATGTCAGAATTCTAATGATATTTTAAGTCTTGATCTCGATCGATTTTGACTCAAAATCATATAACTTCGACATCAAGATTTGTGCTTTGGTAGTGGTATTTTGAGAGCCATATCGTTTCTATTTTTTGGATGACATTAAATCATCCAAAAATATATCTTAAATATTCAAAATAAAATTGGAAGTTTTGAGCGTTTAAGGGGACCCTGTGCATCGTCGGCGTAATATGAAGCTTGCTCCATGGCGGCAGGCCTTAAGCTGTGAAGCGAATAGCGGCCCGTCCGGTCGCGACGCTTTATCTATGACGGGCAGCTGGATCGTATGGAGCGGTCGGTTGGATGGAGCGATGAGCCGCCGAGATCAGAGCAGCGTGAGGTTACGCCCATGCTGCGCCATCTGCACGCCGGGTAGGGATGGGTTTTGAATGCGAGTTAGCGGGAGGTTCCATTATCGAGTGTTGTATTTAGCCATAACGTGGATGTTCACCAGAATTGAGGTTGAAGGGTTTTACTTCCTGACGGCATAAATGCGTCTTTGGAAAACCATCGGTAGAGTAAAAATTTATGCCTTAGCCTTGATTAATTAAAACAGGTTATTAAAGCGAACATGAGACACTCCATTTTTAACGTGAAAAACCTCGAAAGAGGGAAAACCACTCTTGATAAAGATTCCACTATGTATCATTTTAGTACAAAATATTCCGATCCGATTACAATTTTGAGAAAGGGACATTGTAACAACGATCGGTTTATAATAGTTGATGTTGGAGATCTTGGGTAAATTTGTATAATTAACGATGGCGGTCGATCTTGCTGATCTTGCTTTAGAGCTTTCTCTTCCTCCTCACTTCACTTTTCCTCTTCTTCTCAGTCGGACTCATCCTCTTCTTCTCGATCGGACTCTTCCTCTTTTCCTTGCCTTCTTCCTTGCTTTAGCTTCCTTCTTCACTTGCTTGGACTCTTCTTCTTTTCTTTGTTTCTTCTTCTTGAATCTTCACTCTTCACTTCACTTAGCTTAGCTTAGCAGGCCCTCCATGTGAGTGAGGCTGTTATAGATGAGGAGGGTATTCTAGTAAATTCATGTAAGGTACCATCCCTCATGGACGCTCGATGACTCCTTGATCATTTGATGTATTTTGAGCATTTGGATGCCCAAATGAAGTCGAATTATGAGATCTTAGGCTCATTAGATCCGCTCGTCGAGCCTTCGATTTGACTATAAACACTTCATATTTGAGAGCTGTTTTGGATTTAATTGATGTCCCAAAGATTCTAATGATATTTTAAGTGCTTGATCTCGATCGGTTTTACTCAAAATCATATAGCTTCGACATCAAGATTTGTGCTTTACTAGTGGTATTTTGAGAGCCATATCAAGAGAAGAGAATATATTGAAAAAATATATAAATAAAAAAGAGTTAGAGCATAAATCCAAAGATTATGTTATATTTATCTAAGTTTATTTTTATAGAAGGTCTACAAGTTAGAGATTTATCAAATATCATTAATGTGAGAAATATTTCAATATTTATAGTGGTAATTACTTGGTGATGAGCTAATAATGATTAGGAGAGTACAATGACTCCATTTGATTGTAGCACAAAATTGAGATATTCTTTAAAATTGGATTATGGTTGCAGTCTTTCTTGAGTAATATATTAGAGTTTTAGTGTTGGCTGAACTTGTACAAATATTTTGTTATTCCCGAGAGAGTGAGTCTTCATATTGAATAGTTGTTCAAAATAATGAGATTGCATCAGTCCAAGTAGGGTTGTAATCAAGTTGAGTACTTATCGGATTGGACTTAGCTTGGACAAATTAAAGTTGCTGGTGTTGGTTGATCAGCTTTGTATGGATGTTCAAGCAAATTTTATCTATGTTCAAGCTTAATTTGTACTGACTTGTTTAAAATAAATGAACAAATATATATTCGAGTTAATGAATGAGCTTAAATGAGTACTTAAGTTTCTCTAATTTTTTGTTGCAATTATTTTCTTAAATCTCATATAAGTTATCCACACAATACAAAATTTAGATTTTTAAAAGAAACTAAATCCTAAAAAAGTCTATAAGAGGTAAGCTTGACTAAAATATACATAAAAATCAAGAGTTAAATGTTCTAATAATCCAATGCATATAAATTCATAAAAGAAAATAGCACACAGTCGGTCGTTTTTAAAATATAGGCACACAATCGGTCATTATTTAAAATAAATGTGACTTTAAAAAAATATGAAGGCATACAATCAGCTTTTTAATAAAAAAATAATGTGTCACGCAATCGGAATGAAATATTTAACTTCAATTTTACTAATTATGAGAGGCATGTTCAAATAATACATTGAAAAATGACTTTATGTAATGACCAAATTATTATATGATGTATACAATAGTTAATTAACATCTTCATATAATTAGCCAAACAAGAGACTAACATTAAAGGCCAAAATGATATCTTCATCAAACTAATCAACCATCGGAATGTTATTTGGCTACAAGATTGTGGGTAGGCTTGTTGAAAACATATAAAGATAAAAATAAATTTATCTAGCTCAGATCTAATGTCAAATCATCAAGAAGATATAATCGGAAGGGTACCTGAATTCATGGAAGAGCTAATACGAGATTTTAGCCTTCCACTTCTAAATGGATGTTCTTGAGAGAGAGAGAGAGAGAGAGACTTCTTCTCACTCAAGATGAGATATGAGTAAAATGAGAATTTCACCCTTTAGAATGGGGACCATGATCCTATTTATACTTGAGTGCATTTTATTTTATCTCAGGTCATCATTAAAATAAAATAAAATATCCGATCTCTACATATGATAATTCCATACAAAATTAATAAAAAATGTCTCAAAAGCTTAAAATTAATTAATCTTTATTTGATCACAAAATTAATAGTCTTAAAAATAAGATATCGCATAATATATAATTGAATTCATATGTGAGCTCACATTCAAAATTTCTAATCTCACTTGAGCCACATATATTGCTTGACAATTATACATTATTAAATACTTTAATAGCTCAATATTTGTTATCTTCAAAGTGAAATATCTTTAGACAATCTAATCCATTAATAATATTGACATAGAATAAAACTAATCTTTATTATAATTTTTCTATAACAAGACCCATCAATGATCACTAAATCGATATAATTAACGATATAGATCAAGTATGTATGTATATGAAAATTTTTATATAATGTGATCATATATCATATTTCCAAGGTTATATTATAACTCAAAATAGTTATAAATATAGTTTCATTTATTTATACCCAATTGAAACTATATAACTTTATTTCAAAGTTTTCAACTATAAGATAATAATAATACTTTATTCGATCAAAAAATATATTTACAATCATTCATCATAAGCAAACTCTCACTATGCTTGCTATATCAAAATAAACCACTCTCATACTGAACCACATAAATACTTTGGGTGGTAAATCTTTTGTAAGTGGATCTGCATCATAATTTGTACTAATATGTTCAATAGATACTTGAGAACTCGAACTCTTTCTTTTACAATAAGAAACTTTATGTCAATATGCTTTGATTTTGTGAACTCTTGTTCTTTGAATACAACTGACTCTATTATCACAATTTGTTTTAATGGTCTCTATTCCATCAAAATATTTAGCCTGTGATAAAATTTCGTAGTCATATTCTTGATTTGATGCCTCATAATAATATAAATTCTACTTCTATAGTGGAAGAAGCTATAAGTGTTTGTTTAATACTTTTCTAAGATATAGCTCCTCTAGCTAATAAGAAAATATAACCTGAAATAGATCTTCTACTATCAAGATAATCAGGAAAATCAGAATCGAAGTACCCCGTAATCTCCAAATGATATGATCTCTGATATGTGAGCATAAAGTATTTTGTTCTCTTGATCGTAACCCGTTTTGCTTTCCAATGATCCATTCTGGTTACTTAAATATATGCCAAGCATTCCAATAATGTAATATCGGACGCACAAACTTGAGCATACATAAGACTCCCTACTGTAGATGCATAAGGGATCTTTTCCATCTCTTTCTTTTCAAATTCATTTCTTGGACATTGAATCAAACTAAATTTATCATCTTTAGCAATTGGTATATCTCATAGTACATAATCTTTCATGTCAAATCTACTAAGTACTTTATCAATATATTCATTTTGTGATAAATCAATTATACCATGAGAACGATCTCGATAAATTTGTATACCTAACACAAAAGATGCATTCCCAAGATCTTTCATTTCAAATTTATTTGAAAGAAATTTTTTGGTTTCATGCAAAATGCCTATATCACTACTTGTTAGTAGAATATCATCAACATATAGTACTAAAATGATGAATTTACTCCCACTTATTTTGTGATAAATGCATTGATCAACTTTGTTTTCTTTAAAATTAAAAGAAGTAATCATTTGATCAAATTTTTTATATAATTGACGGGAAGCTTGCTTTAAACCATAGATGAATTTCTTTAATTTGCATACCAGGTGTTTTGAATCAAAAGATTGAAAATTTTCTAGTTGTACCATATATATAATTTCTTAAATGTCACCATTGAGAAATACAGTCTTTACATCCATCTGATGTAACTCTAAATTATAATGAGCTACTAGTGTCATAATGATTCTAAGAGTAGAAACGGAGAAAGTCTCTTTATAATCAATGCCTTCCTTTTAAGTGAAACCTTTAGCGACTAGACATATTTTATATCTTTTGACATTGCCTTTTGAATCCCATTTGATTTTAAAAATCCATTTACAACCAATGAGTTTTACTGATTTAGGCAATTCGACAAGATCCCAAACATGTCTTTCATTCATTTTCATTCTCAATGACTTTATCCATTTATGAGTTAACACTTTGTTTGACTTGACTAAACGAGATTGGATCACTCTCCAATCTAATGTAAAACTCATGTTCTTGGAGATATACAACATAATCATCTAAAATTGCTAATCTCCTCTCTCTAGTGGATTTTCTTAATGATACTTCAATTTGAGATTGTTGTGATTTCTAAGTATGAGTTGGAGTTAACTCAAGAATATTTTTATTTATCCGTATTTACAACTTGAATATGATCAGTTAAAATTATCTAATCATTTTTTATTGTAATTATAGGAAGAGTAATAAATTGCTCTTTAAATAAAAAAAATTAGATTTATTACTCCCATCATATTCAACTTCCTCAATAAATTTAATATTGCCCGTCTCGAAAAATGATTTATTTGAAGAGTCATAAAACTTAAAACCCTTCGACCTTTTTGAGTATCGAACAAAAGAACAATTTATAGTTCTTGAGTCAAATTTTCTTTCATTAGGCTTATATGACCTAGCTTCAGCTAGACAACTCCAGACATGAAGATGCCTAATATCAGGCTTCTTCCCAATCCATAATTCATATGTGGTTTTAGCTACTGCTTTGCTTGGAACTCTATTAAGGATGTAAACTGCAGCATTTAAAGCTTCTCTCCAAAGTGAATCTGGTAAAGAAAAATGATTTATCATACTTCTAACCATATCCATAAGGGTCTGATTTCATCTCTGAGCTACACTATTTTGACTTGGAGTCTCTAGCATGATGTATTGAGGAACGATGTCACATTCTGCTAAATATTTGGTAAAAGGGCCTAGACGTTGTTCACCTAATCCATCATATATGTCATAGTATTCACCACTACAGTCATATTTGACAGCTTTTATTTTCTGTCCAAGTTGATTTTCAACTTCTTAAAATTTTGAATCGTCATGACTTCTCATAAATTAAGTATAAGTACCCATAACGAGAATAATCATCTATAAAGTAATGAAATCATTTGGTCATTCCAAGTAGCTTTGGGGAAATACCACAAAATATCGATGTAGATTAATTTCAGCGTTTCAACTCTATTAGCACCAACTTTCTTGATATTTGTTTTCCTTGATACATTCTATACAGAGTTTATCATCTGAAAAATCAAGAGAATCAATAATTCATTCTGACACAAGTATTTCAATTATATGTTTAGAAATATATCCTAAACGCTTGTGTTATAACATATATGAATTCTTATTCATTAATTTTCACTTTGTACCAAAATTACCTGCATGGAAGGTTTCATTAATTTGTGAAGCAGAAATATTTAATTTATATAGATTATCAATCAAAGAACCAATACCAATAATATTTGAATACTGAAAGAGACTAAATTTTTCATTTCCAAATGAACAAGAATAATCAAATTTGTCCAAACAAGAAATATAAATTAAATTTTGTCTAAATGATGGCACATAAAAAGTCTCATGTAAATTCAAAATACAACCAGATTCTTGATATAATCTATATAAACATATTGCTTCAACATGAGCTTTATTGTCATTTCTCACATAGATGAATCTTTTAGCATCAGTTGACATTCATCTCCTTAGACAACTTTGCATAGTCACACTTATGTGAGTAGTTGCACATATATCTATCTACCAAGTGTGATTTGACACTAAGGATAAATTAACTTCAGAACAAACAAAGTTGAGAAATTTACCCTTTTTTACCAGCTAATTTGCATACTTGGGACAATCCTTCTTCACATGACCAGTCTTCTTACAAAAGAAACAAGTAACATTATCTTGTTTCTATTGCACCTTATACTGTGAAGTCCCTTTGTCTGCAGCTCATTTTTCTTTATAAGTCCTTTTTCTTTTAGTAATAATGCCACGAGAGGAAGTAGCTAAATGAGCACTTTCTATTTTGTCATGTTTCAATCTCTCTTTCTCTTGCACACATTGAGCAATGAGATCATTAAGAGTCTATTTTTTCTTTTGAGTATTATAACTTATCTTAAAAGGATTAAATTATGCAGGAAGAGAGATCAAAACTAAATGCATAAGAATATCATCAGACATCTCTAATTTTAGTGCTTTCATTATAGTGACAAAATTAAACATCTTCATAATGTACTCCCTTATGTTTTCATCGCCTTTATACCGCATTGAAACGAGTTTACTAAGAATAGTACTCGCTTTGACCTTTTTAGAACTAACGAAACGGTCTGCTGTTTTGCTTAAAAACTTTTTAGCACATTCCTCTCAGGCATTGCACCTCTTATGATTTCTGGAATGGAATGTTTCATGATCATAAGACTCATGCAGTTAGAACACTCCCACTTTTCAAAGTTAGCCCTTTGTTTAATAGTGTTTTATGCAGTATGGGCGAGAGGACATTCAATTTGGATCGCATAGTCAAGATCCATACACCCAAGAACAATGGTGATATGTTTTTTCCATTTCTTAAAGTTAATCATTAATTTTGAAATGTGTTGTTCAAATTGATAAATATAAAAAAAATTGAAAAAGAAAATAATACTCACAATTAATAATATTGTCATTTTCATGCATATATATAATGTAAACAAAATATATGCTTGAAATAAAATATTTAATAAAATGGGCACATATAAGATAAACATAATTTATAATTTAGTCTTTGGACATAAATTTGTAATTACTCTTAAAATTATCAACAAATATTGATAATATTGATATGATCTTTTGGATCAACATATTGTATGCATGATTAATATAAATTTATCACATATTTGTTAATGCACAAAATCTGGCCAAAAAATAATCTTCCTTTGGGCCGATTATTTTTTGCATATTTTTAAATATAATTCATATGTAATATTCATATATTTCAAAAATAAATAAATTGATATAATATAGGTCACTTTGGTGATATAATATTTTAATTTAAATTATTTTGAAATAATAAATATTAACTGTAATATTTCAACAAATATTCCAATTTATATTATCAAAATCTATTTGATATTACAAAACAAATTTTAGCAAATTCATATTTGAATAAAACAATTAATTAAGTTGGATACTATATCTATTCGATGAAAAGAAAAGAATGCATAATATTATAATTAATAAAAAATAAACATTCTCTTTTTCACATTAGAAATCCAATGTTATCTATTAATGAATTAAGAAATATTTACTGAATGTCAAAATAATAATTATCCATAATATTTAAAATAAAATATTTATACATAAATGTTTAATATTAAAAAAATTCTGAAATAAAAAAAAACTTCTAGAAATATTAAATAGTAAATGTAATTATGATATTTATTTAATAAATATTCTATTTGAAATTAATTGCATAAAATAATTAAATGTAAAATATTTCAGATTAATAAAAATGGATTGAAAATCTTAAATGAATATGAAACTTTATAAATAATGTTATAACAAAAAATTTCATATATAAATTATAATATAAAATATTAAAAACAAATAAATGTAATAAATAAACAAACATTAAGGTATTTGGTTCATATTTGATATTGCATTCAAAATGCATAAATTTTAATTATTTCAAATATTTTATTTATGTAAATTAAAATTTATTTAATATAATGTATTTAATCTCTAGAAATTTAGTTTATGTATTTGAAATTAGATTCGTACATATAAAATGATATGAATGCCGTTAAATGGATGAATATATAATAGAATCGCCGTTAAATTAATCGATGTAAACTTATTTCTTTAAATTACATTTTGTCAAATAAAAAAAAAATAAAATCATAAATTTATAAAGCTCTCAATCAAATAATTATAAAGTAATACTTTTATAATGAATTTTTTTTTTACACTATATTCTAAATACAGGAAACCGAACGGCCCTTAAGCTGAAATATTTCATATTCCGCTATATTCAGTTAAATTATATTACAAATATTCCCTTTCAATTCCGACCTTATTAAAAACAATTAAATGGGATAATTATACCATATATATTAACTCATATATATAATTATATATATACCCTCGGATGAAAAAGAACGGATGAAACGGAACTAAATGGAATAATTACAACATTTATATTAACTTATGTATATTTATATATATGCCCCTCAGATCAAAAAAAGGAATGAAAGAGAATTGAATGGAATAATAACTATAATATTTATACAAACTTATATATATTTATATAGATATCTTGTTTCATATATATATATATATATAGTTAAATCTGAAATATCATTTCATATTATAAATCATAGATAGAAAAACATTTCATATTCCTCTTTTTTTTTTTTTAATTAAGATCATATTGTCATATTGATAAGAATAAATATATTGATCACACAAAAATTAAAATTATAATCAAAATATAAAGTAAATTTAACTATATTACTTTACTCAAAATTAATAATATAAAAATCATTTAAAAGATATCGATATTTCATGCAAATAATTATTCAAAATTTTATCTATGCTTTGATCTAAAATTTTGAATAAAATCAAAAAGATGAGAGGAAAATTATTTCTTAATGATTTCTCAATGATACTTATTAAATATATAAAGATAAAATAAATTTATCAGATCTAATGAATCATCGAAGATGTAATTGGAGATGTCACGTGAATCGATGAAAGAAATTTATCTTTTGATCCACTTCTAAAATTTTTGAGAGAGAAAAGACATCTTTTCACTTAAGATGGGATATAAGTAAAATAAAATTTCATTTAGAATGAATACTGTTATTGAGTGAATTTTATTTTTTCATCATTAAAATAAAATAAAATATCAGTCTCTACATGATAATTTACAAATTAATTAATAAATATCTCAAAAAACTAAAATTAATTAATCTTTATTTGATCACAAAATTAATAAATAAGATAAATATAATATATAATTAAATTTATATGTGAGCCTACATTCAAAAATTCCCAAAAAGCTTTACCTATGCCATTAGAAGACTTGAATTACCCTTAGATTTTACTAAGGATGATAATAAAGACAAGCACATTGATAATTTATACAAAAAAATCATTTGCTAAATAAAGAAAAAATATTCTCATTATAAAGTCATTGTAGAATGGAACCACTCTTCTCATTATCTAAAATATCTTTTAAAATCAATCTTGGTTGTTAGCACAAAATGATTTATTCAATGCCATACCTTAGATGATCAAAATTCAGAACTTGAGAAAGAGAGACTGCGATCAACCGGAAGAAGTCGAAGAGGTAAAAGAAGGAAGTTGAAAAAGAGAGATGGGAAGTCGAAGAAGAAGAGAGAACGATCAGTTCAAGTCACGGTTACCTTCGCTTTATCTTATGAATTGACTCAAAAGGATTGAGGGAGCGACCGACGAAAGTTGATAAGAAGATGAGAAAATGTCTGCAGAAGTCGAAGAGAAGACAAGGTAATGCCAGTAGAAGTTGATGCCGAAGGTAAGTTATGACTTCGACGCTTTGCTTCAAGGGACGAACTAATAGAGTAACCGATGAAAGTTAATGAAAAGATGAGGGAATGCCGACGAAAGTCAAAGAAAAGATGAGAGAATGTCGGCAGAAGTCAAAGAGAAGTCGATACCGAAGGCAAGTTCTTAACAAGGACAAATATGAGCTTAGAACTGAAAATATCAATTGAGATTGTATGAATGGGAATGCAAGAATAAAGCCTCAACCCTTAGCAGCTTAAGCTTTAAGTGAGCCATTTAGGGTCGTTTTATTTGGGTGACTTGGGTCACCCATTTGGCTATTTATAATTAAATAAAATAACTTGTTAGTTTTAATTAAATATTTCAATAATTAATCTATGAGTTTTTTTTAATTTTTTTGTGCATTTGTCCTATAATTTATAAAACTATAGTATCAATTATGTTTTATAAATATTTAATTAAATATATCATATTTTTTTTATAAATTATACTACTAAATTTAGCAAATTATAATATTTTTAATAAATTTATAATTTAAAAATTATAAGTTATATTTACTCATATTTTGAAGATAATATATAAATTATTATCAAATTTAATATCAATTATTTATCAAATTATATGTCGAATAATAAACGAGTATGTTATGAACATAAATAAGCGAGTAAGATCGTGTTTAAATTGATTCATTTAGCGAGTTTTCAAAAAAAAGTTCGCTTGTTTGTTTATTAATTGAACAAACATGTAACGTTCAAGTTCGAGTTATTCAACGAGTGCACTGATTCATTTACAGCCCTAAGTGCAAGTAAAATTGTAAGAGAAATCATGATAATGAGGATAAGATTGAGTTAAAACAAATTAATACCCACACTCTTAGATGATGCCTAGTATGTAACATAGCTTTCTAATGAAATTTCAATATTTTTATACATTTTGTATTTGGGCGGTGATGTGGTGTGAAAATGCATCACTAATACTATTTGAGAAACTGCATTTTGGTTGAGTTTTGGAGAATCATTGATGGGAAAGATGTATTTTTTTAACTTTATATGATAGAATGTGATGTCTACTTAAAAACTACAATCCAATTTTTAAAATTTATAATACCTATTATAGCTTTTTATACAACATCTTTTCGTGCAGCAATTTCATAGCTGCTCTAACAAAAGTTACAAACCTTAGTTGGTTTTTTTTTTTTTAATCTGGTATTTTGTCTGTCTTTTATCAATTTTAGCCAGTTTTGACTGTTCAAACAAATTATGGGTAATACTATAAGAAAATTAATTATAGTTGTATTTGATAAAAGATATTTTATTAAATTTAATTTTTAATTGAATAAATTTATTCAAAATTGTAAAACTAGCTAGGCAAAAGGTGTTTAAAAGGTCAATGCTCATTTATTTGATTGCAGCTAGAAAATATATTTTATAAAATAATAATTAAATTGTATTTATCTTTTTAATAAATTTGCTATAAATAAAGAGAATTAAAAATATAAAAATTACTACCATTATTAATTATTTAACCGAATTTAGACAACAAACAAGCACTTAAAACAGTTATCCCATAGTGCAAACTCTTCAAAAAAAAAAAAAGTAAATTTTAATTACTGAATAATAAAATATTAATAATTATTGAAACATACTTTACACCAAACGATTTGATGAGTGAAATACACATAATGTGAGTAGTTAAACTGTCTTTTTTTTAAATATTGTGCGATTCAATATTTCTCAATTAATATTTAATTTTTCATTAATAATGTCATTTTAATAGTAAATTTACTTCTTAATTCGGATCCTTTTTAGCTCTCACTTATGAATAAATAAAAAAACTACTTTATATATCTCATGATATTTGAAATTAGTCTAATATGTCTATTATTTATTTTCTAAATAAGTATGCTAAAAAAATTGTTTAAAAGCAAAATGCCATTTTTTTCTGAGATTTATAGCTGTAGATAAATAAGAATGAGTATAAACATGCAAAATGTTATGTGAAATTTATTCTAAAATTTTAATATATAAGATTAAAGAAGTATGTATATAAATTTATATTCACATCATAATAAATAAATTATTTATCATTTAAAATTTTTGTAATAATATAATGCTATTAAATATAATGAATTAACAGGTCTATTAAAATTTATAACATGTCCAATATGTTAGTACAAACCTAATATTGAAAGTATATGTTAAAAATTATACTATATAATTCATATTTAACATGATATTGGGACCTTGATAAAATTTAAATATAATTTTTAGATTATTTTTTTGTTAAAACTTTAAATGCAAATTCATTCAAATCTTAAATCTATGATTTTAAAAATTATAAAAAATATTTAATAAATATTAAAGCATGTCTATAACACTCATAAAATAATTTGTAAAATGGACACTATATGATCCAAAAAAAAAAATTGTAAGATTACATGTAAATTCTTGAAAAATTAAAACCAAATAAATAACTTTCGATTTTCATATCTACAATGCTTATAAAAATGGGAGAAAATATTCATAAATATGTAGGATTATTCTAGTAATTTTATTCAATAGAATTGTACTTGAATGAGAACACACTTTTACCATAAGTGTTAGATTGAAAAACTATTAAAAAGCTAAAATATAATTTATTGAACCTATATTTAACACCAAGTTCATTAGATTTGGACCTAATTTGAAGCTAAAAAAATTATTTGTGATATAAGAAAGACTAAAACATTAAATTTAGGGGGATTTGCATACATACCACACAATTCTTATGTATTTACATATCTAACACCTAAATTTTAATTTTACATATATATAACACCATAATCTTCAATATCACATCAAAAATATCACTTTATTCACTTTTTAAAAGTGAAATGCACATTTTTAAGCATAGAAAAATATTAGATAAGTAAATATCTAACTTTAGGTGTTAGATATATAAATACATTAGAATTGTGTGGTATGTATATGAATCTCCCTTAGATTTATTGTATAATAAATCTTAATAACATCTTGAACAAGCTATCATCTATATAAGAGGATCTCTTATAACATTTATATCTAATTATGTTGAATAAGAAAAGAAGAAATAATACTTGTTATTTAGCTTACACTTCAAGATATGATATGCATATTTATTTCTCTTTAGGTGTTTATATTATATATTTCAAAGTTGCTTGTCTACCAATGTTATTATAGATGACACATTTATGAATTCACATTGTGGATCAACTTTGCACTTGGCAATGGCACGATACATTAATAGTCTATTTGGGGTAACTGTAGCTATTTAAAAGGCTGGTTATAAAGCTAATGTGGAGAAATCAACTTTTTAAAAAGGTTGTTGTGTGTATTACAAATATTTTTCTTTTTAAAATATTATTAGCATTTAAATTCATTCAAACAACTATGGTTCTCAAAATAGTTTTTTCACCATAAAATTTTATGAAAAATAGCCAAAAAACTAGTAGCCAAATGAAAGTGCTTTACTTTCTCAAAAAATAAAGCAGTCATAAATCTGTCTCATACGCACCCTGACACTTAGAATTATATAGTCAAATTTATAGTTGTTTACTCAAAAAATAATATTTTTTATATGTATTTCATTAGCTTGAAAGAATCAATAAACACAAAAAATAGTTTATTTTCTCGAGCCTAATATTTATAACAATATTACGGATACATTATTCATAGTTTTTGTAGAGGTATATCATACAATCTACACTCATCATATTATAATGAATATCATGACAAATTTCAAAATTGATGGCGGTAATTTGAAATACTCCTTTTTTTCAAAGTTAACAATAGACTCAAATTTTTAGATGTTTTAATAAAATATAGGTTAAGCCATAGTTGCATATCTAGAAAGTAAATTTAATTTTGAAAGGTGGGCTCATATCTTCTTTCGTGAGATGCCATAATTTAATGATAACTAGTACTTTATAGAGCTTAAATAATAGGAATATTTACATATCTAACACTAACTAGATAAAAAGCTCGTTGTTAAGATTAGGTTAAAGTTATTTCGTTAAATACAAATAAACAGAACATACATTTCAAGCTCGATATATAAGCGGCATGAAACAATCATTTGTTTGATCATTATTCGACTCGATTAGCTCGAAATAAAAATTATATTATATTATATTATTATTATTATATTATTATTATATTATTATTTTATTACTATTATTTTTATTTATTACTATTATTATTATTATTATTATTATTATTATTATTATATATACATAAACACATTTACATATACAAATCAAAAGCTTGGTGGTTAAAACTTTTGTTATGTAAAATGGCCATGTTTGAATCTTCCCTCATATAGGTGTCAAAACGATTGTTGAACAACTCATGTTATTACATGAGTCAATATGACAAACATTTAACTTGATATATATAAAAGAAGCGAACGAATAAAATAAATTTCAAGCAGTAAACCACAGAGTTTTGCTCAAACTCGACTTCGTTTACATAACCTAAAGTTAGATATTTATTTATCTAATATTTTGTTATGCTTAAAATATGCATTTTACTTTTAAAAAAGTGAGTGATGATGAAATTTTTGATGTGATATTGAAGATTAGGTATTATAATTGTAAAAATTAAAGTTTAGGTGTTATATATGTAAATATATAAGAATTGTGTGGTATGTATGTAAATCTCCATAAATAATATTATGAAGACTACATTTTTCCATGTAGTATCTATTTGTTATGATTTTTTAAGTATACAATATAAAAATAATTTTTTATAGGCAAACTATTACACTAAATGATAAATTTATTTTAGTGAAAAAATTATAAATTATTAGATAAACTCTTGAAAAAAGCACAAAATTTGATTTTCTATCTATTTATTCAATTTGCATAGGATATAATTGATGGTAATTTTAACAACAATGCTAATTTATAAGAGATGGCATATGTGATTTTTAAGAAGATTTATATACTAATCACACAATTCTTATGCATTTACATATCTAACACCTAAAGTTAGATATTTACTTATCTAATACTTTTCTATGCTTAAAAATTACATTTCACTTTTAAAAGGAGAGAGATGATGATAGTTTTGATGTGATAATGAAGATTAGGGTGTTATGTATGTAAAAATTAAAACTTTATGTATTAGATATGTAAACACATAATAATTGTGTGGTATGTATGTAAATCCCCTTAAAAAGTTTAATATATTGGGTTTCTCATGTGAACATTCATTTACCATGGCTTGAGATCAATTAATCAATTACAATAGTTCAAGTTCACAATTTTAAATGTGAGAATAATGTTTTGGTGTATATACTAAAAATATAATTACATTACTCTTAAATGTGAAATTAAAAGGTGGTTGTCCTTACAAAAATTGAAGGTTAAAATTGAAGGTTTTTTAAGGGGGGAGAATGATGCCATGTATTGTAGGTATAATTGATATTGTTATATGCTAAAAAAATTGTTGCCATAAAATAAAATTTTGCACTAAGATTCCACTCGTACATATAGTTTATTTTCATAATGGACACTATTTTTTACGTGTAAAATAAGACAAACAATATAAGGCTTTTTTATATAATTAGAGATTAAGAAGGTCCACTCCCCTCTTTAATTGGGGAACTCATGAATGCAATATTTAGGGCACTATCTTGATCTCTAGTGACACTAGTGGAGATTCTTGAAGAAGTTATAGAGAGTGATGATAATAATAATAATAATAATAATAAACATAAAAATAAATCAAATAATGATGATTTTATTATATTAATTAGTTGATGGAGATAAGACAGTGTTAATAAAGTGACGATGATTAGACAATGACAACCGACAATTGGCAACTGTCAAATAATAGTGATTGGTAGTATTTTGATAAATTTAATAAAATTTTAAACATTTTATCAAATGATATGTGCTAATTCTATTAATCATAGACAATAACTTTAAAATTTAAGTGCATTTTGATTAGAACTAAATTATATAAAGCTTTTTAGATTCCTCTAATAAAAAAGGTAATCTTGATCATAAACATATAAAATTTATAGATAATTAGATTCTTTAATTAATATCACAAAAAAATGTAACTTGTTGCGTGCTAGAAAACCAGTTGTGCAGAGTGAAAGTTTATGCCTTAGCTCATTATGAAATCCAACACACATACAGGTATTTAAAGAGTGAACAAGAAAACTCCAGAAATTTTGAAAAATTTGAAAGAGGAAAACCATGGGGCTAGCCAGTGAATCTTTCAATATGTATTTGTTTTTGAGTACAAAATTCTTGATACGGGATTACAAAATTATACATGAGAAGTATGAGAATCCCAGAATCGAATGATGACCATATAGTCCGCTTGGTGTAACATAGTAGTATGATGATGATGATGGCGATCGGTCGATGAAATTCATCATGATAGTGGCGAGATTGCGGCGATAAGGATCGGATGGTTGACAACCGTGGTAGTCATGATTTGGAGGATTTTCAAGCTTTAGAGCTCTCTCTCTCTCTCGGGCTCCTCATATGAGGAATGAGGGGTTATTTATAGGTGGAGGAGTGGCGTCTCGTAAATACATGCAAAATCTGAACCACTCCCCTCCATCGGACAGCTCAAAATGATTCCTTTAATCATTCGATGTATTTTAAGTTTTGAATGCTCAAATGAAGTAGGAATTATGAGATCTTGGGCTTGTTAGATCTGGCTCATCAAGATGCTCGATTTGATTATAAACACTCCATGTTTAAGTGCTATTTAGAGATTTAACTGATACCCCAAAATTTTCAATGATATTTTAAGTGCTTGATCTGTAATTTCCGAGGATCACTTGCTTTGGACATTAAGATTTGTGCTTAGTAGAATTTTGATGTCATCGTTGCCCCATTTGGGGACATTATCTCAATCATCAAAAAAATATATGCCAAATACTTGAAAGTAATAAATTTTTCAATGAAATTTGGTCTATTAACCATATATTTTGAAAGAACGATCTTTGTGAAGATTATGATCCGCGGCGAGTGGGATCGCGGATGTGTGGATCTTCCATGGCTCCGACCTATGGCCGTGGCGGTGGGTCGCATAAGCGTCGTGGGCTGTGGAAGGGTTGGTAGCGGGTTATCGCGGTCCTGTGGGTTGCGGTGGTGAATGCGCCGCGCGATAGTCTGAAGCGGTTGGCATGCGCCACTCTGGCGGGTTAGCGTCGCTTGAGCCATCGCGGCGTCAATGGCTGCCGTTTGATGGTATTTTTTTACCTTTTTGTTCAGCTGGTCTGCTTTTCTCGAAGATGCGACCCTTTGTCGGACCGGACCGGTTTGAGTGGGCGATCAAGACCCAGAATTCATACCTGGCGAGGCTTTGGTTTTCCGGAAAGAGGCGCCAACCGCTCTTGTCGGACCGACGTGATTCTGGTTTATCAAGGCCTAGTTCATAATGGCGAGGCTCCAATTTTTCCTCAAAAGAGGTGTTAACTGCCCTTGTTGGACCGACCGGGTTTGGAGGCGATCAAGGCCCATAGTTCATAAGGCGAGGCTCCAGTTTTTCCTCGAAAGAGGCGTCAATTGCCCTTGTCGGACCGACCGGGTTTGGAGGCGATCAAGGCCCATAGTTTCTACTTCTTCTTCTAAGAAATTGGATTTCTTACAACTTCAATGTATGATTTAACAGTTGATAACCGCCAAGATGGGAAGTGGGTTAGGAACCATCGCTCAATCCACTCGTAAAGTTTGATGTAATTTCAGCATTATTAGAGGGGATAACTTCTCTCTTTCTCTATTTTTTCATATGTATCGTATTATTTTCATCGATCGAAGTAAAAAATTTTATCCAAAGCTATCCGCGTGAGCACGAGTCAAAAAAGGATGCAAAGTGGGTAGTGAGAGTTGCTTCATAAAATTATCAAATTTTTATCATTTCTCTCTCTTTATTTATTATGTATTTTTACATGGTGATGACCAGAAGAAAACCCATAACGTGATGGGGTACTTTACTGTTTCTAAGATGATTCTTCGTGCGGGACAGCGATTCCCTTTATCTCCGGAATTGATTGAGAACTTCAAAATATGTGGTGTAGCTTTATCACAATTTTCATTTCGAGCTTTAGTGATCATCATTGGTTTGACTATCTTCTTTAGAGAGCATGGTGTTACTTTGAACATCAAATACTTGTGTCGAATGTGTAGATTCACATGTGATGCTCAGGGACGTGTTTCTTATTGGACTATAAAGAATTGGATAGAATTTTCTACACTGAATCCATCTAAAAATTGGTCTACTGGATTCTTTTTTGTGAAAAATGAGTGGGGTCTCCCTGAGAGATGGGGAAGATTGAATGACCTTCCAGATCCATTGTTGATTGAAGAGAATGAAATCTTGGCAACTCTTAATGTTCCTGATGTAGAAAGCTTACGGCATAAGTTACATCACATTAGCAAATATATAGTTGAAGATAAAATGTTCAAGGTTGGCATTTCCATCCAGGCGGGGAGATCTCATGCTTTTCCACTAAAGAGGTAAAGTAAAGGTGATGAAAGATCTCCTTATATTCATAGGGTTCTTTCAAGAAGTCCGTCACGAAATAACGGTGGTAACAATATTTTTTCTCTAAAGAATAAGAAGATTTGTGCTGAAGTTACTATATCATATATCTGTGGAGAAGATGTTCACCCCAGCTCTCGAGTTTAGCTTTCAACTCATGATGGGGAGTTCATTTCTAAGCACATTCGAGGTGTTAAATCATATATGTATTGGACGTCAACGAGCAGATGAATTGATACGTTGTCTTCCCTTCATCCTTCTTTTTTCTTTTCCTTTTTTGCTTTGTGTAATATTTGTGATGTTTTTTTTATATAGATAACTCAAAAATTAGGGCTGATGGCTCATTTGGGTGTCACTTTAGATGAGTGAAATACTCAATTTGTGAAGGTAAAATATCTGCAGTATGAAAGATGAGTGTTAAGCCAAAGAAGTGGCGACTTTGGAGGATCACCTGAGTGGGTGCAGAACTGAGCTAGCGAACATGTTGACTTCTCTTTCTCTCAGTCGAGGTGGAGTGCACTCTGATGAGTGATTGAGGTGAGGATAGAGACTGAAAAGAGAAAAGACTCAAGGCACTTAGCGGAGAAGAAAGCTCGACCGGAGAAGAAAGCATTACAAGATCGTCTTTCTGAGAAGGAACATATAATGTCATAAGCGGAAGCAAATAAAAAGTAGTGGAAGACTTTAAGAGTTCCCTGGCTTATCGCGGTACAATCGAAGACCTTGTCCAGAAAGCTCGTAATCATATTCTTGATGTTGAAGTGAAGGACTTGGAGCACCAATGTTCAGAAGAGGGCTTCATCTGTGGGTCCCCAAAAGGAATTTGCTTAGTACATCGCAAGACCGGAGCTAGTATTGAGGATCTATCTCCCAACCAAATATCTGAAGACTCTTCATCAGATTCAGGAGATGAAGAGGAGAGTGAAAGGAGCATCTCCTGGTGAGGAGGACGTTGATATCACCAACTGATATGATGTAGCATCACTTGAGGATGCATTTTTTTTATCTATGTATTGTTATTATCGTGTATCAGAATTTTGATTCTTTCTTATATCATCATGTTAATGCTGTCAATGAAATTTTTTTATTTTTAGGTGATATATTATTATTTTGTTTTTACCTATCCGGGGTGATTGGTTGGAATATTATTCAACGACACTGACCTGCATGGATGAGGCTGTGGGAAGTCCACCAACGACCTTTTGGTCTGTCCTAGGTATTAGTCAAAATATTATTTGACATCTTACTTGTATGGAAGAGGCTGTGAGATATCCACTAAGGACTTTTTGACCTATCCTAGGTATTAGCCAAAGCGTTACTTAACTTCTTACACCTGAAGAGGTGATCAAGTCCCCTGGGATTGATCATGCCCCACGAGATATAATTGCGTATTTCTCAAGTGGGAGGATTAAATGAAGGAGATTGTTCATATGCAATAAGTTTGAAAGAAAAAGTTATAAATTCATTACTCTGATAAGTTCGGTGATACAATCATAAGATGATTTTAACACGGATCTAAGTTTCAAGAGGAAATAACAACAACAACAACAAGTCTTTATCTCACTGAGTGGGGGCGGTTACATGAAGAGGAAATGACAAATGAGACAGAATAAAAGTTGTAATAATTATGCAGTAGGAATTGCTGATAATATTTTCAGAGATTCTCAGTGTTCCAAGTTCGAGGTAAAGTTTTTTCTTCTGGATCCTTGAGCTTGAATGTTCCTGGCTTGACCATAGCTATAACTACATATGGTCCATCCCAAAGAGGTGAGAGTTTATTGCATTGAGAGACTTTGCCTGCAGCTTCAAGACTTCGTAGGACCAAGTCACCGACAGATATGAGATGAAGTTTTACTCTTTTATTGAAGTGATGAGCTACCCTTTAGTGATAGGAAGCAGTCCGAAGTAGGGTCATGTCACGAAGTTTGGGGGTAGTCCACGTCTTTGTCGAGTTTTTCTTCATTACCATCATGATTGAATAATTGAACTCTTGGACTTGGAACCGTGATATCTACTGGTATAATAGATTCTGTGCCGAAACACAAGTTATATGGTATCTCACTAGTCGGGGTGCGCGATATAGTGCATTAAGCCCAAAGAACATTAGAAAGCTCATCAACTTATTGCCCCCCGGCCTTCTCTTAAATAGATCTCCAATAGTAGATGTAGCAAGCTTAGCGAGAGCGTCAGCTCGAGTATTCTTCTCTCGCAATATGTGAATGATTTGATGTGTCTTGAAGTGGGCAAGAAGAGACTTTACCAAGTGAAGGTATTGTGCCAACTGAGAATTATGAGTATTAAAGTTTTCCTCAACTTGGGTGGCGACAAGCTGAGAGTCACTGTGGATCACTAAGTCTTGAGCTTTACAATCAATGATGAGTCTTAATCCCACAATGAGAGCTTCATATTCAGTCATATTATTAGTTGCAGGAAATTTTAGGCGAAGTCCATACTCTAAGGTATTGTGTTATGGGGAAATAAGTAAGATTCTTGCACCATCATCGATATTTTTTGAAGCTCCATCAAAATAAAGGGTCCATTGAGAAGACAAAAGGCGTATATCAGATAGCTCCTCTAGAGTTGGGGCAGTACATTCCACTATAAAGTCTGCGAGTACTTGAGACTTTATAGTCGAGTAGGTATTTAAACTCTCTCAATTCTAGACCATTTAATTAACCTCCGGATACTTTTGGTTTCTATAAGATGACCCTTAATGATAAATGAGTGTAAACATCGATAGTATGTGCTTGAAAGTATGGATGCAATTTTTGGGCTGAGAAAACTAAAGCCAAAGCCATCCTATATGCAAGTGGGTAACGACTTTCTATATTAGAAAGAGTTTTGCTGACACAATAAATTGGTTGTTGTATCTCATTTTCTTCTCGCACTAAAACTGAGCTTATCGTGTAGGAAGAGACTACGAGATATAAATATAACATCTCTCCTTGAATAGACTTGGATAGTAGGGGTGGAGATGTTAAATACTCCCTTAGTTGCTTAAAAGCAGACTGACATTCATCAGTCCACTGAAAATTACTATTTTTAGCTCCCTTTAATATTTTAAAGAATGACAAGTATTTATCTCCAGAACGGGCTAGAAGCGGGATAACGCAACAATTCATCCATTCAAACGTTGAACTTCTTTGATATTCTTTGGAGGAGTCATATCTTTGAGAGCTTTGATTTTCTCGGGGTTGGCCTCTATCCCACGATGGGTTACCATAAATCCAAGAAATTTTTTTGACGCAACCCCAAAAGAACATTTGGTCAGGTTGAGTCACATGCTATAACGTTGAAGAAGGTTAAAACATATTTCTAAGTCAAAAATATATTGTGATTCTTCCAAGCTTTTCACTAACATGTCATCCACATATACCTCCATTGTGCGGCCTAATAGGTCTTTAAAAACTTTATTCATAAGACGTTGATAGGTAGCACCAGCATTTTTTAACCCAAATAAAATAACTTGGTAATAATATAAACCTTTATATGTTTGAAATGTTATAGCTTCTTCATCCGTTGGGTTCATTTTTATTTAGTTGTAAGTAAGCATCCAAAAAAGCGCATTTGATGTCCAACGTAGCATCAACAATTGATCAATTCTGAGGAAGAAGAAAACTATCTTTTGGGCAAGCCTTATTAAGGTCGGTAATCAATACACATTCTCCATGTTCCATTTGTTTTCTTAACCATGATAACATTTGCTTTATAGGGTAATGTACCTCGTATGAATCTCGCCAGAGCTTGTTAACTTCTTGTTCAATAGCTGGAAGCGATCAGGTGTAAAATTTTGCTTCTTTTGATGATGGTTTGAATGTTGGATCAATCTTGAGGGAGTACATGATCACATTGGGGTTACCCGGCATATCCTTCCAAAGATGTCTTGATTTCTGTGCAAGAAGTCTATGTATTTTTCCCTTTGTTCTTCTGAGAGCAGGGATCACACTTGCACTGTTCATAGTGGTAGATCATATGATAATAAAATAGAGAGCAAGCCTTCCACAGGCGAAGCTTTCTAGAGTATTTCTTCATCTCGAAAATTAAAATCTTCGATGCTGAAGGTCACAAAAGGGCGTGGTTGAGCTTGTTTGAGATAACATGATTGCGATATCTGTTGATTTCCACTGACCACCCCAACTCCAACGGGTTGAAATTTCATCTTAAGATGAGATCTTGAAGTGGCCAAAATTGATTGATTGAGGCCTTCCAAGATAGCGTTATATCGGATGACTTGACCACCATGAATTAGATTAAATGAGTCACTTATCGAAAAAATTCACCAAGGACAACAGGAAGGGTGATTGTCCCCTCTATTCGCATAGGGCGATTATCAAACCCATATAATGGTCCTGCAACGGGTTGGAGCTTTTCCCTAACCAGACCCATGCTAGAAAATGTGGAGTAAAATAAGATATCAACAGAACTCCCATTGTCAATCAAAATTCTCTTAACATTATAGCATGGGTCACCGATCCCTGCGTTGATGACAAGTGAATCTTGATGAGGAACATTATCTCCTGTTAAGTCTGAGTCATTAAAAGTGATGTAATGATCAATACAAGACTTCTTTAACTTTGGCTCTTCGAAGGTGGTAATGAGAACTTGAATAAATAGTATTGGTCTTCCTGCGATTCTTTCAATTTTCCCAACTATTTGATGATTATTTTATTATTTCTGTGATGATTGTCCTGGTTGCCCCCCTAGTTGGAGGTATGTTTATTTAAGTTGATTGATTCTTCACAAATCAACGTAGATATCCTTGTTGAATGAGCCTCTCGATTTCTTCTTTGAGTTGTTTGCATGCCTCAGTAGTATATCCACGACTTCGATGAAAGTAACAATATTACTCCTGATTTTCTGAATTTGGTTTCAGAGGATGTGATCATTTGATGTTTTCTTCATCTCGAATAGCCATCAGGAGGTTAACATGAGATGTGTTCAGCGGCGTGTATTCCTTTTCTGGTCGTGGTTCACGTCGTTGATATGGGAGTCGTTGGGGGAGATCATGACTACCTTATTGTTTCTTTTGATGGGATTATTGATCTGCATTCCCTGGGGCGCTTTTAAGTTTTCCTGTAGATTGTTCAAATTGTTTGCGATGGACATTAATAGCTTCATCGGTAGAGATTTGTGCTTCCACACGATGAACTAAGTATGACGTGTCTCGTGCTCTAGGCGAGCCCTCGAGGAAAACTCCTCTTAATAGTTCGGTTTACTCAGGGTAGTTGGCGAGCTTCTAAGGAGAACCTCTGGAAGTATTCCTTAAGTGATTCACCCTCATTTTGATGAATGTCGGAGAGATGAGAGGAATCTTTAATGATCCTCCGGTTTGCAATGAACTGTTTCACAAAAATCTTAGTAAGTTCGTCAAAAGTACGGATGGATCCCCTTGAAAGAGAGTAGAACCAAGTGGCTTGCCCGCGAGGGTAACGAAAGACGACAAAGCGTGTGTAAGCTGGATATGCATGATAGTAATGGTCGATATGTTGGGTCACCCCATCATAATCAATGCTCTAAGCTTGAAACCCGAGAATAGGATGTTGAAGAATAACTTGATAAAGGTGAGGATTCCTCATAGCAAGGGGAATATGATTTCTATATTGAAGGTGAAATTTTGTCTTGCATTAAGCGTAATTCTACCGTTAACATGCGATAATTGTCAAGATGAGAATGTGTCACGCTACCGAATAAATGGTGGATTAGCGGTCGATTGGTACGCATGTGATGGATGAGTAGAAGCGAGTCGAGATCAATCATGGTGCGGAGGAACTTCAGTGTCAAGGAGATTAGCATTTTGACCTCCCACGACTAACGATTGATATTGGGGGAGATGTGTTTGCCGCAGTAGTGACTGTTGTGTTCATCGCAAAAGTCGGATCATCTCATTTTGAGACTATTCCATTCGGCGGACAAAATCTTCTAAAGAGATTCTGTCAGCACTTCGTGGTCACGCCTATCAGGGGGGAGTGAGGTAGAAGCTTGACGTCCTTGGTTCAAGGATTGATTTCGAGAGTGATGGGAGTTGGAGCGGGTGGTTCCATTGTTACGAGTATTGCGCCTATTGGCCATAATGAGGGTGTTCATAGAGATTGTGATTGAAGAAATTGTTTCCCATAGACGGCGTCAAATTGTTGCATGCTAGAAAACTAGTTGTGGTAGAGTGAAAGTTTACGCCTTAGCCTTATTATGAAATCCAGCACACACACATGTATTTTAAGAGTGAATAAGAAAACTCCATAAATTTTTACATAGAAAAACCTCAAAAAGAGGGCAAAAACACGGGGCCTAGCCCAGTAAAAATCTTCCACTATGTATTTATTTCAGAGTACAAAATTCTTCGATAACGAGATTACAAAATTGTACATGAGAAGGGTTGACAATGAGAATCCCATAATCAGATAACAACAACCATATAGTTACGTTCATATTGTAGCATTGCAAGTAGGATGATGATGACAACGAGGATCGGCCGCGATGAAGGTCGTCATGATGGTGGCAAAGATTGATGGGTGTGAAGGCGCATTTGAGTCAGTGGTGACATTGTGCTTGGAGGATTTTCAAGCTTTAGAGCTCTCTCATCTCTTCGCTTGGGCTCCCATATGAGGAATGGTATTTATAGGTGGAGGTGGCGTCTCAGAAATACATGCAAAAACCACTCCCCATCGACGGCTTAAAATGATTCCTTTGATCATTTGATGTATTTTAAGTTTTGAATGCTCAAATGAAGTCGAATTATGAGATATTGGGCTTGTTGTTAGATCCTCGTCAGGCGCCGATTTCTATAAACACTCCATGTTTAAGAGCTATTTAGAGATTTAACCGATATCCCAAAGTTTTCAATTATATTTTAAATGCTCTGATACAATTTTGAGGATCAACTTGCTTTTGACATCAAAATTCGTGCTTCGACTAGTAGAATTTTCAGTGTCATATCATAACTATACTTCAAGTACTTGGTCATATAAATGTTTTGATAATATGTCATATATAAAATAATATATCATAACTCGAGTTATTTGTAGAGCCAAGTCCCCATCACCTTCATAATAATTTTTAATTTATTTTTGTTGTAATTATAAGGACATTGTAAGTATTTCAATTTAATTTCATTCTTATAGGAATGTTAATGATTAATCATATAATGATGCAATGTTTTCCATTTTGATAGCATGTTGTTGGCATCAAATTCTAAGAGGTCACTATGTTTGATTAGTAGCACTTAGTAACAAGGTTCATTCGATTAGTTCTTGTTTGAACAGCATTTGAGCTAAGTTGGAAGTAGGTTCAAACTTTATTAGATTCTAGTTAGAACTTATGGTCGAATTTAATATGAATTTTTTTTGACTTTGATTTGAATAATAATCTAATTTTATTCAACCATGAGTTTTAATAAATTTAAACCTAGTTTTGACTTATAGTGCATTTGGGATAGCTTTTCTGCTTTTCAGAAAGTAGTCAGAAAATAATTATAGTTGCATTTGACCATTAGCTTTTTAGCAGATTTTTATAAAATTTTGTTGTGAAAAGTTGTTTTTGAGAACAAGAGTTGTTAGAGTATAGTTATTATCAGAAATTTTTTTTGTTTGATTTTTTCAAAAAAGAAAAAAATTTATAACACACACAAAAGCTTTTTAAAATATTATTTTTCTCATAGTAGATTTACAAGTTTTAAAAAAAGTTATAACTGCTCTAAACAAATCCTTAAAATTTGAATGAAATTCAAACTAAGTTCAAACTTGGTTTGAATATAGTTTAAAGCAGGTTCAAATTTTATTTGAACTAAGGTTTGATTATGAACCAATTTTCATTTGCTTCATTTTATAAATGAGTAGTTCGCCCTAGAGAGTAGATATAGTTTAATTATATAATATTTTTAATATAGGTTTTCAAGAGCATAATTAATGGATAAATTTGACGAATTTTTGATATTACGGGGTATAAAATATAATTTTTTTAATAAATATTAGCCATCTATTATCAGTATAGATAATCATAATTAAGTATAATAAATGATATAAAAAATACTCTAATTTTTAAACTCAAGTTCTAACCTCTGTTAATCTGTAAGGTATAACTGCGCCTTCTTCATAATGTGTTAAAAGACTGAAAACACACGCGAGAAGTTGACACTTGCATTACACGACACAGCTAATAAAACCATCTGCATTATGCCACGTGTCCCGAACAGCGAAGTTCTATCTTTAGGCTGCCACTTAACCGGTCGCGGGGTCTCCCTGTCGTCCAGTTTCTGCATCCCGGTCACCTTCTCCCTCTCTCCCTTTCCCATTTTCCTCTCCTCACATTCTCAACAATCATCGGAATTCCAACTGGTGCGTGTTCCTCGATTTATTCCTATCTTCCAATTTTCCTTTTCAAGACGATTGTCGTTCCTGTCTTCGCCACATTTTATCAATGCACCGTTTTCCTTGAAGAAAGAAATTCTATTTTCTCTCGAAGAGCATTTAGCTTTGTAATCGCAATATATGATGTGTTCACTTCGTGTTCTGTTCGATTTGTTTATATTTGTTTGACCAAATCATATATGATGTGTTCACTTCGTGTTCTGTTCGATTTGTTTATATTTGTTTGACCAAATCTTGGACTGGATATTATCTTTTTTTTTTTTTTTGGTAAAAAAAATTTCGGCCGTGTTTCTAGTTTTGGAGAAATTGAGTTTGCCGAGAGGTTTTGTATTTTGATGCCTTTTGTTTTTTTTTTTCTGTAATGTCCCAACGATATCATCTTTTGATTCGAAGAACTCGCAAAACTGTCATTGTTAAGAAACTTTATAATTTAATTGGCAATCAAAGACATGCCACGCAACCTTTTTCCTTGAGAGGAATAGAGCATAGATTTTTCTAATTTCACACTGGTTGAATTTAGTATCTGTTGTGTGCACGAATATTTGAGGTGGTAGAGGGAAGTTGTTTAGTATTTTAGTTTTGTATGAAAATCTAGTACATTAGATAAGATAAGAGTTGTACAAAAGTTTTTATATGGTCAACCGAAAAGCGAAAATTACATTGTCTAATGATGACATTCCTATGATATATGTTTAGGGTTGACACAATAAAATAGACATAAATTGTAGAGAATAAGTTATAATAAAGAAGGATGGGGAGCTTTGAGACATTATAATTATCTTTAGATGATTAGATTATGGTTTGTTCGATTATCATTTTTTGAGAAATTAAGCATAGAGAATGAGAAGTCTAGTGTAGTATTGGTGCTGATGTTGAATATCATTGTTGGTGTTAACAATATGTATTAGCCTCATTGGTGACGACGTGTGTTGACATTATGAGCAATGACATATAACAAAATTGATAGATTCGACCTAAGTGTTGGTGTTGATGACGTGCATCAATCTCATAGATTATGACATGCATGGATAGTATATAGCCTTATCGACGATTACTTATGTTAGCAACATGTATTGCCTATAAGAAATGATGTGCATTAATATTGCTGGAGGTGATAAACGATAAAGTTTTGGGTGATAGAGAATATGCGATCATAAATGGACATTAAAGGTTAGACGATCATAGTCGATCGTTATAGGTGGGGAGGTCGTAGTTAGTGGCAAAGGATAGGCAACTATAGTCGTTTGTCGAAGGATTGATGAGCATAGTTGATTGTCAGAGGATAGGTGACTGTTGTCAAGCATCAGTGGTCAAACGCTCGTAATCAAACATCAGAGGTTGGGTGACTGAAGTTGAGATATTGTGGTTGAGCAATCCTGGCTAGTCGTCATAAGTCGTTAGGGGTTGGAAGGCTATAGCCAATCGTCAGAGGATGGACGACCATAGTTGATTATCGAAGGTCAAAAGGTTGTAGCTAGTTATCAGATGATGAATGACTATAGTTGTCTGAGGTTATGCAGACGTAGTTATATTATGGAGATCAGGAGATCAAAGTTGAGTTAAAGTGATTGTAGTCGGACAAGGGCCGTCTAACGACGATGGTCGAACGATGGTGATGTTCCAATAATAGCAGCTAAGCTGTGATGATATGATAGTAATGGTTGAATAAAACACTAATGTGTGTGCAACAACATGTGTGTACATCAACACACACAACTACTCATCCATGTGTGTAGGTGTGCGCCCACGCGTGTTGAGAGTGTGAAATTTGATTTTTTATTTTTTTATTTTTTTTTTATTTTCGGGATTTTTTTTCTTTTTTCACTATTTTCAAAAGAAAAAAATGTGGCTATATCTAAAAATTTTGAAATCCTTCGAATTTTTCTGTGTGTGTGTGTGTGAAAGAGGTTAAGTCCATTGAAGTTGTAGACCTAATTGTTCTCGTTAGACGAACCAAATTTTTAGCTTAATATTGGCATTGGGTGCTAACATTGGTAGTGCCAAGCATGGACATTAGTTTTAATGTTGCTGAAATTATTTGAGATGGTTTAACTGAACTAGAAGATCCTTTCTTAAGAACTAACTTCAAGAAAGGATATATCATTCATCGAATGTCAACGTTGGTAGTGTCAAGTATCATCATTAGCTTTAATGCTATTGGAATCATTTGAGATAACTTTATTGAGACAAATGTTTCATCTTTGCTCTTATTTATATGACCCATAAATCATATACTCTTCCATATATTGATAAATGAGTTTGAATAAAATCAAGATGTCAAATATAATGTTGTTAATTAATGAACTCTTATTTTTTATATAAGACTAATTGAGTAATTCGCAATGTTGAAGAGATCTTAGGAATCTGCTAAGGATGTTTGATATATTCAAGGTTATTTATTACAATATTTTCTTGGTGATATTAACATATATGAAAAATGTTACAGGAAATCCACCAAGGCTTTAGCAAGCGGCAGACGACATGCGAATGTTGTCGATTGTTGGAGGACGGGCGATCATACTCGGTCATCGGGGGACAAGTGACCTAGTTAGGCTTCGATGGTTGGGCGATTATAGTCGCGCTAGAGGTCAGGTGATCGAGGTTTAATAGACAACGATTGAGCTATCGTAGTTGGTCATCATTGGTTGAAATGTTGTAGTATCATCCTCGATGCGACCGTAATTGATTGGTATTAATTGTAGTCATTGGGGAAATCAAATTTGTGTGATGGAAGTAGAGCGATTGTGGTCGACAATAGTGGCCGGACAATTGTAGTCAGACGATTATGCTTAATTGGCTATAGTCGGGCAACAGTGGTTGAAACTATAGTTTGATAATATGGTTAGGTGAAGACAGTCTGTCAATAATGATCGGATGGCGGTAGTTTGCGATAGTGGTTAGATAGCGATTGCTTCGATGGTTTGATAGCAGTGGCTGGGTGGCTGGGATTTGACTGTAATCATCAAATTGCGGAGACAATTTGATGCAATGGTAATCCGACCACAATCTGGCAACGGTGGTTGGACAGTTTTTGTAGTTCAACGGTGGTGGTCTTGTTGCGACAATTTGGTGACTATGTTTGGATGGTAACAATAGTCCGATGACGATCATTAGGTGATGATGACCTATTGATGGTGGTTAGTTGACTGTGGTGGTCTGATAGTGCTAGCTGATCAGTTGTCTAACGATGGCGGTCGATCGATGGTCCAATGATGGCATTGGTTAGACGGTTGTGCTTCATGATTTTTCAAATTTCAAAGCTCTCTTCAATCTCAAAAGAGAGTCCGTTCTTGTGAAGAATGAGAGACAATTTATGTATTTTGGTTGTGATATACTTTGTAAATATCACCAAGTTTCAAAATGCTCAATCTTTCAACACAGTGATTCCTTTGATGTTTTGTGATGTTTGAGTGCCTTAACGATGTTAGAATCAAGCAATCTCGGGTTTATTGGATTTGTCTCGTCAAGATGCTCATTTTAAATATAAGATTACATTATCTAGAGATCATTTGATTATTCAATTAAATTTCAATGTTTTCAATTGTATTTCAAATGTTTGATTTGGGCTCATTTGAGCTTGGATTGAATCAGTTTTCATGTTGCGGGGTTTGTCTTGTCATGGCATTTAATTCGACTATAAATTTTATAAAATATGAGTTTTAGTGTTGATTGTATAAATCATTCAATCCTAAGATGCATTGAGATTTGTACTTGATTGAGTGAGTTTTGTGGTGGTGCATTAGTGTTAGAATTTTTTTTGGCTCCTTTAATTATAATTTGCATGAAATTAATAGTTGAGGTGCTTGCAATTAGAAAATTATTTAAAATTTTTACGTATTTTTTGTGAAAATAATCATTAAAAGTGTTTTAAAGGTGATTATGAAGTTTAATACAAATTGATATTTCTTATCACCTATAACCAAATGAAGGAATTGGTGGTAAATCTATGAAAAACACAGTAAAAAAAGTAGAAATTATTAGTGCCCAATAAATACAAAAGTTTTATTAAAGTTCATCTAATTGATGACTAAGTCATATTACTACTAATTTCACTATTACTAGTGAAAATATGATTCAAAATTAAAATTGAGTTGCATGTTTTCTTCATAAGAAAAAAATTAAGCCCCATAACTGGACAGAAGATTTTTCAAATTTCACAATTTTCTAAAATCAAGCAACAATATGGTCCCTTTATTGTGTTGCAGACAAAATCTTTTCTATTAGATTTGTTCTTAACCAAGTTCCTCTTCCAAAGCCAAGATCTACTTTAACCAATGTTTTATGATTCGTTTAAATGTTGCATGTTGCTTGCCATAGGAACCGGAAACAATACCGTCTTGGCATTTCATTGCCTACCATCTAAGTCATCAAGTACTTATTCAGTTACCTCCTATGAAATAAGTCATGATACACCTACTTTGCTAGGATATTTTTCTCAAGCTCCGGGCATGACTATAATGAAGTTTATTAACCATTTCCTAAGGATGATTTTAAAATAATAAGGTGTAAGATTAGGAAGCTTAATAGTGGTAATTGATATGGATTTGTAACTTCTAAAATAAACAATCCTTACTAAATTGTTATATGTATTGGAAGCATTTTCTCAGGAATGTAAGTTATCTAACCGTTTCTTCACTAATAGTTAACCGCTAAAGACTTTAATTAGTTTACTGTTCCATGAAACCATGATCTTTTCACCTTGGTGACCTGCTGGTATGTGCTTACTAACGTGTAATGGCAAGCTGATATCTGTATATCAAGCTGAATTGTTTACATGCATCCCTTATGCTTACGCTACTACAACTACCACATTAATTGCTGAAAGTGATTGGTTTAGACTGGCTGCATGTTGGCCGATCTTTTTGATTTTATATTATTATTTTCTTACTTCATTGCAGATTGTTAAACTCTTTAAACTCTCCCAATATGACTATGTACTTCAAATATTGGGATGACTGTGTTGATTCAGAAGACATTAAGCTGATGTGGGATGATTCTGAGGTGAGTAAAGAATGGACTGATGCTGGAGAAAGGTTCGGACAGAAAGTTCACTTGTCACGTGATCCTGATGGACAGAAATATCTTACTCAGACAGAAATGAGGGTAAATGATATCCCAGTCCACTCATGTTTTAACTACTGAACCATAATGCATTGTTTCTTAGAGCTTACTCCCAAATATTTCTTTCAAAATTATTGCGCAAATATTTTTATAAAACCAGTTTTCTGTTTATTGGGTATTCATGGATTAGTTTTAACATACAACCTTGTAATTAGTTCAATTCAGATCATTTTATTCCCTCCAATGTTGTGAGAATTATCAAGATTTTATATCTGCTCAGTGATATTGTATTATCAAATGATTCAAATTCGGGACAATCTTTCTGCAGCTATCTGAACGTCTGGTACAGAAAATGTAGTATAAATATAAATCTATTTACTTTTTTCCATCGTGGATCTTGGATCATATTAATTTCTGTGAAAAATGAAAATAGAGCCAGGCTCACTTTCAATTTTTATTCACTGATTGCTATGTAGATGAGTTCTAGTATTGCTCGACTCATTGTAGTGTTCTTTGTAATGCTCGTTTTTGTGGTAGGAAGAGAAATATAATATTTCTGATGTTATTTCTTTCAAAGGTCAAAATGAACTATTTATGTCAGTGTATGCCATATCTTAAAATTTAGGCCATGGTTTTGTAGATATGATGCTACGTTTCACATGACTTTTCTTGACGAGTTGAGTGATGAGATTGGAGATATTTTCATGAGATTAAAGCTGGAATTATTTCACAATTGTATATTTAATTTGAGAAAGAAGACTTCATTGTTTATTGTTTAAGTTCATCATTTGTTTGTCATCTCATCATCATCATCATCCAGAATAAATTTTTCGGTTTCATATTATTTTATTCTTGCAGGCTGTGGCCAGAATCGTTGTTGACAGACATTTCAAATCACAGCTAGACCCGGTAAATTTATTCGTTGTGCTCTATAGCAATATTTTTTGAAGTGAGATTCAGCCTGTCTTTACAGTTCTATAATCAATGATCCAATCTTCATATGATAGTTAATAAAACACAATGTTGATATGAACATTTTTTTGAAATAAAAGAAGGGAATATAGACGTTATAGGTTTCATGAAACTTCATTCGTGCAATACGATTATAGATTATGAACAATTATTGACACATATGCACGAATTTAATTTAGTATGCCCACATTACATTTTACAGTTTATGCACATTCCATGTATGAGTCTATGTATCTCATTTTGAAATTATGCATGCATGGATTGCTGAGCATCAATATTTACATAAATGAACACAAAGATTACTTGATTTTTATTATTAATGCCTGTAGATGTGATGACTGTTTAGTTTATTCTTCTTTTGTTAAATCAATTCAAGCAGTCCTTTATTTGGATGGAGCAAATGTTGGTTGTCGAATGCTTGAAGTAGGAGTTGAACGTCAGATGGGATAACAATTCATGTAGTATGTGTCTATATGAAAAAAAAGCCGAACTCTTGTAAGAAAATCCGATTGACTGCTCCTTAATATGTCATGAACCAGTAGCTTAAGATAAATGATTTGAGAAAAATTAAGCTAAATCTTAAAATTAGATTGTTCGTGTAAGTTGAAGTTCTTTGCGTTGGACGCCATACCTCTAATTAGTTTTAGAGTTTGTACAGTGCATGCCATATGATGATTAATGCTTTACTTGATTTGTATTACAGTTATTATTTTATAGTATCTGATGTCAAGGATGCTTGCATTAGTTTTTTAATTTAAACTTTGAAGTTTATTCAAAGGTGAGTTCATAAGAATATTTTCTTGGTGAAAGCTGATTTTTTTTGACTTCATATATGGTTGAAGCTGGGTGCGCTGATGGTTATTTAATGCTACTACTAGAATTGCACGTGCTTTAAATGTACATAGCTTTAGTTGATAAAATGCAGATGTCTAAAACTATGATGTTGTATTAGTAAAGAAAAGTTTTAAAATAGTGTAAGAATTTAACTTTTTAAAAGTGTGTTGACGGCCCCAATAGCATGGTGAGTAACCCATCTTGGGAATAGATTGATTTAGGGATTTATTTGTATAGCCCAATATTAAAAAGGGTGAACTTATGTCGTCTTCCCATGGATGAACTAAACACAAGATGAGGAGTCCCACCTAGTCAAAACATGATGACTTAGTCAAAGATTTCTTCAATTCTTTAGAGTTGAACTACATTCAGTGAAAGTCAAATTGATCTCGCCCAATCGTCTACTTGTCAGTATGAATGCCTCGAGTCGACTATCTGCCCATGACGGCCAATACTCTTTTAGATCTGAAGGACGATCAAATCAAGTAAGCTATACCAAGAGTTATGTGATTTTACCTTTTTTATATTATATTTGTAATTGATTATGAATCATAGAAGATATCAATCCAAACTCATAAATAAGAGGTCAAATTTTGATATGAGGGGACACAAATCGATGTATTTAAACTTGTTAAAATTAATAAAGTTTCAGAGCTTCTCTCTTTACTTTTTTTTATTTCTCTCTCATATTTTCTCTTATTTTTCCCTTCTCTCTTTCTCTCTCATTGTACTCTCAGAGTTGGTTAAGTGTAAATTTGAATAATTTGGATTTAACCTTCTTCTTTTTGTTCTATTTTTTCTCGGTGTAAAGCTTTTTTTTGAGGAATTAGTTGGAATTGGGTAACACATGGATTGTCTTGACCCTGCGTAAATCATGATCGTTTGTGAAAACTCCGTAACTAAAGTTGCGTTTACTCTCGCTTTTAGAAAGTTTTGTCTTTGAAAAGTTATTTTTGAGAGTATTTAGAGTCGATGGTTGTCGGAAAATTTTTATTTAAAAAAGAAAATATTTCTCAAACAACTTTTCAAAAACTGCTTTATCTATAACAACTTTTCAACTAGCTTTTCAAAAAGCTACAGTTACCTTAAATAGACCCTCAAGTATAAACGATAAATTAATAGATGTTAGATGTGACAATTTGCAAAATCAAGTTCAAAATGTCTCAATCTAAACCAAAATTCAATCAAAACATTCCCCATTTGCAAAATAGGCCACATCAAGGCATTCAAAACATCAAATTTAACTAAAAATGACTTATCACATCGTAATTATCATCCAATAGAGGAAAATAAGGAATAAACACAATCTCGTGCTTGTTAGAGTCAGGAGGTCTGGATATCATCCAAACAAGCTTTTTTTGCAAAATGGACTGTGCCGATGTCACCAAAAAGTCTAAACATATCAAGCAAAACCTTTCACGATTGATTCGGTTGAGTGTGGTGCGAATGTTAGACCTCAGAATGCGAGGATGCACAAATTAAGCTCGAATCTACCTTGATCAACCTTAAAATGATCTTCAATTGCAAAATGGACTCGCCGTTGAGATTAGAACGTTGAATTTGCTTCAAAATGATACCCATATTGCGTGAGATTAATTTTGATAAAATATCCGCTCATTTTGATGCAATATCATACCAATCTCACCATACTAAATAAAAAAAAATTGATATCTATTTTAATATAGTCAAACCCAATTTTAATAACTAAATTATCTCAAAATTAATTCAAAATTTGTACTCATATAGCAAGCTGCAATTTCATTGAAATTACTTCTCAATTTCATTCAAAATTTTGAAATCCCGTTTACCTGTTGTCTCACTTTGAAAATGCGTCTTTAATCTCTCATAATAACGGGCCTTTAGTTTTCCTCGCCCTAATCCCTATTATCGAATGTAAGAAGCAGCTCTCCAGATTGTCCTCTCCTTATTTGCCCAAAAGACTCGAGCAGCCGACTCCTAATCTCGTCTTGCTCCCGATCCAATTGGCCTCTTGTCTCACAATCCCTCTAGCCGATCGCCTCCTTGCCTCTATTCAAAACACACCTTCTCCATGCACTCGTACCTGTCAACCTAGCCGACGTCCCTCATACCCAGTCAACCCCGACACTCCAATCCCGCTCGGCCACAATCACACGCAAGTCCATTCCCAGCCTTCCATCTCTCATGCAAGAAGCCTAGATAGTGGGCTTAAAGGATTTTAAATTGAGCAGCCCATTACCTGAAATCATCAAATTCAGGATTTTGGGTAAAACTTGAGGAAGCTAAGGCAAAGTTCTGTAGGAATTAAAGTCGCAGTTCTTGCTGTTTAACATAGTTAAAGCTAATCTTACTCAAACCTTTCTACCAACCCATTGATATTTAGAACAAAATAGTGTAATTTGGATTAAATCCTACAAGATTTAGAGATTCTTTTATGCTATTTTTTACTTATGCTAGCCTAAATCTTGCTTAAACTTCCCTTAAAATTTGCTGCATGCCTACCTCTTTCTCTTGAAATCAGCAAACAAGAAAAGTGGTCATATTTAGTCCCTCTAAAATCTATTTCCTTGTCTCCGATTCAAACATTGCTTTGTATGAGATATGATTCCAATAGTAAATTAATGAATTGTCAAAAAAAAAAAAAAATGTACTCATATACGTTTTTTTGGCATGACGAGCAAATCTTATGATTACTTATTTTCATGCAAGTGACAACCTCATATATACCTCTTTTGATGTGGAAGGACTTTCAGCCACTAAAATAAGTACTTGTACATATCTTTTATACATTGCGGGAAAATTTGTATTTATTTGCAGGTATATAAGTACCCATACTGTCTCTTTTGACGTGGAGGATAATTTGTGTTTTCACACAGATACAAGGGATGACATATTCGACTATATTGTTTACACCACTCATATAAACTTTTTTTGATGAGTATGCCTAGTATACTTGAAGTAGCCCCTTTTATGAGGATGATGTCGTGATGCTGTTGGATTTCATTGATGGGGAACCTAAATAATTTAATATAAAATTAAATTTCAAGCCTAAAATGAAAATTTGAAGCCTTTCTTAACATGGTGGGATGACACATTCGACGATGGTGTTTACATCATTTATATACTTTTTTTCTAGGTGTGGTGGGTAGATCCAGCATACTTGAGTAGCCTTTTATGTAGGGACAGCGTTAGGGTGTTGCTAAAATTTTATTTAATTCTTCAACTTGCATAAAAATCAACAAGATTGAATGATGTCATTTAAGCCATTAAAATTTAATCATCATTGAGTAAACACTTAAAATGATAATAAAAGATGAATTTGAAATAGACTTGAAGACTACTTTTCAAATGAAAGTTGCACTTAAAATGAAGTTATGAAATTTGCTATGAACCTGAATTTTCTTTACACACATGAATATAACTTTGCAATTCATCATTTCAAATGCTCTTAAAGTGAATCTAATTGAACACATGTTTGGATTATTAAAGATTTGCAATATGACTGAAATATAACCTTCAAACATAAATGCAATTTAAATAAACTCACAGGGAGGCTTTACATTATATTTAGTAGCTTATCATCGAACATAAGCCTTTTAATGAATTCTAGATTATGTTATAACTCAACAACAACAATAACAAGCCTTAATCCCACTTGGGTAAATTTACATGAATCCTTCATTGTGTATAACTCATTTCAAATAAATTGAAGAGGATCAAAGGAATTCAAAAGAGGTTCATAATGAGCTTGAAAGATTGTTGATGAGTGTGAAAGGAGGCTTTATTGAATGTTTACAATTTAACCAATTCAAAAATAAATGCAAAAGATATGCAATATTTTGAAACACATATCTCATCAACGAGTACATCTAAGATTCTATTGAATATTTCAAGTTCAATTACTAAAGAAGTAAATATAGACAATGATATGCTATCTCAAATTACAATACCTAATGCCACTGAATCTGCAATACAAATTTCAAACCAGATAAAAAGCGTTGATTCAAACCCTAAATGAATCTTGCATGCATTCTAAAGCATTCATATTGTTTAATATAAATATTTTGAAATTTGTGCAAACATTCAAATAAAATAAATCTTTTATGCATGTATTTTCATTCAATACAGATACTTCAAATCTCATTCAAAATATTGGATTGAAGTGAACCTTGCACATATTACGAAGCAAACTTTTATTCAATTCAAATGCTTCATAATTTGTGTGAATACTTGAAAGATATAAACTTTTGTATGAAGTATGAAATGACTTACACATTCAATTTGAGCATTCTAAGCTTTTTTTACAAGTGTTCTAAATTAACCTTCATTGGTTTGATGCAATGCTAAATGCCTAAATTCGAAGTATGAGGATGCTGTGCTGGTTAACTTAAAACAAATTTGAATTACCTGTATGTGTTATAACTAATATGTTAAATGTTCGATCATAAGGTATGAAAATGCTATGCGGGTTGAAATTACGGTCAATCTAAATCCACTCTCACCAAGATAATTAAATATGTTTTGAATAGTTAGCATTTACACTTGACTTTCAAAACTAAATCTAAATCTATTGAATATACATATTCTTGAGCAAGTTGTTATATTTATATAGTGAAATTATAAAGTCATTTAATCAATCTAATTCTCCTTTGCTCTAAATATTCAACCTTTAAATAGATAATTCAAGTAATCTTATTTTTGCTCAAAGAATATTATATTCAAAATTGTAAGACCTCTATCTTAAAATCAAATGAGCAACAATAGATTCAAACCATAGACTAATCTTTTATGTTTGAAATAAAATTAACAAGGTCTATTAAGTGATAAATCTTTAAATGAATTTAAATCAAAACAACCCATAAGACCCAATCATCTGTTAGAAAAGATAGAGTCGACAAGGTCCATAACTTGATCAATATACAAATCAAATCAAGTGATATTTAATTAAATTTAGACTCGTCTTCTGTTAGCCAATACGTAGAATTGAAAAGTCTATCTCGATAATAATTTTGTTGATTGTAGATTTCAACCGGAGGGGTTTGCTATTATCAATATCTCCTGAAATTACAATGTCAAATTATTTCATAATCAAGTCTTAATCAATTATGAAATGATTGAAAATATTTTATTCAATAATACTTATCAAGTGAAATTTAATTTTTAATAACTTTAGTAAAACTTCTATTCTCCCATTAGCAATTATTTGTCGACTTAGCTCATATATAAGTTAATGTTAAATCAAGTGTATTGTTATATTCAAATGCAAATAACTTCACGATAAGAGTGACGCCTTTTATGTTACGTTGACCTATATGTCGTTTAAAATTAAGTAAAAAAAAGGTTAAATGCTTAATCACGCGGAAATTAATTAAATTCGATTTGATTTGAAAATTCGACTTCATAATGCGTCGAAAGCATCAAAATAATTAAATAGAAAATATCGAATCAATTAAGGATCAATCAAATAATTAAAATCATTTTTTAATGAAATTATGCGCACATCGAAGTCGGGAAGCCCCGACAACGTCCGAACGACCTCCGTTCGCGAAATTGATCGCCGTTGTCGCACATCGATTATCAAACCAGCAAGGCTTCGGCAAAGTGTCGCGGTCGGTCAATTGAATCGACGTCGTAATTTAAACTAATTTCTCCGACCGTCGGCGTTGTCCGACCTCAGATCGCGAAATTGATCGGTAGTTGTTCGACACAAGCAAAACAAAAATTGACACCATATTGTTGGGGTTTATTGCATAAATTAATGTCACATAAAATAATATTAAATTACAATTAAAGGGAATGGTACGTTTAATCACTTAATCTCAATTCCTACTGCCGCTCGTTCAACCAATCAAAAGGCCGTTAAAAAAGGCGAAGCGGCGTTGACCCTCATTTCCGCCCCTACTCTTCGACTCTCCTCTCTCTTTAAAGCTCTGGTTTCTGCTCTCTCTCTCTCTCGGCGATCTCTTGCTCTCGGCTCTCCGGCTCTCCGCATACTCTCATGATCCCTCTCGTTCTGGCTCTCAGCTACGGTCGATTCTTCTCTCTCACTCTTGTTGACTCACGCTCCAGGCGTAAAACCGAACTTCCTGCGACTCCTCCCTCTCGGTAGCTCCCTGGCAGTCCTCTCCTCTCGGTTGAGCAGAACCCAGCCGAGCAACAGGACTCGATCCTTCTAATCACCCTTCCAACCAGAAACCCCAGGTTGTTTCGTTTCAATCTTAAGTTATATTTTGCTATGTGGGTTTCTCTTGAAGGAAATGGTTTGATTTACCATGTGTTCTATGAGTTGTCTGATTTTGGGTTGATTGTGGTTCAACTGGAAGGCTCTCCTTGTGGTTGGAGTGCTGTTGGAAAGCCTTTCTTCCTCCTTCCACCCGTGTGAGCCGAGCAAAACGAAGGAAACTCTTCTTCCCCTCTTCCTCCTTCTTGGCCGAGCTGACCTAGCCGAGCAGCACACCTGTCATTCAATCCTGCTGCTCTCTTTTCTAATTTTGGGAGTTTTATCTTTGTAGTTTTTTCTTTGTTTGGTAAAATCTAAACTAATAAAAAGAAAATGGAGCATGATCTTAGATTTCATAAGGCTCAGCTTGGATTTTAGTGATGGAAATCTTGCTCCTTTCATATTAATTAAAAGCTGAAATTCATTTTTTATGTTGTCTCAATCTCTTTTCAGATTTGAGGTTGTCATGTTGTTGTTTAAATGGGTTAAATATTGCAAGCTTTAGGGTTACCTTGCTTCTTTGCCTCTTTCCACTATTTGATTACTTGCAATCATGAAAGTGACTATCTTATTTAAGATTTCAGATTCTTTGGACTTATTAAATTTAGTGTGATTATTTAGTTTATCGGATTAAACTTTATATAATCACCATGTTAAAGAAGAAAGGTGAGGGGCGGTTGATTGACTTTGTTAGTATTGTGCTTGTTTTCCTCTCTTTTGTGATCACTAAGTCAATAAGCCTTTGAATCTGAAATGTGGCTTTGTGCAAGTTTAAAGCTTTCATTTTTGGTGCTTAGTTTCATTAAAGTTGCATCTTTTGTGCTTGTTCACACTTTACTGAAAGCAATTGCCATGTCTCTATCTTGCATTAAAACAATTATATGTTTCTTTGTCCATGAGTATTTGGAGGTTGGAATCATGCAAGATACATTGTTCTATCTTGCTCTTGAATTATGGGAGTAAGTTGTGATAATGAAATCTAGTTTCATTACAACTTCATCTTTGAAAGCTCACTTTGGTCATTAATATGTGATGTATGTTTCTTTCTCTTGATTTGAGGAAGAATGAAAAGCAAGTTTATTTTGGGACAAAGTATGATTTATATTGATTTTCTCTATTGCATCTTTTATCTTGCATACATATGAAAATGTTGAGAATTGAAGATATAAGAAATGCAAAAGTTTTCTTTATGATTATCCGTCAAGAAAAGATGAAATATATGATCTCTTCACCTTTAATTGCTATGTGGCTTTAAGAAAGATATGTCCCTCTTTATATTCAAAATGAGAAGAATGCTTACACGTGAAAGTTTATATTATTACATTTGAATATTTCAAATGCAAAATTGAAAATAGATGAAATGCAATGAAAATGCTTTCTTTTGTTTACATCTGAATGTGAGTTTTAAATTTGTGATATATATTACCGTTCTCCAACATGGTAGAATGCTATGCTATCAAAATTTCTACATGCCTCACGACATACACCTATACATGTCTTTCTCGACATGGGTGGGCCTCATGGCAAGAACCCCCACTTGGGGAGAGAGGTAAATTTTGACGCTCCTAATCAAATGTATGCGTGCCTTTCTTTTATTTATATGCAAATGAGCTTTAAATTTATGATATATACCTACCATGTTCTCCAACATGAGAAATGTTATGCTATCAAAATTTCGCCGCCACCCTGACATACACTTATATTTTCTCGACAGGGCGTGCCAGCCTTCATTCAGAACCCCCACTCAGGAGAGGGAGGTCGGTAAATTTTGATTATTTTGTACATATACAATTTATGTTTACGTTCACATCATTGCTCCAACGCTGAAACTGATAAGACTGCTCACGCTTTGTTCCAACGCGAGGAAATCGAGTAGATTGCTTCACGCTGTCCAACGCATGAAATGTCATCGAACCCATACACGCCTTTCTTCATGGTATACAATTTTTCGGCCTTTACCATTCTACCATACTCTTAAGATGACCCGAGGTCACCAAATTTTCAAAATAAAAAGAAGGTGAAATGTCATATATAAATGCTTATACTTTAATTTCATATACATGTGAATGCAAATTTATTGTTTACGCTTATAAGTATCCGCTCACATTGTTCCAACGCGGAAACCGGATAAGTACTGCACGTTCCAACGCGAAAATCTGTCAAAGATTGCTCACGCGTTCAACGCATAAATGTCGTCAGAACCCATACACGCTTTCGGCACAAGAATTTGGTGGTCTCACGACACCTACCATACACGCCTTTCTGGCTGGAAAGACCCCTCAAGATGTGGAGATGACGCCGGAGGTCACCAAATTTTCTTAAAAAAAAAGTAGATAAAAGAAAATATGAAATGCAGTTAACGGACTTAAATGCTTTTATCATATATGAATACTCACGCTCAATCTCCATATAACGTTATCATATTTATAAGTATGACATAAAGATTCTATCTATTGATATTATAATACACATTGACATATACGCTCAAACATAAATACTCCCTACTTTATCATTATTCACCAGATTTACATACATACACGAGACATAGAAAGACTTAAAACAAACACATATAAATAAATTAAATCTACCATATATGACATATATCAACAAGATATCAAAAATGGTTGTTAAAAGAAACTCACAAGATATGTGACAACTTAACCCTTTACGCAAGATTGAAAGAACCTAAACTCAGAGGGAAAAAGGAGAGTAAATGTAAGTACTTTGTGAAAGGAAATTTTATTTTATTTCTTCCCTCTCCCATCTATTCTTAAAGATCGACACATATACTTGTCATAAATCAGACGCATGAAACCATATGGAACGCCATTTCATATATCAGATGACATGTACGGACACGTATCCCTCAGGCATACTTATCTCTTTTTTTTTTCAAAAAATAAAGCCTTATAATAAATTTAATGAGTATTTGTCCCCACTCATGCACAGATGTGGAGGAGGTGGATTTTAATTAATCCACTTCTTTAAATGAAATACATATATACTCATATTTTTATATTCCCTCCCTTATCAAGAGAAATAAATTTGTGATTGATCATATGGCCTTCAAAATGGTTATTTTTATGTTTATTGATTTACATATAAAGAAAGTTTTAGCAAATCAAATGCCTAAACTCATTTGCCATTACTTTATGATCATCATACGCCTCAAATGATTTATTTTCATTTATTTCGATTTCAACATAAAGAAAGGTTTTGCTAATCAAATTTCTAAACTCATTTATTTCATTACTTTACGATTGATCATACCTTCAAACGATTTATTTTACCTTTATGCTTGATTCACACATAAATAAATCAAATCTTTTCTAAACTCATTTAGCCCATTACTTTACGATTGATCATATGCCTTCAAATCATATTTTTTTTATGTTGATTTGCCACATAAAGGCTGATTTTAAAATCAAATACTTAAACTCATTCTGCCATCATTTTATATTTGATCAAGAGGCCTAAAATAATTTATTTCAAATTTATACCATTGATACATAAAGAGAAATAAAATAATACGCAGTCATATATAAAAGAAGATGCTACATCTTCCTAGTCTTCTGACCCACCGTAACAAAACCCAAAAATCCTCTATCAAAACTCATTTGCATTACAATACGCCAAATACAAAAGAATACATCTTCGGGTTTAATAACAAACCCAAAATGTCAAATTGAATCTACGTTGATTTGGACATAGGTTTGGCCAAAATAATACGATATCATATTTTCCAAAGAATCATATCTTCCCTGCTTTCTTGACCGGCCCGTTAACAAAACCCAAAAATAAATCTAAACTCAAATCCTACATTTCAACAGACATTCAATGTCCATACAACATTTTAAAAGAACGAATCAGATGTATGAAGTTGCTCAAACATAGACATGTGCAGATGTAAAACAAAAGAACAGATGTTACATCTTCCCGTTTGTCTTCTGACGTCCGTTAACAAAACCCAAAAATATCATATATTAAAATCTAAACTCAAATCACTACATTTCAACTAATTCAACGCCCATACAACATTTTAAAAGAATGATATCATGTGACAAGTCAAACAATGCATGCAAGTTAGTATAAAACAAAAGAACAGATGTTACATCTTCCCTGCTCTTCTGACCGTCCCGTTAACAAAACTCAAAATCAAAATTTGACATCGAAACTTCAACATTGACATCTTAATGTCTACGCAATTTTCAAAGAATGATATTCATACGCATGCCAAGTAATTATTAAAATACAATAAGATGTTACATCTTCCTGCTGGTCTTCTGACGTCCCGTTAACAAAACCTAAAATTGATATATTATAAGAATTTCAAATTAATAATATCGGTAGTTTTAATCATATAATACAAGATATGAATCAACTCACATACTTCAAATTCAAACCCTCAAGAAAAGTCCCAAACCCGATCCTCTATGCTCAAACTAGACAAGGATTATACTTCGAGATAATAATTGCACCATCCGTAAAACCTGACAGATAAGATTTATCAATTGATATTAACCCTGATCGGTAAGTAATTATAATTAAAATTTCAATGATAAATGATCATATATTCAAATCTAAAAATCAATCATAAAACGATCAAAATTCAAAGAAAATAAAAAATATAAAAAAAAATGAAAATGAATTATTTAAATTAAAACTACAAAATAAATAAAATAAATAAACCCTCCGCAATTGTTTTCTTCGCGACAAATTAAGAAAATTTTGCTCACAAAGAAATTAACGCCAAATTAAATATATAACTACCTTCACACTCAAATATTCCTAAAGCTCGTAGGACGCTACTGCCCTTCCTCAAGCTTGCCGCTGACATAAGACCATAAATACGGTTACGACCTGAGCCCTGACTGGCCATGAGCATGACACCACTAAATTACCACGGCCAGCTCAGATGTTCTCTAACGCTTTTCGAACGAAACGTAGAATGATTTGGCCGCAAGAAAGTTCTATGTTAGCTAAGGCCGACTTATATTTGTCCTGGGACAAACTCCACCCTGCGTCTACAAGCGACACCTCGGACGACGTGAACCGCACGACAGCGATCCTTCTGGTCAGGTCGACTACCTCCTCGACTAAATGACTGCGATCAAGGATGACCGGACGCCATCGTTCCCCCACAAAAGTTTAAAGTTAAAATAATAAATTTCATAAGCTCTAAATTTCCACTCACCGCAATTATATACTTTAACGATTCATCGACAAATTTTAATCGAAAGTGCTTCTCAAGAGGTAATTAACATAAGGCCATATAGAAACCCTCAAACCAGATATAAAAGCTCACCAAACGGTAACGAAATCCTGCAAGTGTCTTATCTACTATTCATCTCGCTTTCAAATTATCATCGACACTTAAACAACTCTTTCACTCTTTCCTTTTCTTTTCCGAAAGAGGTCGGTGGCGAATTTTCGGATCCCACATGTTCGTATGATCTTGCCCTTAAATGACACCACATAAAGTAGGAGTTACGACAGTCCTCGATGCGACCATCATCACGACTCAATTATATTACGAGTGTACTCGTGATGTTCCTCATGGACTTAAGTTGTCTCTCTAGACAAACATCAACTTAGGTCTATAAGATTTTTCTGACGCCACAACTCACGGCCGACAATAATCTTTTGGCTGCGTCAATCCACTATTGACTAAGTAGACTAAATGAATTATGTACTGAGACGAAAAACCATGTGATCTTTTCGAGAGTCTCATCATTCCCCCAACCATCTGCTTTAAGTTAAAAAATGATGAATTTCTCAAAACTCCATTCATTGTTACTATGTGCTAAGCCTAACAACTAGCCTTAATTGAAAGTTCTCTTTCACTATTGGGAGGGGTAATTAAGTATAGGTGTTTGCGCCTATAAGAAATTTAGAACTAGATTTTAAGTCCTCACCAAATGACGGAGAAATCTATTGGTAGTGTCTGATCTACAAATTTCATTTGCCTTTTGAAAATTTGACTTGACTTTTAATTTAAAACTCTCTTCATTGAAAGGCCGAATTTTCGGAGCCTACAAATTGGTATGTGAATTTGTTTGTTGTCTATATGCCAGTGAACCGATGATAATAAATGCAATAGTTTATAGCTTGTTGATTCCATGATGGAAGGTTGAAATATAAGAATTGTAGCATTTGTAGAAATAGAAGACGGTCTGAATCAGAGGATAGAATGGTAGTTTAGAAGCAGAGATATCAAACCATAATACTGAAATTAAGTGCCTCAAGGAAGCGATGGAGCTGCTGCTAAGGAATCTGAGGATAAAATTTCACTTAAGGATCTTACTATTGTGGAGTACAAAGCACAGAGCACAGCTTTATGCAACAATGAACAAATTCATGCTAGAAAAATGGACTCTTGAAACTACGCTCAAAAGCAAAGTAGTTGTTAAGACAGGTCGCTAAGCAACTTTTAGAGAGAAATTTGAACCTTGAAATCATTATTTTGGAGCTGGAGATGATGGAAGGCCAGTTCAGAAGGATCTTATTCGTAATTTTTTTGTGAGATGATAATGTTGGAATCTAAATTTTGCAGCTTGATGAACTAAGAGAATATCCATGCTTGCAAGCTTCAAGCTTTAGAAGATTGCGTGAAGGAGTTGGAGGCTAAGAATGTTGAAGCTTGCAATGAGAGTATAAAACACATGTCTGGATTAAATCAAATTCCGGATGGATCTAAGGTGAAAATTGACAACTTTAGTGAAAGATGAGCTCAGTGCTAGAGTGAGCATGATCTCATATCAAATGCTGGGCTAATAATTGTTCTAGTATGCCTTAAATCAGTTGCATTTTGAGTATGTAAATGTCATTGAAAAAAATTGGAAGCAAGGAAGGACTCCGTGGAGTTGATGAACAGTGGGGGTGAGCTTGAAGAGGAAGTTGATAATTAGAAGGTCCTCATCTCAGTTGGTGCTGAGGGGAAGATAGAGACTATAAGGTAGCTATACTTATCTCTGAAGCATTTACGTGATGGATTCACTTGTTTAAATCTCCTTAGATTGGCAGACATTTGTTTTTTTGGTTTTGACATAGCATCACATTGTTTGTATGCAATAAGGAGTAAGCAAAAAATAACACACAAGTGAACCATGTAATGGTTCCATCTAGTAAAACACGAGTTCAGTGATCATTAGATCATATTATAAAAGGAAATATAATATTGAAGTTCTATGGTCAATTATAATGAGTCAATCTGGTAAATTCAATCAACATTGCGTTTCATCACTATTTTATAGGATTTGATCTATAAAAGTATTAAAAAAAGAGGGCTGCAGACCTCACCAACAATTGCAAGGAGATGAGATCACCAATGAAGAATGGCAAGGAAGTGAGAGAAAGAGAGGGAACTGTTTGTTATTTATAAGAATACCTACTCTGAAGTTGTTTATCTTCAATCCTGTCACCGATAAAAGGGATAACATTGCAGCATGTTATTGTTATGTCTGATTCTGCATCCGATTCAATTCCCACATTTCTGCTGAATAACTTTCTACTGTCTAAACTGCTGATTCCACTCCCACGTATCTACTGAAGATTTACACGTATACACACTTACCACAGCATCATTGGAGAACTATTTACTGCCAATTTTGCTCTCATGTAGCCGACAAATCCACTGCAGAAGATAATCTATCTACCAATTCTATTGAAAAATCAAACGAAATAGTCAAATGCTGTCAAAATAATTAATAAATAACAAAGGGTTGGAATTATTTTTATATAATGGAGGGTTAGGATTTTATAAGGGTGAAATCATAAATAGTATAGATTTTATTTGGCTGATTAATAGTATTATAGATTTTCTGCAATGGATTTATGATCTATATTTCTATTTGACATTCTTAACCCGTTTTGTAGGACATGCTTTGTGCTCTTGCTGAAATTTTAAGCGACAGGAAGCTTCTTAGTGAGAGTTATGATAAAAAGCTGAAGGAAGCTAAGATAGGAATCATGCAGATAGCACGATCAACAGCAGAATGGCTAGCCAGGTTTTGTACCACTGAATGTCGCAAAATAGGTAGCATAATGCACTGTATCCTCAGAAATGGTGACATTTTGTGCTCATTCTTGTTACATTGTTCGAACATTGTAGGGAAATGGGCTATCGCAGGTATGAGATAGAAGATGAATCTCTGTTGTACAGACCTTTTGTTAACGTGTACTTCGGTGCAGCATATGTAAAATGGCTATCTAATCATGATGGAAAGTAGGTTTGCATTTTCTTTAAATTTGTTTAAGTTGTATCATTTTTCCTTTACTTATGAGTACCATATTCTATGAAACATGATGGTCTTATTAACATTTTAATAAGCAGGCTATTAGGGAAAATGCTAACATCCCAACTTGTATTGACAGGCAAAGAAGTGAAGAATATGTTGCAAGAGCTTACAAAGGTGGCATAAAGAAAGCAACCCACAAGTCAACAGCGATATATTTTGAACGTTACTTTTCTTTCAAACGAAGCTTACCACAAAGGTTTCAATAACTTATCTAAGTATATAATAACAATTTCTGTTAGTAAAGATTAAATATTCCCTGCTACGGAAGTAGAGCAGTTTCATTTTTTCCTGAGTTTGCCATTTGTGAAGTTTGAATAATCATCTTGCTGTTTCTTAACGTCACTTAGGGCTGAGAAGTATCTGATCTAATCTAAAGCTAATTCAAGATCAAATTGGGTCCAACAAAACGTTATCTCTGTTTGAGCTAAACTTGGCTTGAGGATTGTTAGATTGGAACTTATGCGGGCTAGGTCTGGCTGATTGAGTCTAATCCAAGCATAAACCCAAGGGAAAACTGATCTGATTTTATCTTTGGTCTGTAAAGTGATGTTTGCTTTTTTTTCAAATTTTTTTTGACCACTAAGCTAATTTTATGGGAAATCCATTTTGCTAATTTTATTTTATTAAAATGATTTACTGATGATCATTTCAAAAGACCTGGACGCTTGGCTTCTCGTATAAGTCTAAGTAACAGACTAATTTTGTACAGTAAACAAAGACTGTGCTACCTCTTCTACCAGTCTAATTTGTAGAAACTTAGCGTCTTCCATGCTTGAATCAGATATTTTGTAGGATTACATATGGTTTAAGAGAAACTGATGGATGGAAGAAAGAGGAAGGGAGGGTGATCCTAGGTACAGTTTGGAGGATGTCGAGAGTTTTTTTTTTGTTAATTACTTTTTATCTGATAGCTGACAATACTTCTCCAGAAACCCTACAAAAGCAATTTTCTCCGTTTAATGTGTTTTTTAAAATATGTAATCTAAAAGGTCTCCAACTTAATCTACTGAAAATATAGATGAAGTTAATCATACTGTTGAAAATACTTCCTAACAAACCCCACAAAGCCAATTTTTTTTTTTATGTGCCTTTTGAAATATGTGATCTTAAAGGACGCCAATGAAGATTTGGATAAAGTTAATGCCTATAAATGCTAAAATCTGCACATGTGTATATTTGTTCGTTCGCAGACATAATATCTTGTGTTTTTTGCTATCACAATAACTGAGCATTTATGTAATCTGTAGCAAGTAGATTCTTAAATCAGTCAAAACAATGACTACATTTTCAATTCGTAGGAGGCAAAAAAAGTATAATGGCCATACACTCACACCCGACTCTCTCAGTGTTGATGCTCCAGCAGACGTGAAGAAAGGTTGTCGTTCTTTCCCTAATTCAACTTCTGCCAGATAGCTTTCAATTTGCACTAAACCATTGAGAAATATCTATCAAACATGATATCAATATTTCTTCATTTTTCTAGCTATTTTTGAGAATTTTTTTTTTATTGCTAGTGAGATTGGCTACTTGGTGAAAGATATAGTTTGCTAATGTTTGAGAATAGTTTTTTGGTTTAATTTTCACCATTCAATATGCTGTTTCATAAAATTCTATATTCTAACTTCTGATATCTCCCATATCTGCCTTAATGTGATTCTCATCATTTTATTTTATGTTTTTAATTGTCTCAGATGTTTGTGATTGTTTTATGTGGCATATTCTATGTATGATTGTCTTGATTGTGCCAAAAGTGGGATGTTCATCCCCATCAGTTGTATAGCCTCCCAAATTATTAAAAGAGCAGGATAAGAAAACAATATGGATGAAATTTCTTCAAACTTTAAACAACTTTAGAACAGATAATAGCTATTTCCTTATGATGAGTTAAAAAATACTCAAGTTCTGAACAATAATACTAAATCTTGAAATATGGTAGATGTCACCTGCTATTTGTTCATGCCATGGTCCCCATTACTAATTTGATATCTTTTTGGTCCCAAACCTTTAATTACTTTGACACGTGTACATAACAACAGATTAAACTATACTTATTTTGCTTAAAACTTATAAATGTGTTATTTCTATCTTTGATTTTTAATGAGCTAAAGTTTTCTTCGAATGCGTCTGTGCCCTTCATCAGACTATCTACCTTCATATATCCAGCTTGTCTACATGCCTTTAAGTAATATGTGCGTCATCATATTGCTATTCAATAGGCATTGTTACAGAAAGTGTCATGTGGCATTTTATAATGGACATCCTAATTTTGCAGTGAAAGAGGATGGATTAGAAGAGAAAAAGAAAAGAAATAAATGAATAGACAATAAGAAAGAATGGATGGAAGTTATATCATAATTTTGTGATGGAATATGAACGTTAGAAAATGCGCATACGCCAAATAAATGGAGGAAACGATACCATAGACGTTTGACCAATTGTGACCTTAAATTTTCGTATCCATTATTGTTTTGATCAGAATGTTGTACAGATACTTTTTTTGTAGGTACCATTGTAGTCTTACGTAAATAGGTGTAAATTTATTTTTTAGGAGTTTTAGATATATTGGCTGTGGTTAGTTTTGCTTTTTCTTTGATTCCTGTTAAATTTCTGCGCTATTATCTGTTCTAAAGCTGTTTAAAGTTTGAAAAAATTTCATCCATATTGTTTTCTTATCCTGCTCTTTTAACAATTTGGGAGGGTATACAACTGATGGGGATGAACATCCCACTTTTGGCACAATCAAGACAATCATACATAGAATATCTCACATAAAATAATCACAAACATCTGAGATAATTGAAAACATAAAATAAAATGATGAGAATCACATTAAGGAAGATATGAGAGATATCAAAAGTTAGAATATAGAATTTTATGAAACAACATATTGAATGGTGAAAATTGGATCAAAAAACTATTCTCAAACATTAGCAGACTATATCTTTCACCAAGTAGCCAATCTCACTAGCAATAAAAAAAAATTCTCAAAAATAGCTAGAAAAATGAAGAAATATTGATATCATGTTTGATAGATACTTCTCAATGGTTTAGTGCAAATTGGAAGCTATCTTGAATGAAAAGGAAAGAATGACAACCTTTCTTCACTCGGCATCAAGAGAGAGTCGAGTGTGAGTATATGACCATTATATTTTTTCTATCTCTTACGAATTGAAAATGTAGTCATTGTTTTGACTGATTTAAGAATCCGCTTGCTACAGATTACGTAAATGCTCAGTTATTGTGATAGCAAAAAACACAAGATATTATGTCTGCGAACGAACAAATATACACACGTGCAGATTTCAGCATTTATAGGCGTTAACTTTATCCAAATCTTCATCGGCGTCCTTTAAGATCACATATTTCAAAAGGCACATTAAAAAGAAAGGTTTGGCACGTGTGTATATTTGTTTATTCGCAGACATAATATCTTGTGTTTTTTGCTATCACAATAGCTGAGCATTTACGTAATATGTAGCAAGCAGATTCTTAAATTAGTCAAAACAATGACTACATTTTCAATTCGTAGGAGACAGAAAAAGTATAATGGCCATACACTCACACCCAACTCTCTCAGTATTGATGCTCCAGCAGACGTGAAGAAAGGTCGTCATTCTTCCCCTGATTCAACTTCTGCCAAGATAGCTTCCAATTTGCACTAAACCATTGATAAATATCTAGCAAACATGATATCAATATTTCTTCATTTTTCTAGCTATTTTTGAGAATTTTTTTTATTGCTAGTGAGATTGGTTACTTGGTGAAAGATATAGTCTGCTAATGTTTGAGAATAATTTTTTGGTTCAATTTTCACCATTCAATATGCTGTTTCATAAAATTCTATATTCTAACGTCTGATATCTCCCATATCTGCCTTAATGTGATTCTCATTGTTTTATTATATATTTTCAATTGTCTCAGATGTTTGTGATTGTTTTATGTGAGATATTTTATGTATGATTGTCTTGATTGTGCCAAAAGTGGGATGTTCATCCCCATCAGTTGTATAGCCTTCCAAATTGTTAAAAGAGCAGGATAAGAAAACAATATGGATGAAATTTCTTCAAACTTTAAACTACTTTAGAATAGATAATAGCTATTTCCTTATGATGAGTTAAAAAATACTCAAGTTCTGAACAGTAATACTAAATCTTGAAATATGGTAGATGTCAGCTGCTATTTGTTCATGCCATGGTCCCCATTACTAATTTGATATCTTTTTTGTCCCAAACCTTTAATTACTTTGACACATGTACATAACAACAGATTAAACTATCCTTATTTTGCTTAAAACTTAAAAATGTGTTATTTCTATCTTTGATTTTTAATGAGCTAAAGCTTTCTTCGAATGCGTCTGTGCCCTTCCTCTATATTTCTGTTACATTTGTCTCCTTTCATACATCTGCTCATAGAACTACTTATAACTCTTTTTTGGCTTACCTTTTGTATTAGGTGATAGCTGGGCATATTGGGATTTGATAGTATCTGAAGAAGACATGGATGAAATATGGAAAAATCCAGGTGTCAACAAAGAGTGGACAAAAACTGGTGAGCGACATGGAAGAGTACGGTTCTCCCAAGATTCTGAGGGGAGATCTTATCTTTCTCGGGTTGAGGTGAAGGTAAAAACTGAAAATTGTGACAGGATATATTCTTAAGACCTATGAATATAGTTTGAAATTTTTTTTAAATAAAACCCTTATGTTCTAAAATAGTTAACAAAATCTAATGAGCAATATGGAAACACATGGTCCCAACAAGATTATGAGGAGATCCCATATATTTATTTTCTGGAGTTGTTTTAAGTGTCAGCAGTAACCTCTTTGTGTCAGCCCCTGTTGTGAGACTATGATGTGATTTTATTCATGAGATGAACGCCATCCACGTGAAATTTTAAAGAAAGATACATAACATAAGGGGACTTTATCATTTCTTTTGGTATGCAATGCTATGATCACACTGTATCAATTATTATATATATATATTGCATCTTTTGCAGGCAGTTGCTGAAATCATCGTTTCACGATACTTCAATGAAAGATTGCAACCGGTAAGCTTTTCCACAAATTTTTTTCCATGTTATGTAATTTTGGTCAGGCGTTTTTGCCAGTTCTAATTTATTTCACTGAAATCAAATATGATTATTTATGCCCCTACAATTTCCCTGTTGAATCAATAAGAACCTGTGAGTACATTGACTTAGTTTGGTCAAAATCAAAGTGGGCCAACTGACCTGTCTCGATACAGCTCTACCTTGTTCCAATCAGGCCATAGCTCGGGCTTGGGCGGCATTTTCATTTTTGAGTTGGGAGAACATTGGTGGTGGGCTGATGACTACTCACCTCGCTCGCCTTTGCCCGGGGGTGCCTTCCTAATTGCATCACCCTCATGTTGGCCAAAGCTAGGAGGAGATCGTCGCAGTTGTACTAGTGTCATTGCTTCAAGGGGGACTCCACAAGTTGGTGTATGTGAGAAATCTTATTTTGATATGGAGGGAGCTTTTCAAAACTTCATTGTCAAACAACTAAGCTTAGATGGATTGCCAAAGAATGATCTAACCCTAGAATAAAAAAATAATCTTGAGGGTCAAATTAATTTCATTCAATTTTAAGTTAAAAAAAAATGCTACATCAGCTTAATTAAATGGAATAATTACTAGCGGGGTCCAAAGCTTGGTGGAAAGTGGAAGCCGTGCTAGCTATACTAGTGCAATTTGCATCGTGGCAACTCCATAGGTTGTTATAGCCATGCAATCCTACTTTGAGGTTGAGCGAGCTATTCAAAACTTCATTGTGGAATGACTAAGGATTGAGTCTTGAAGAATGATCTAACCTTGGAACGAGAGAAGAATCATAACAAGTTAATTTTATTTAAATCTATCCACTCATGCACTCTCCTCTCCCTCACATGCTCTTTCTCTTGATCTTCCTCTCCTCTCTTCTCTCTCTCACTCACTCTGTACTGCGTTGCCCTGCTCTATCACCTTAGCCACCGATTATCATCCGCGTTGTCCCTATTACCATTGACGTTGAATCCACTACCGTCGATGTTGGCAATCACACTCTCTCTTTGTTTCTTCCCTCCTCTTCCTCTCCTTTTTCCGTTTCCTCCTTTCTCTTCCTTCTACTTCTTCTTCCAGCCCTCTCTCTCTTTAACTCTCCTTTTCTGTCTCTCTTTCCCTTTCTCTCCCTCCCTCCAACTCTCTCACTCTATTTCTCTCTTTCCATTTCCTCTCCCCCCCTTCTCTATCTAATAGAAAAAAAACCAGAAGGGAAACAAATTTTAAAAAAAATAATCAAAGAAAAGAAAAAAACAAAAAAAACATTCCCGCCAACTCATCAACACCTTGCTCATATGTATAATGCAAAGAGAGGTTGTCAACACTAAGTAGCAACACGTTATTCAAATGCACCGAAGAAAATATATTATGCTTGCAATTTTCTTCATGTAGGTGACTTGTGCATGCTTTTTTGGCATGGTTGGAGGAAGATATATATGCACTTTTTTTTAGTGCAGTAGGAGTAGAAGATCAAATTATTAAAAATAATACCATTTTACACCTTTCTTAGCATGAAGGAGAAACCTATTTATATTTTTATGTAGGTACATGAAGGCCCATAATTTTTTAGCACTGTTGAAGTAAAAGATCTAGCCATGGTGTCTCTAATACCACCCATAACTGCCTAGAATTCTCGAAGATGCATCTCGTGTGGGGAAGAGCAGTGGCGGAATCAAAATTTAAAGAGAAGGGTGAAATTAAAAGAAAAATAGAGTAAATCAAAATTAAAATTTTAAATTTTGAAAGCAAAATAAATCAAAAATAAAAAAAATTATATGAAATCAACTTATAAATTAAGAAAAATATATTTTCTTAATCTAGTCATTATAATCAGGCATTTTGAATTGCGCCCACTTCAAAATCATCAATCATTTTCTCAATCATTAATTCTTTGGGAAACTTATTGTAATATCCTCCCCTGCAACATTATGAATTAACTTGTGAAGAAAATCATTTTTCATTTTCTTTTGTAGTCTTATCTTGACAATCTTAATTGCTGAAAATATATGTTTAGTTGTTGTAGTCAAAATAAACATCATCAAAATTAATTAAATTAATCGATAAATAAGAGGATATATATCAATTTTTTCTCTTTGCAATATTTGACATAAATCAGAAATTGTGAAGTGACTATAAAAAACTTGATTCTAATTAGCTTAATTTTTAAAATGATCTTTAAATGATCAATATCCATGAAATTTTCTATATTCATAAAATTTTCAAGATAAATTTATTTGCAAGTTGAAAAATATCATTAGTTTTAAATGATCAATATCCATCTTGAGGATCCAACACTAAATAAGGAATCAATAATTTTATAACATTCTTTAAATATGCTATTCATCTCTTGTAATTGTATATCTAAAAGGGTTTTAAAAAATGTTAACTTTATAATGAAGCTTTACTATAATAGCAATCCTTTTATGATGAAAGCATCCTCGACTACCAGAGTAAGATGCACTCATTTTTAGAATATTAATATTTGATTTTTTATAAAATTATTTTGCCTTTTGAAACAAAGAATATCATCATGTTTCTTTTAAAATTTGAATAAGTTTGGAAATACCATATGCATTATAATTAAATTTCAAGTATTATAAGTATTAAATTATTATGAAGAATTTTAGTTTGGGGGGGGGTGGGGATGTTTATGGTATTATATAATAATAAAGAGTTTAATAAAAATTTACGGGTGACGATTGTCTTTTCCAACCCCCCTAATTCTACCAGGGAAGAGGTTGGGATATTGTCGAATTTTTTTATAGATAGAAAAAAACAACATTAAAAGAACTTTTGAACTTAGAATGTAACTAAAGATAATATTATAAAATGACAAATAAATGTGAGCTCCGAAAATTCGCCACCGACCTCTCGATGAAGAGAGTATGATTTATGCGTCAGTGAAATTTTCAGAAGGCAGATGAAATAGTAGATAAGACACTATCCAAATATTTCGATCTCATTTTGTGAGGACTTTAGATTTGGTTTCAGGTTTCCTATAGGCGCAAGCACCTATAGTTAATTACATCTATCGAGAGAACTTTAGATTAAAAGGCGTTATACGCTTAGCGTGGCGTATAAAGATATCGTGAGTTTTGGAATGAGATTTATGAAATTCATTATATTTTAACTTAAAATGGATGGTTGAACGATGGCGTGCGATCTTGGTATGGCATCGTCATTTGTTGTGGTCACAGTGAGTGAGGAGGTAGTCAATCCAACCTGACAAAATGATCATTGCCAGTAGCCATGGGTTGCGTCGTCCAAGAAATCCTTGTAGGCCTAGGGTGGTATTTGTCTAAGGAGACAAGCTTGTGTATCTTAATAGATTTTTTCCCATCAAGTATACTATCCCTCAAAAGCGGAGCCATGGGGAACATATGCCTGATCGTGATATATGAGTCATTTGTTGATCACGATTAGAATAATATGCGCGTCATGTGAGTCTTGGTGCCCATGATGAGAGGATACGTCACGCGACATGAGATTATTTGAGAGTAAACATAATTGTGTACTTGATTTGACTTTGCTCCTTGTGAGCTAAAGTTTTCTTAATTGTCATCTCAGACAAATAGTTGGGAAGGTGAATTGGATTTTTAAACAAGTTTTAATATCAATTTCACTTACATTTATAACCAATAATATTTTAAATTATTCGCATTTAGATGATATCCAATCTAAGTCAATTTGTTTTGAAATTGTAATCATATTTTGATAGAAGTATCCTCTCCGGTTAAGATCTTCATTCAACTATCATCCGGTATTTTTTATTTGGATCTTTGTGACATTAATTTAATAATAAGATCGGATCTGGCCGTATATAATTAGTTTTATGCTTTATTAAGTTGAAGATATTATAATAAGATCATTAGATTTTTTAGGTTTGTTAACACGATCTAAGACCTGAGAATCAACCCAGACATCCTCGCGTTTAAGCATTCGGTAGTTGGGCCATGCGGGTGTATTTGATTCAACATTAATTTAAAACTAAAAAATTTGTATAATATTGTTTGTTTTGATTGAATTCTATTATAAGTATAAATTTTTAGATAAAATTTTGATAATATTTTCTGATCGCTCCACTAAATTTCTGATAGGGGTTGCACCACCATGCCAAGAAAGACATGTATGGGTGGTGTAAACATGGTCGAATCACATCCTCATATAAGAAAGATATGTATGGGTCTCATAAATACCTGTATGAAGTGCATATTTCCCCGCCAAGAAAAGGTATGCAGTGCTATATATTTCTGTAAGTTAAACATTAATTTTAGCTTTATTGTTAAATTTTCATTAAACAATTTTTATTAATCATGTTAGTGTAAAATTTGGCGATTAGCGTCGTCCAGATAGGCTATTTAGTATCTTTCGCCAATGTTAAGAAAGGCGTGTATGAGTGGTATAAATCACTTGAATCGCGCTCCCACCATACCAAGAAAGAAGTATGGGGCTCAGGTATCTGGAACAAATTTTCCCGCGTCAAGAAAAGGCGTTAATGCAGTACTTATACACCTGCAATGTTAGTTTAAATAACAATTTTATATTGTGGTAGAGTTTATTATCAAGTTGTGTATGTCCTCCTTTCGGTGTGAAGTTTGATAACATTTTATTCCGGCGTCGTCCATAGATACTGGTATCTTTGCTTTCCACGCCAAAAAAGGCGTGTATGGGTGGTATAAATCACGGCCTGAATACGCCTTCTCACCATGCCAAGAAAGACATGTATGGGTCTCTAAGGTACCCGCTGAAATAGATTTTCCATTATCAAGAAAGGCGTGTCTGATCTATACACATAATCTGAGTTTCATTCGCCAGCGTGTGAACTTATAGTCAACAAGCAAAATAGTTTCCGCGCAAGAAAGTCGTGTACAGGTACTCATGGTCATCACAGGCGAGCGACGCGTGTGCGTGACGCTTCGTGGGGCGCTCCTCAGGCTTCGTGGTCTGCGCGTCCGCGGTATGCGTGGTGTGCGATGAGCAGTCGACGATGATTTCTATGCACCCGTTCTGGCTTTGTTGCGGTCGCGGTCGTTTTGAGAAACCTACTGCGGACCGTATGGGTCTCAAGTACCATGAAAGAAGACATTAAACCACAACCGAATCGCGTCGCCCATGTTAAGAAAGATATGTATGGATCTCAAAATGAAGCGTATATTTTCGCCATGCCAAAAAAAGTGTCTGAATACTTATATATTTGCTCAGTTAAAATATTAATTTTAGTTTTATTGTTGAATTTTCATTAAGTAGTTTATTAATCATATGTGTAAAAATTTGGCAATATTTCGGCATTATCGGCGTCTCGTATAGAAGGCTACTTATACCTGCGCCCATTATGGAAAGGTGTGTATGAGTGGTATAAATCACTACTGAATCCCTTCCCATCATGAGACACTATAGACCCAAGAGGGTGGTGGGTAATATTAAAATTTTCAAAACTTAAATTTTAATTTTAAATAGAAAATTAGATTTTGATTTTATAATGATAAGATATAATTCTAAATGCAAAAAATAAAATACAATAAAGTAAATAGAGACAAGAGGCACGATTTTTCGTGGTTTATTTAAACCAAAACTACGTCGCCTATATGGGAATCCACTAAATGAAAAAATGGTTTACAAAAAAGATTCTCCTCCGGCAAACAACCTCTGTATATGTACTCTCCTGGTAGTCAACCCCAAAATAAATTTTCAACACAAAAAAAAAATACAAAATAATAAATTTTGATAAAGTAAATCTCTCACAAATATACCAAGAAATCAATTTCAAAAGTGATCTCACAACTTATAAATGATCACTTTCAACTCAAAAATTTCGCAAAATGCTCAAAAAAAAATAAATATCTTAAAGTGATCTTACTTGGATGTTTAAGTTATTATAATTTGTAGAATAATACAAATGATTTCAAAATAAATTCACAATATTCTTTTCATGATAAGATAAATTTCAAGAAGTAATTTTTTTTAACCAAAAGATTCTTTCAATTAATCTAATGATCACAAAATAAAAAATAAGTATATGATAGATCTAAGTTGGTAAGAAAAATTAAAAGAGAATCTAAAATATGAAAATAATTTCAGACAATAATTTATTTTAAAATGCTTAAAATAGATCTAAGAATAAATGATCTTTCAAATAAGACCAAAAGAAGAAATATTTAAAGAAATTTGTAGGGTAAAATTTAGTTGAAATAGATCCTAAATTATCAAGAGTTTTTCACCAAAAAAAAATGATTGCTTTGATGTGAAAACCAATGTTCAAAGACTAATCCACCAAAAAGTATAAATTGAAGAAGAAATAGATGGTGAAAATAGCATGAACAATAAGAAGTATTAAGATCAAGAAATCAAGTAATTTAAAAAGGCCGTTGAAGATGTTGAAGCTTCCAAACCAAGTTTGATCTTGCAATATTTGGAGAACACTTGGAAAGAACATTTAAGAGATTTTCTTAGATTTCTTTGGAGAGATTTTGAATTTTGAATGAGGGATCTTTCGTACAGAAGAGAATGAGAATTTATTTATAGGCAAGAATTTAAAAATTATTTCAAAGAAATATATTATACAACCTCATGATCATGTGATAATTTAATATTCAATAAAATATAATTTATATTAAACAAATATTAAATTTAGCGCAAAATTGTATTCACATGGGAAAGTCAAAAGTAATCACATGTATTCTTAATATATTGGCAAGCATCCATTATTAAAATCAAGTAATGTTTAAAAATCATAATAAATTCAATTTTAATGCAAATTAGTCATATAACCACTTATTTTAAAGGAAAAAATCCAGAATCAGATGGAGATAAAATCGATATGAATTCTTTGATTAAACAATGACTTTTAAAATACAAAATTTTTATATATTTTTGTTAATTTTGACATGTGATATTTAAAATTATGATATAATTTATATATAATCATAAATATGTTAGTTATCATATAACAAATTAAATTAAAATACCTAATTATATTAAGTAAATAAAATAATTATACTTAATAGTTATGATCATTTATTACTTTGACAATTTTATTCTTGTGTAGAAAAAATATAATTGAATGTTAATTAAATAAAGATTTATACAAATTAATCATTAAAATAGTATGTTAGGTTGTGAGCAAATTGATTCACGCCAAAGAACTCATATGAATAATATATAACCTAAAATCATGAGCTTCACATTATCCCTTTCATTCTTTTATTCGATTTCTTCTAACAATTTGTGAGATGTATTGGATATGTAATTAATTGATATATAAAACACATAAAAATATTCATTACATCCAAAGCGTTTGTTTGTTATCATAAATTAATCAAATTGACATTACGCTAATTAAATGCATTATCTTGAGCGGTATGAGCTCATATTGAAGCAGATTTTCATAGTATCAAGAAAGACGTAATGTACTTATACACAGATGTTGGTTAAATAACAATTTTATATTACAATATAGTTTATTATCGTATGTATGTCCCCTATCGGTGTGAAGTTTGGTAATTTACAACATCCCAAAGATCGCGTCCCATTATCGACTACTTTGGGTATCTTTGCACGCCCTGCCAAGAAAGACATGTATGGGTGGATAAATCACTACCGAATGTGATTCTATCATGCCAAGAAAGGCATGTATGTCTCTAAGGTACTAGAAGCAGTTCCAGCAAGAGGGGTGTTTTATACACATATAAGCAAATCAAGTTTTCCTTCTGAAAGGTGTGTATGAGTACTTATAGTCAACAAATCTAGGTTTCTGCCAAGAAAAGGCGTGTCAGTCTATGATTAACACGGGTTTGGTGTGCAATTATTCATGAGCACTGTGGCAGCATGTGCCGCATATCGCTGCTAGCTAGAGCTGGCGCGACATGGTGCCGCGAAAGTCAAAGTGATTTCTCTCTGATCGTTACAGAGAGAGAGAGAGAGAGAGAGAGAAGGTTTAGGGTTTTTTGAGAGGTATTTATACGATTTGTATTTTTTATTATTTTATTTGTCCTAATTTGAATTTTCACGACATTGTCACATAGATAATATATATGTCGATTTTAGGTTACTTTGATGTTGACGCCGGCCAGATCCGTTTAGATGGCCTTTTGGTTCAAGTCGGCGTCAAATCGGCAATTCGGTTATCAAATTTGCTTCCTTCGCTCGATATTTGCAAACTTCGTTTGAAGCGGATAGTCTTATTTAATAGGTTTCAATGTTTCAACGCTTAACGATCAATTTTGCGACAATTCGTTTGACGCGCTTCTTGACTTCGATATCGTGTGCGGTAGCATTGGTGACATGATTAGTTGGCCAGGTCGAATTATGCAAGATCACCTCTATTCAATTTGATGCGTTTTGAATCACGATGGCGGTCCGTTCGTCGATCGGTCGTTCGGTGATTTTCGGTGTCGTCGAGTGTATTTGACGATTTGCGTGTTTATTTGTATCCGGATTGCTTTCGATAATCACACATACTCGTCTAAATTGAGCGTGAATAGTTTCATTTGATAGGCTTTGACGTTTTGGCTAACATGATCGATTTGCGAGCGGAAGGTCGTTTGAAATCATTAGCTTCCCGTGCCTCGATATGCGTGTCGCGGCGACCGCTAGCGATCGGTCGTCGAGATTATGCAAGATCTGTCGATCAATTTTGGCGTTACGAGCGATGGCGGTCCGTTCGTTGATCGGAGATCATTTTGATTGATTTTTGATGCCGTCGAGTGCATCTTAGATTTGCTGAAGCTTCATTCAGCTTGTGAGCTGGATAATTCATGGAGGTCAATAATAAATATTCATATCAAAATATAAATCATGTTTGGTGAATTTAAAGAATCAAAATTGAACAAGAAATTGAGTTTAAAATGGACTTACAAGGGGGCTTTTTGTAAAATTGACTTGAAGGCTTGCTTGGGAGGCATGACTGAAGTTTTTGGATTTCATCGAGGATTTTATTGAATTTTCAAAACTCTTGAGAACTCACTTATTCAATTAGACTCGAATTGAGAATGAACTCAGAGAAGCCCTATTTATAACAAGATAATTAATTATGTTGGACCCACCACATTAAATGTGCTACAAAAAATGTGGTTGCTACAAAAAATGTGGACCCACCACATTAAATGAACTCACTCGCATCACGGGTTGCATGGTTGCTACAAAAAATGTGCATGTTACTTGCCGAACTAGCATATGTATGTCCCGTGAACGAATAGTATATCCCGTGAATGAACAATGCACTCATATGAACAAACAATATTCTTCTCTTAATGAGCAATGCGATTTCTTATGTGATTTGATGAAGATATTTTTAGGCAAGCCCCAAAAGCTTAAAAGATTAATATAACCTAATAAACAGTAGGATGATAATATCAATAGCTCGGCTAAACTTGTTGGCCATAATGGGTTAATGAATTCAATGAATCACACCCAATAGTTCAATGATTGATCATCTCCTAAACCCAATGTATACATGTAATGTAAGATGTGCATCCTGGTAACAGTGCATGATGCATCTTGAAAATGTATCTCTTCATAAGTCTCATATAATCAGTCTGATTTTCCTCCCTATAAGGACTAGGGTTGACAAGATCGAGCCTACTTAGCTAATCTAATTCTCCTCACTGGGACAAGTTGACAAGATTGATGCTTTGATAATATTTAAGTAATAAACTTCACCAAATTATTAATATGAATGATCAAATGATTTTCACTTAGATAATGACCATATCGATTGAAAAATTCAATCGGAGGAGATTTTATAATCAAAATAGTTTTAAATTCTAAATCAAATGAACCTGAAATTAATTAAAAAAATACAAAAATTTGATAAATTCTTTAAGTAGTTAAGTAAAATTTATCATTTAAAAGTTTAAAGAATCACACTCTACAATAGTTTGTTAGGGGTGACAATTTAAGAAAATTCTAGCTCACAAAAGAAAATAATAATGTCAAATCAAGTGCATTGTTATATTCAATATCAAATAATTTCATGTTAGTAAGGACATGATTCATGTCCATTGTCTGCGTGATCTTGTTGTCGAATGACACTATAAAAAAAAGTAGTCACAATATGATCTCTTTGACTAGATAATTTGTTGCAAAATGATACAATTAAATTATATTCATGACTATAATCTACCAGTTCCCCAATAGCTTTTCTTCTTAAGTCGTGAATCATAAAGTGTATTTGATAGGACAGATGCTCTTTGTTAATTAAGATTGACTTAAACTTATTCTCTTAGGAAAACACCCATCTTAGGTCTATAAGGTCTCATTAGATGATAAAACCTATGACTGCTAATATGGATCTTTCAATCATGTCGAATCTACTACTTGATCTAATTAAGTAGATTAGAGATCATGATAGTTTGAGATGATAGAATCATGAGATCTTGATCAAGCTCATCACCATTTTTCTCATCATCTACTTTATGTTGAATATGATGAATTTCTAAAATTTTAAACCCAATTTACTGCTATAGTAATTTACAATCTAACGACTAACTTTACTTGAAAGTTCTATCTCATTGTTGGCAGGGGTAATTAACTAGAGGTGCTTCTACCTATGAGAAACCTAGAATTAGATCTGAGACTCTTCCTCTCGATGACGAGGGACAGAAAGAGGTCCTCGCAAAATGAGACTAAAATATTTGGGTAGTGCCTTATTTTAAATCTAATCTGCCTTATGAAAGTTTGACTCAAAACAAACAAAACTCTCTCAGTTAGAGGTTGTGCATGAGTTTTGGAACCCACATCTCTTTAATTTTATATCCTCAACTCAAGAGGTAGAGGGTCATCTCCCCTTTACGAGTTTTCCTTACCTTGCTATTGTTTTATTTACAAAATATTGTCTTTTTGTGTTTATAACTTCGATATTATATTTCTTTAGTTAATGTTTCAAGTTGTTTTATTTCATGCAGCAAACTTTGGCAGCAATTGCAGAGATTTGTAGTCTGAGGTTTGTAAATGGACTGCGCTCGCATACTGGATTGATGGGAATTGACTATCCTACGGCTTTCTGGATATACAGGTCAATGCCTTAGACTTGTCGATGTAACTTCTCAATTGTGCTATTTGTACTCATTTTTAGAGGTTGCTCTAACCAAGTGCTTTGAAGTAGTTTCTTTTTCTTTCATCACTCAATTGAGCCAATATACATGGGTCATGCTTGGTTTCTACCCTCATTCCATCCCCCATTTAAGTATGTGTCTTCCCAACTCTCTGATGTAGTTGAAATCTCCTTATTTTACTCAGGGACCTTGGCTTTAAAGCATATGAAGTCAATTCTGTGGAAGACCTTTACAATCCATTTGTGTCCATTTACTTTGGAGCTGCCTACTATACTTGGCTTTCCGAATTTGAAGGAAGGTAAATATTTCTTGCACAATCCGAATGAATTTACAGCGCTGGATGACTGCAAATGAATTCCTCAAATAAAGTTCTGTTTCCATAAACTACTCTTTATATTAATCAATGCATAATTTCTATTCTTCTGTGGGTTTTGTATTTATTTTCGAAATTCTCCTTTTCATTTTACACCGTATTTGAAATCAGGACAAGAAGCCAGGAATTTGTTGTTCAAGCATATATGGGCGGGCCAGAAAATGTTAATTTGCAGGAGACGGGCCCTTTTTGGAAGAAGTTCCAAGAGGCTCTATACTACGAAGTACCAAAGAAGTATGTTCATTTGCTCTTTCATTCAATAAATTGATTTAATTATCCACAAATTGTATTTTTTTTAGCATCGTCAACCACTGATGATAATTTGTGTTCCTTGGGTTGAAGTGGTTTCCCCGTTCTCTCCATTGTTTTTTTGCCTTATCCAGATCCATTATATGCATCTTAATTAAAGTTTAATGAATCTTAACAGGGAAAGAAGAGGCTGCTGCATCTTATGATCTTTGAGCATAATCTAACCTCGAGGGCTCTACTAGGTAGGCCATTCAAGATGGATTCATTCATCTTCATCCAATGATTGGTTATGCTACTTTTGTTGCTTTATACTCATTAGGCACCCCAGCTTATGCAGTGGAGTTTTCTTATGTTAATGTTTATTTGTTGACTTTCATATATATTTCATAAATCGAATCAACACAGGTGGTGAATTTTATGAATTTCAAGTGCGATGTCATGTAAATCGAAGCCAAAATGCCTCGATTGTCATCAAAATTAACTGAAATATCATCTGATTCAAAATTGGAGACCTTTAGTACGCCCGGAATGTAAAAATTGCTTAAGAGAGACTTCTCATGTTGTCTAATGGTCCCTCGATAAAAAAGACAAGCCGTTGAGCGGTTTCATGTATATCAAAGTTAGAGGGTTTGAACGACATCCAAATGCACTTTGTTCATAAAATTGACTACACTGATGTTACTAAAATGTTGAAATCTATCAAATGGGATCCTCCGTAATTGATTTGATTGAGTCTGTGCAGGTGTTGAGCTAACAAATGCGTTTTCTTATAATCCATATTGGAATTGACTCGATCTACACCAAACTCATTCAAATGATATTCGATCGTTAATTGGACTGCACCGTTATGTCCAGAACACTAAAATTACCTAGAGTAAACATTCGGGGTTGTCACACAAGAAAGTTTATCAAAATTTGCTCTTTGTTGTGGTGACAACACAAATCAAAATGCATGAATAATGATAAATGAGTGTCTTAGAAAATTATTAAATTGAATTAGCTAATATTTATATTTTATTATAAAGCTTAAGTTTATTAAAAAATACTTCTATCAAATCTTCCTAAATTTCAACCTGCCGCTCAAATTCAACAAAATTCTGGAAAATCTGGCCGACCCATCCCTCTCTCAACTCCATAACTCAAGTCCCCATTGGCATTTCCGGCCTTCCTCACTCTCTAGCCTCCCTCCTGGTCGCACGACACCACCAAGACGACCTCTTCAGCCATATTCGTCGATCTCTTGGTCGAGCACTGTTGGATTTTTCTCCCAGGAAGCTCGTCGGGCAGCTGGATTTCACACCTGCTAATTGCAGGACGTCAGCACTGGCGTCGCTGGTGGTTTCAGTTCCCTTCAAGCAGTCGCTGCCGCCTATGCAGCAACAGTAGCAGCATAACCAGATTCTTGCCGTCACTGTCTATTGCACGACCTTCGATTCCTACGCCCCCACAAACAAGGTCAAAGCTATTATTTGAGATGAAATAAGGCACGACAACAAGAAAGAAGAACTGCAACTGCAAACACTCACGATGCTTAAAGATGAAGACATGCCAAATTGCTTTAACATGTAAACATAGTAAGGGCTGCTATTGCAAGAAGTCAGGATGTCTCAAGAAATACTGAGTGTTTTCAAGCCAACATTCTCTGTTTTGATCATTGCAAGTGTATAGACTGCAAGACTTTGCAGGAAGTAAAGAGAGGAGGGGACCCTTTTTCATAGTGATCATGGGAATGCCATGACTTAACATGCAGCAAGCAGCAATTGCTTCTTTGAATAGAGCTATAGGTTCCTCCATCTATGCATCACCTACATTAAAGATGAGAATGAACCATGATATTTTCTTTGGATTATCAGCTAAGTATCAATCTATTCCCAAGCTTGCACAATGCCCACAGACTTTTGGGCCTACTTTTGTTTCTGCCCCTACAGGTCGCGCCACAATCTAAATTCAACTTCATTGGGGTCTTTCCAAAATTGCATATAGACCACTATTGGCTGATATTGTTCAGAGAGGATGTAAAGGGGCTATGCAGGCTTTTGATAGTAGTATCAGGAGAGGCTGCCAAAACAATTGCAGGGGAAAATCTAATTACGTGCCTTTCTTGAAGTAGTGGGGAAGAGGATTGTTGGTTGCTAAAATAAGTACTTGAACATATTTTTTTTGTCGTAGTGAGAAAAATTATATTTTTGTGCACATCGGAGGCCCTATATATGCATTTTTTGGCACATTTCGCTTGTGGTGTTTACACCACACATACGCATTTTTCTTGGTGTGTTGAGCAAACCAAGCACTCTTGATACAACCCTCTATAAGGGAAGACGTTGGGAGGTTGTTGAAATATTGTTGAACATTATATTGACAGAGAATTTAAATATTCTAACATAAAATGAACGTTAACCCTAAAATTGGAATCTAAATTAAAATTACATGTAATTGAAGACTTATACGTTGCTTCTTAGAAGCACAATAGAGGTGAGAATACCCCACAGCCGTGGTGTCGCAAGACATATCATACTTCCTATAAACATGCTTGGAAGACCTAGTATATCTAATGTAGCTCTATTTACGAGGACGACACTAGTATGCTGTTGAAATTTCATTGTATTTTACTTAAGTGGATTTATTGATATCAAAAGTACATTTATCACTAAACGCTTATGCCCCCCAATGATTGTTTCCTCATATTAAATATTTCAGTTTTATGACCTTGCACTGTAATAGAGTGCAATACAATATCAATCCGTCTACCTTTTACAGAAGTCTCAACTATTTCATAAGCACATCTGTTGATTGCTAATGTCTGTTCAAATTTTCCAACTTACTAGCCTGAAAAATACATCGCCGTAAGGAGTTATAAATTGCAGAAGAGATTGCATTAAAAGATGATTATGAACATGTTTTGATCAAGTGGTTCAAGTTTCTTGATGATGAAATCATTAAATTTTATTTTTAAAGAACAACTCATTCTTTGTAAATATTTTGTCATTCTGACCTGATTTCTTGTCATTCTTGTTGCAGCATGACTACCATTATTTAATTCTGCATAATACCTACGTCAAAGAAATTTGATGTCTTAATGGCTTATATTCTGTCTACAGCTCACGGGTTAGTTCCAACAAATCTCTTCAATCTCTGCCATTCCCTATATGTATTACCTCCTACATAAGCAATGCTTTAAATTTTCTCCGTTCTATTTCTGTCATCTCATGAGTATGGTTTTTGATTCTATAGTTCATAAATGTAGTAGCTCCTGATATTTTGGAACACTTAATTTTCATTTCCTGTAAACCTCAAGAACAGGATATGTTGGTGAAATAAAATTTCATTTTTTTTCCCCACAGAACAAATAAGTTCCTGTGTTAACTGTGAAGGGTTCATTTGATTGATATGCTTTAAACAATGATGAATTTAGCTAATTCATCATTTTATTTGATTTAATTAGAGACAATTTGAATTTTGAAGCTTTAAAATTTTTTAAAAGTGTCGAATTTATTTTTCACATTTAGTCAGAATAAAAAATAAATAAATAATCAGTAAAACATATTTTCTCAGATGAGCCTTTGTGACTAACCAGAGCTGGGGGTGTAAAGTGGGGATTATAGCTTTGGACCTTTGGTTAAGCGAATATATTAGCTTTGGTTAGCGTGCATAATGCCAATTTTATATTTCTTGGGCACATAACCACGCATATGTGCACGGCCCCACGCAGGAAGCTAAAGAAATATGAGATATATGACATAAAAATAGGAAGTATCCTGCATGAGTCCAAGAGTTTTTGGCTTCTTTTCTCCCGTGATTATTGTAAACATAATAGAAGTCTTTCATTTAGTACTGTTAACACACCATTAATTACCCCTCAATAATTCAGTCTTAATCCTCAGCTTGCTTTGTAATTTAGACTAATTTTTTCTTATTTAAATATGAACATATTATTATTGAATAAATTAAAATATCTTAGCGCCAGTTACCTCGACAAGTATTTTACACCATTTGCATGCCAAAATGGTTTATGTATATATATATATATATATATATATATATATATTAAAAAAAGCCTATATCATGAATATAATTATTTATAAGTTTGAATGGTTAATCAAAATTCTGAAGGGACCGTCACCAACCCCTTCTGCTTTTCAAAAGATGCTGTCAGGTTCCGTCCCTTATTTTTTTTTTTTTGGAAGGGGTATTCATTCAACACCCCACTTATTTTGTAAGTGTAGATTTCATTGTGACTAATTTCACGGAGATCTAGTGCTACATTCATCACTTATATATATTAAATTTTCACTTAATTTTTTTACTTAAGTATAAACGCCTCCGTCTTAAAAAAGTCCGTCCCTTATTTGACTATTGGCTTTCTTTATTTCCAGCCGTATTGATTGCATCATATTTTTATACTTAAAAATACTGGTCCTTGATGTGGTCAAGGTAAGGGATGCCTTCTGTGCAGGGCATGCACTTTCATTGCCTATTGTTAAGTTAATTTTATTCGTAGCTTTGTACTTGTTTTTACCCCCCTTAAGCTCATACTAACCTATACATTATATAATGGGAAATAATAAATCAGATGAATATTTTGATCAAGAATCGTTCAAATTACATAACTCTGGAGTTAAAATGAAGGGCAGTTTTATAATCTTCTTAATATAGGAGATGATTTAGAATTATTTATCAACAAACGTAGTTGGTCTTCGGGTAGAGAGATTATTACGTGTGGAATTTATATGTAGTTATACTTATGAAATCTAATAATTTAATATTATATATTGCTTAATTAATATATAATTATTATGTATTGATTAAAATATTGTGTATTATAGTAATATATATATATATATATATATATATATATATATATATATATATATATATATATTAATTTATAATAATATATAATTATTATGTATTAGTTGAGTTTCTTATGATACTATGTTATTGAAGTTTGGACTTAGAAGTTACGTTAGGACTCTGTGCATAAGAATTTTTCTGGGTAGATATGTACTCTTTAGAATATATATGTGCACACACACAAACTAATTTAAACTGTTTAAATGTGAGAGAACCCTAAGGTTATAAATTTAAAGAAAAATAATATAACTTGGTATTGTATTAAAGAAAGGTTCAAGATTAGTTATAATCATTTCAATGTGGACATCATAATTCATGTCCAAATAAATTTTAATAAGGGTTAAACACAATGATAATCTTTCTAGCTCACATCTTGCTTGATTTGTGGCATTCAATCAATCAACTCTCATAGAATATAAATTTCATAAATATCAATATTAAAAATTTTAATAGAGATCTAACAAATAAATGGATTCAATTTTGACCCTTGATCAAAGAAAAAAAAAACATTTGTATTTTATTTTAAAAGATTTGTGAGATCTTATTTTAGTGCAAAATATATATATTTCATGTGCTTTATCCCTTTCATAATTATTTATGATCCATAATATTAGCCGCTATGGTCAATGCTTTCATAATTAAAGTTAAACACATTATGTTTTCCCAGAACTTTATTGTATTAATCAAAGAGTAAAGTTTTTTTTTTTGGTTGTTTGTTTGAGTGATATGATTTCTGTGGTTTTGGTTGTCATTCTGAAATAGAACTTTTCAATTAAAGAACCCATCTTAATAAAGCTAGAATAACACAAAATAGGAGAAATTATTCACCGTCTCTTAATTGGTGGAGAGAAACTGAACCCTCAATCGAATTCTACAGGAGACAGCCTATAATTAATGGTGGGGAAATCAAGTGGGGACGATAATTTGTGATAAATGTGATCTTGACTCTGGGATTATTCCGATGATATACCACAGATGGGTGGGGTGTTGGGTGGATACCCATTGCAAAAAAAAAGGAGAAATTCCAAAGCTTTTGAGTACTTCTGTAAAAGAATCATTAGATAATATTTTTATCTTTATTAGAGTGTAGGACCAAATCAACTATATGAGGAATGCCTTAACATCAAATTTCATCAGTCTGATTATATGTCTTGGCTGACGTCTATATGATATTTTCATCTTCTATATAAAGTGGCCTTTGGAATCTCTGTTCATTTGTTTTTCCATTATTGCATATATGATTTGTGCAATTAAATTTTGATGGGATGGAAAATAAAAAAAGAAGGCTAAACTGCGTATGTGAGGAAAGCAGGGGAAAAAGATAATGTCTTGCAGAACTGTAGAGAAACAAGTGTATTGTACCCACCATTTTAGCTAGGTTACAGAATCTCCTAGCTCTTGTTTTCTCATCAAAGTGGGATGATTTTAGGAAAAATAAGTAGGTGTTTGTGATTAAGGCTTTGTTTGGGAGAGCTTTTTTAGTGTGTTTTACTTTTGGGAGGGCTCCGTTTGGATAAGCTTTTTGGATTCTTGAAATTTGGTTTAAAGTCTTTCAGGATTATTCTTTCTTTTGAAATTTAAAAGCAGTTTTGATGAGAGTTAAAACTCGGTTTAAAAGCACACTATTCAAATAGGTATCAAAATTAAAAATTCAAACTCTCAAAAATAAAACGCACTAAAAAACTCTCCTAAACGGAGCCTAAGTTGGTTCTTTTAGGATTATTCATATTAGAAGTGGGTGGGGCCCGGCTGGACGCTCCTTAAAAAAAAAAAAAAGTGTACCGTATATCTGCAAGATTGCTTTGAAGAGGCTTGAAATGTAATTTTGATAATTAATTCTCTTATTTTGAAAGAATAATAATCATGCCGTTTGAGCTGTTATATATATATGAATTTTTTTTTAAAAAAATATGTTGTTGTATTCTAAATGACCTGCGATGCTCTAAAAATGAACAAAATTGAAATTAAATAATTATAAATAGTTAACATTATGATGGTAATGAAACTCTGTCCACCTATTGCTAGAACTTATAGCCTATAAGCACACTAACACTGGAATTTCTAGTTATATAATTGATACATCCTCAGAAAATTAGTCTGTCAATGAATCTGAGCATTTTAAATCTTGATCTAATCACCGATTTTAGCAAACTTACGGTCAATGATGCGTCTCGATGAGGCGAACATAACAACAGCATAATTACGTCAGAGCTCGAATTTCGGATCAAATATCGAACATGAATGGATCCCGATCCGCCAAAATGGTCACAAAATACATATGTATGGCCGAGCGTCGTCGCCAAGACGAATCCAACGAATCCAAGATCACCCAATTCCATCACGCACCGTATCATCAAAATACACCGCTCGATCGAGGATCGCTTCCGTCGTCCATGGGGAGTGGTTTGATTTTCCATGTATTTACAAGACCGCCACTCTTTCCAAATCTATAAATAGCCTCCATATAAAAAGGACTTTGGAGACCAAGTGAAGAAGGAGAGGAGCTCAAGCAAGAAGGAGGAGCTCAAGCTCAAGATCCCCGAAGAAGATCGACCACCGCCGTCGGCTGCCAACCATCACCGTACCACTACTGCCACCGACCTCGCCATCGCCAATCACCTAATCGCTCAGATTTGCCGTAAGTTGTTCCCTATATTTCGCCGTAAATTGCTCTTTCCACCAAGTTCCTACAAGTTACCATCACCGCCGCCACTAAAGAACTATTACAACCTCGCTTGTTACATACTGTTGCCTTTCAGTACCATCTTGTAATCCCTTTATCTGGAAGATTCAGACTTCGAGGCATATACATAGTGGAACATTTTTTGCCAGCCCTGGTTTTTTTCCTCTTTCGAGGTTTTCCACGTTAAAATTCTGAGTTCTCTCGCCATTTTTTAAATACCTGTGGACTAATCAACAAAGCTTATGCATACTTTCACTCTCTACCGGTCTTCCCAAGACGCAATGCTATGCCTCCGGAAGAGACTCCTCAATCATACTTTTATAACACCTACAAAGATGACCATAAAGCAATCTTCGTGAACACTCTCTCGCCTAACTCCCGCCACTCAAAACCAATCTTGAATCGTGGACGCCAAGCTTCCGCCTCCTCTCTAATGGGCATGACCACAAGGCACGACAGAATCTTTAGAGAGCGCGAATGGAAGAGTCTCAAATGAGATGATCCGACTTTTACGAGAACACAACAACCTCCATCACGCAAAATGCACCGCCCAAGATCGATTATTACCGCAGAGGACAATATGTCGCTTCTTAGACGCCAAGTTCCACCACCTCCAAACCGTGGATGTCAACTTCGACACCGCCAGCTTCCACCCATCCATCACGCGTACCAACCACTAATCCGCCATTATTACGGTAAGATTCTCTCCCTGCTGAATTCTACTGCCATGTTATACATGCGTAATTACCGCTGGTACGAAGAACTCCATCACAAAGACGGAATCATATCTTCTCTCACCGCAGCTATCGAGAGTCTTCTCGTCAAGTTATTCTTCGACATCCCATCCCCGTAGGGTTTAAGCTTTCCAAACATTGACCCTTATGATGGAGTTATCAATTCTTACGAACACATCAATTACATGACCATCATGAAGAAGCTCGACATGTCGCTTTGTCGTCTTTCCTATTACTCAAGCGGACAAGCACTTGGTTCTACTCTCTTCCAAGGGGATCTATCCATACCTTTGATGAACTCGCCAAAATCTTCGTGGAATGCTCATTGCAAACCAAGGATCATCAAAGACTCCTCCCATCTCTCCCAAGATTCCAAAATGAAGGTGAATCACTTAAGGAATACTTCCAAAGGTTTTCCTTAAGTCGCCAAATCCTGGGTGTACCTCAATTATTAAGAGGAGTTTTTCGGAGGCCCGTGGCCTTTTACTCATCATCACTAATGATAGACACGGCCCGCTCATATGCCGACTTAGTTCATCGTGGAAGCACAAATCTCTGATGATTACGCCCATCGCAAACAATTTGAGCAATCCGTGAAAACGTAAGAGTGCTCTAGAAACACGATCAACACTCCTATCAAAAGAAGCAACGCGTACAATCTCCTCCACGCACCCACATATCAACTAAGTGAACCACACTTGAAAAGAATTACACACAACACATCTCGTGTTAACCTCCTAATGGCCATTCGAGATGAAGAAAATATCAAGTGGCCGCATCCAATCAAACTCGTGAAATCGAGCAATATTGTCACTTCCATCAAGTCGCGACATACTACCGGCATGCAAACAACTCAAAGAAGAAATTGAGAGGCTCATTCAGTGATATCTACGCCGATTTGTGAAGAACCAATCGACACAAACAAACATGCCTTCAACTGGGGGGCAACAAGGACAATCATCACAGAAACAACAAAACAATCATCAAACAGTTGGAGAGATTGAAACAATTGCAGGAGGACCAATACTATCTAATCAAGTTCTCGCTTATCTCAAGAGCCGAATTAAAGAAGTCTCACTCCATCACTTTTACCGACTCGCACTTAGAAGGAGTACATGTTCCTCATCAAGATCCACTTGTCATCGGGGATCGTGACCCATGCTATAATGTTAAAAGGATTTTAGTGATAGTGGGAGTTCCGATGTCCTATTTTACCCACGCTTCGAGCATGGGCCTCTTAGGGAAAAGCTCCAACCTCGCAGACCATTGACGGGTTTGACAACCGCCTGCACAGTAGAAGGGACGATCACTCTTCCTTGTTCTGAGAATTCCCCAAATGACTCATTCAATCCAATTTATGGTGGTCAAGTCGACTCGCCTATAACGCTATATTTGGAAGGCCCCTCCACAATCTTTGGTGCAATCACTTCAATATCTCATCTTAAGATGAAATTTCCAACCTGGAGTTGGAGTAGTCTGTGGAAATCAACAGTGTTAATCATGTTACCTCGTGACAAGCTCACGCCTTCCGTGACCTTTAGCATTGAAGATTTTAATTTTCGGATGAAGGAGCACCCCACAAAGTATCACCAGTAGAAGACTTACTTCCATTACATTATCTGATGACCAACCACTACAGCGCAAGTAGATCCTCGCTTTCAAAGGAACAAAGAGAAAACTACGTAGATTTCCTACGTAGAAATCAAGACATCTTCGCATGGAGTCCGACTGATATGCCGTGGGTTCCCAGGTGATCATGCACTCCTCAAGATTAATCCAACATCCAAACCGATCATCCGTGAAGCACCGACGTGCTATTGAGCATGAAGTTAACAAGTTCTTGAAGCGGATTCATAATGAGAAGTATATTACCCTATATGGCTAGCAAATGTTGTCATGGTTAAGAAAACAAATGGAACATGGAGGATGTGTATTGACTACACTAACCTTAACAAGGCTTGTCCAAAAGATAGCTTCCCCTTCCGAATTGACCAATTGGTCGACGCCACGCCCGCCATCAAATGCTCGCTTCGACGCTTACTCCTATATAACCAAATAAGAATGGACCCTATGGATGAAGAAGCCACGATTTCAAACATATCAAGGTTTATACCGCTACCAAGTTATGCCATTCGTTAAAATGCGTGCTACCTATCAACGCCTTATGAATATGGTTTTCAAAGGCCTATCAAAGACGATGGAAGTATACGCGACATGTTGGTGAAAAGCCCGAAGAATCACAACATATCTCCGACTTAGAAACGCGCTTCAATCTTCTTCGGCGCTTATAACATACGGCTCAACCCCACCAAATGTGCCTTGGGTTACATCGAAAATTCCTTGGGTTTATGGTAACCCATCGCGAGTAGAAGCCAACCCCGAGAAAATTAAGGCTCTCGAGATATGACCCTCCAAAGAATATCAAGGAAGTTCAACGCCTAAATGGGCTGGATCGCCGCCTCTATCTCGCTTCTTAGCTCGCTCGGGGACAAATACTTGCCATTCTTCGTAATATTAAAAGGAGCAAAAAATAATAATTTTCAATGACCAATGTCAATCGCTTTTGAACAACTAAGAGAGTACTTAAGATCTCCCCTACCTAAGCCTATTCAAGGAGAAATATTATACTTATATTCATGCTTTCCCCACGCTAATAAGCTCGCCTTGATACGGAAGTAAATGGGATACAACGACCAATTTACTACGCCAAGAAAATACTTCGATATAGAAAGTCGCTATCCACTGCATGTATGGCATTAGTAGTTTTTCAAATAAAATTAAGGCCCATACTTTCAAGCTCATACTATCGGTGTTTACACTAATCTACCATTAAAAGCTATCCAGTAAACCGGAAGCATCCGGAAGATTAATTAAGTGGTCGTGGAATTGGGAGAATTTGACATTAATTTTCTACCGACGACATAAAGTCTCAAATACTGCATTTCATAAGAATGCACCGCCCCAACTCCAAATGATATGTCTATCACACGCCCTTATTTCCTCAATGGACTCTCTATGTTGATGGAGCTTCAGAAATACCGGCGAGTCGAGTTTTACTTATTTCCGTAATACCTTAGTATGGACTTCGCTTAAAATTTTCTCACTAACAATATGGTCAATACGAGGCCCTCATCGCAGGTTGAGACTCGCCATCGACCGCAAGACTTAACAATCCATACCGACTCCTTGTCGCTTCTCAAGTCGAGGGTGACTACGATACCCATAACCTCGCTGGTACACACGCCGACTTGGTGAAGTCTCTCCTGCCCATCTTAAGGCACATCAAATCACTCACATACCGCTGGAGAAAATACTGAAAGTGACGCCTCGCTAAGCTTGCTACGTCCGCTACCGGAGATCTATTCAAGAGAAAGTATATTGAAGAAATATATTTTCCCAGTATTCAGGGACCATGGGTAATACAAACGATTGATGAGGTGAAGGAACCCTCATGGATGGACCCCATCATGTCTTTCCTGCAAGAAGGAAGCCTCCCCAAGACCCATCGACGCCACTCGCCTCAAGACAAGCAAACTTTGTTATTATTGGAGGTGAACTATATAAACGAAGCTTTCCTGCCATACCTCAAGTGTCTTCCACCATCGTAAGTCGACTATGCACTAAGAGAGGTTCACTGAATATGTGGAGAACACCAGGAGGAAGGGCTTAGCCCTTAAAATTATAAGGCAAGGATTCTATTGGCCTACAAAGTGAAACAAGATGCCCCTGAGTTCACCAAAAAATGTGCTAGTTGTCAGCATTCAAACCTTCCTCACATCACACGTAACTTTCATCTCTTCAAAGCCCGCCTTTTGCTCTGGGGAATTGATATAATGGGACCTCTTCCGACAAGCATCGTGACAAAGAAAGTTCATCATTCTAGCCGTCGACTACTTCACTAAATGGGTGGAAGCCGAACCACTCGCCAAAATCACGGAGGCAAACGCTAAACAATTTGTTTGGAAAAATATAGTGTGTCGATTCGGTCTTCCTGTAAAGATCATCACTGACAACGGAACTCAATTTACTGGAAAGGTCTTTACGTCCTTTTGCAAAGATCTTCACATTCACGCCGCGATACGTAGAAGACATCCTCAAACCAATGGGCAAACCGGTTACCAATAGACCATACTCAAAGGACTAAAAACACGCCTCGAGAAGGTTGGGGCAATGGATGAGCTTCCAATGTTCTTTGGGCCTATCGCACATCACGCCACGCACAACCGTGACACCAGATAACTTGTGTTTTGGCATGTTATTACCGTGGATATCGGGGTTCCAAGTCCAAGAGTCCAATTTTTGATCATGATAATAATGAGGAAAACTCCGGAAGACCTAGATCTACTCCCCAAACTGGATATGGCCCCACTGACCGCTTCCTATCACCAAGTAGCTCGCCACTTCAATGTAAGAGTAAAACCTCCCATATCTGTAAGTGACTTGGTCCTGAAGTCTCGTCGCAGCAAAGGCCCTCACAAAACTCTCACCTCTCGGGAGGGTCCAGATATGGTCTATGGTCAAGCTCGAACGCTCAAGCTCAAGGACCCGAAGGAAAAACTCTACCGAACTTGGAATACTAAGAATCTTCAAAATATTATCGCGAACTCTTACCGCATAATTATTGCACTTTTATCTCCTTCATTTCATCCTCAGATAATGATCCCACCCACGGGACTAGAGCTTGTTGTTGTTATTATTGTCATGTTGTTGTTGCGTTTGTTGTCATTTTCTCTTAAAGCCTGCATCTCCAATGATCATTACCAAGTGAATTCCTTTGTTCTAACAAGATTTGCTTTTTCTTTACTTTTCCTCCCACTTGAGAAATATACAACTCATGTTACATCTCACTGGGACATGATCAATGGGACTTGACTTCTTCCATACGTTAATGTCATCGAGCAAAAACTCCGACAAACAACCAGGTCCTGGACTTCTCACCTCTTCCATACGTGTTAACGCCATCTGCAACACCTCGACAAACAACCCTGGATAGGTCAAAAATTCTCAGCAGATTCAATTCAACCTCTTCCATGTATGCCAACGTCATCGAGTCGCACTCTGATGAACAACCTTGGATAGGTCAAAATTCTCGCAGATCCAATTGCATACAAGAACGCCAAATGATGTTCTCACCAATCACCCTGATGGGTAAGAACAAGACAAGAGTGTATAAAAATAATAATCATAATAAAAATATACATGATATCATCAACAACATTAATATGATACTATAAAAGAGAATCAAGATCTTGACACTAGTAATATTACATAGAACAAACAACAAAGAAAAAGACATCTACAATCGACTACATGATATCAACGCCTCCTCATTACACGGAGATCCTCCTGAGCCCACTCACAACTCCTTCATCTTCAATCAGAAGGATCTTCGATGTTTGCTGGGAGATATATCCTCACTCTAGCTCCGCTTATGTACCACACGAACTCCTTTCGTGAATCCTCTGATGAAGCCCTCCTAAACACAGCCTCCAAGTCTTTCACTTCAACATCAAGTATATGATCACGAGCTCAACATAGTCTTCAATTGAACCACGATAAGCTGTGGAGTTCTTGAAGTCCTCCACCGCTTCAAGGTGATTTCATTTGCTTCCGCTTCGACATCAGACGCTTTTCTCCAAAAGACGAAGCTTGTAATGTTTTCTTCTCCACCGCAGTACCTTGAGCCTCTTCTCCATCTCGAGCCTCTGCTTCACTTAGCTCATCACTGCGTGCCCACCTCCGACATCAAGAGAAAGAGAAGTCGACATGTTCGCTAGCTCGCCCTACACCGGCCATTGATCCTCCAAAGACGCCACTTCTTTGGCCTTAGCATTCATCTTTCGCCACACTCGCAGATACTTTACCTTCACAAATTGCTCCACTCATCTAAGGCAACACCTGATGAGCCATCAATCCTAACGATTGAGTTACCTAAAAAAAAAAAAAAAAAAAAAAATCAGCACCAATGTTCTATATAAGGAATGAGGGAAAAGAAGAAAGGAAGAAAGAAATAAAAATAATGTAATTCATCCGCCTGCTGACGTCCGAGTATGTGCTTTAATACTTCTTCAGAATTTATGCTTCGAAAATCTAACTCCCCATCGTGAGTTAAAAGCTTAAACTCGAGGCCAATGGGGTGAGCATCTTCTCCGCAGAGACGTGGTCATTTCGCACAAGTCTTCTTTTTCCGTAAGATGAATCATTGATATCAACACGATCGATCGCCGAGAGAACCCTACCGACCTCTTCAACGAGAGATCTTCCGGCCGGATGGAAAGACCAACCTTAAACATCCTATCTTCAATTGTATATTTGACGCGTAACTCATGTTGCAAGCTTCCTACGTCAGGAATTTTAAGAGTTGCTAAGATATCATTCTCCGATATCAGTAACGGATCTGGAAGATCATTCAATCTCCCCCATCTCTCAGGAAGTCCCCACTCATTCTGCACAAAAAAGAATCCATTGGACCAATTATGGATCCCGTAAGTGTAAAATTCTATCCACTCTTTATAGTCCGATAAGAAACACGCCCCTCGAAGCATCACATGTGAATCTACATTCGCACAAGTATTCGATGTTCAAAGTCACACCACGCCTTCAAGAAGGTAGTCAAACCAACGATGACCATTAAAGCTCAAACGAATCAAAAGCTACGCCACAATTTTGAAGATCTCAATCAACTCTGGAGCCAAAGGGAATCGCAGCCGCACGAGTCATCTCGTAAATAGTAAAGTACTCCGCTGAGGTGAACTGCTCGACGACTTTTGGCAACAATAGCCACCAACTCATAAGAAAAAATTTTCTCAAGGAACACCATTAAGTTATCTCGATGATGATGATATATCATCCGTAGCCACACTATGAGTTTTCTTCGCCATCACCCCGTAAGAATACATAATAAATAAAGAGGGAGAAATAATAAAAATCAAGAATTTTGTAAAGCAACCACTCACCTCAATATGCGAAGATCTTCTTGTTTTGACCCTTCGCCACAAGACGCTTGGGACAAAATTCGCCCTACTTAACCCACGAAACACATACATATGAAGGGGGGAGGGGAAAGAGAAGAAGAAGGGATATATATATTTATATAAAGAGAGGAAGAGAGAAGCTATCCCCCTCTAATAAGGCTATGAATTACCAAACTTTCGAGTCGTCGACACGATGGTTCCTAACAGTTCCCCCCGCCATCTTCAAGGGTTTTCAACACTGACCCATCCAAGTTGAAAGAAAGCTAATTTTCTACAAGAAAAGTATGAACCGTGAGATCACCTAATCGACCTCCGACGAGGTTTGAAAACCTCTTCGAGGAAAACCGAACAACGACGCATAACCCGGACGGTCCGACGGCCGAAACCTCGGAACAACGACGACACCGGCCTTGATCGCTAACCCGGACGACGGTCGACGAGGCAGAACCGAACCACGACGATACCGCGGCCTTGATCGCTTCCTAACCCGGACGGCCCGACGAGGTGCAGAACCGGAACCACGACGATACCGCAGCCTCGCTTCTAAATAATCCTAACTCAAGAGGAGAGGTAAGTACATTTCTTACCCTGGGGTTTTATAGACCGCAGGGTAAAAGGGTAAAACCCCAAAAGGCATTCAAAACCCGCCAAAGCGGTCAGCTTCCGTTCTGCCTGGCTGCCAGCCATGCTACAAGGCTGCGACGCCGCTCAAGGCTCGCCCGGCCCGCTTGCCCGCCTCCAGCCCAGACCGGCCGTTGCCTCGTGGACGGTCATGGCGGTTCATGGAGACCGGCCGGCCACGCGGTCGCCGCTTTACGTGGGTTCGGGACGCATGGACGCTGACCGGCAGCCGCGCGGGTTCGGCGACGCTGACGGCTCATGGCCGGCATGGCCGGTCCGGCCACGCGGCTCGGCCGCTTTACGCGGATCGGCGTTCATGGACGCAACCGACGCCGGCCACACGCGCCGCTTTACGCGCCGCGACGGCCTGGTGGACGTGGCTGGCCGCATTGCGACTCCGCAAATCAATTCAAGATCGACTCACAGACCCGCACTGCGACTGTTGACTCGCGAATCACCCGCAAGACTGCGGCTAGTTGACTTAAGGCTGGCGCCTTCGGCTCCACGCCATGGCCGCCATAGGGCGCTCAGGCGCTCACAAGGCAGAAGGCCATAGATTCTCGCCCATAGTCCCCTAACGCTCAAAACTTCCAGTGTCCCAACAGTCCATAACCTCAAAATATCGCACCACACATACTTATGCGATTTGTACCTCATCGCCTTCCAAAGTTATAATATCGTTATGAAGATTTGTTCTCTCAAAATGCTAGACTCTCAATTTTCATTATTTTCAAGATTATATATTTTGATGATCATATAATGTCACCCAAAAATAAAGCAACCGATACATCCTCTAAAATTAGTCTAATCAAGCACGAATCTCAAGGCATTTTCGTAAATACTGATCTAATCACCGATTTTAGCAAACTTACATAAACCGATCGCTCGATGAGACGAACATAACAACATCAAGCATACCGATCCGAAGCTCAATCGACTCGATCGTTTATCTAACATGAAAATGGATCCCGATCCGCCAAATGGTCACAAAATAGACATATGTATAGTCGATCGAGCGCTCGTCAAGACTAATCCAACGAATCCAAGATCACCCAATACATCATTAAGGCACCTGCATCATCAAAATACACCGCTCGATCGAGGGGATCGCCCGCCGTCCATGGGAGGAGTGGTTTGATTTTCCATGTATTTACAAGATCGCCACTCTTCCAAATCTATAAATAGCCCCATACTCCATATGAAAAGGACTTTGGAGACCAAGTGAAGAAGGAGAGGAGCTCAAGCAAGAAGGAGTAAGTTCAAGATCCCCGATCAAGATTAAGCTGCCAACCATCACCGGCCACATCACCACCTCGCCATCGCCAATCACCTAATCGTTCCTTGCATTTAAGTTGTTCTATATTTCGCCAGAAATTGTTCCCGCTTCCACCAAAGTTCCTACAAGTTAGCCTACCATCACCGCCGCCACAACTATTACAACCTCGACCGTTGTTATATATACTGTTGTTCCTTTCTTGTATACCATCTTGTAATCCCTTTATCTGAAGATTCAGACGAGGCATATACATAGTGGAACATTTTGTTGGCCAGCCTGGTTTTTTCCTCTTTCGAGGTTTTCCACGCTTAAAATTTCTGAGTTCTCTCGCCATTTTAAATACCGCGCTTGACTAATCAACAAAGCCAAGATTTTCACTCTACGTTGACGCAACAATAATATTAATATATAAATAAAAAATTAGGATCCATATATATATCTTCATATCTTATTGTTCATTATTTAACAATTTAAATTTTTAAATAAGTATTTTATTTTTGAAAATATAAACAATAGTTAGAAACAATTTTTATAATCACATCATCAATCAACTAAATATTAAAAAAAAAAACAGGAACAAAGGTGCTTGGTTTTGTTGACTAGGTTTAGGTGTTGATGAATCTAGCGGGTGAGATCTCCAATGCCATGTGTTAATCACATGGTAATGGGACCCTCCATATTCTTAACCTTTAATATCTTCAAACTAACATGGTTCCAAGGCATTGGTTGGTTAGACATTGGAATGATATTTGGATTAATTTTTTTTTAATTTGAATTTAATTAATATTAATCTAAAAGTTATTGAATTTATTTTGAGAAAATTATAATATAAGTTTTACTTGATTAATTATATATTATATATTATATTCACCTCAAATATAATTAATTAGTTTTATAGAGTTATTTGATATTAGTTATGAAAATAATTTGATATTGGTTATGAAAAAGTTGGAGCAGCTCCAGTGACAGAAAAGATTAGAAAGTCATCTTAGATGGCTTGACCATGTAAAGCGTCTATCGTCTGATGATTCGGTTAAGAAGAGTAGATGTATTAGATTTGTCTGATGTTAATAAAGTTAGGATTAGATTTTAAAAGACTTGGTTAAGATATAGAAAAATGATTTTAGTATATTTGAATTAAATAAAAATTTGATACATAATATGATATAATAGATATAAAAGATTATATAATTGATCCCACTTAGTAGGATAAAGATTTATTGTTGTTATTATTATCGTTATATATAAATAATTTTAGAAAAAAATATGTCAACCAAATAGTTTCGCATGAGCGAGGCATTGTAATAAAATCAAATAACAAAATTTTAAATTTTAATAATCTTAATTTCCCCAAAAAAAAAAGAGATTTTAACCTACATAATGAAGGGTATAAATATAAATTTATACATTTTTACCAATATTCGGCTAAAAACTCCTCATATAATAATAGCATTAATCCTATTGTTTTTTTAAACCATGTTGATACAGTAGTACAATTGTCCATTGACTTAACACTCCACTTCACTGCGACATGATTCGACCGTTACATCTCTGCCACTGTTTACCACCACTCAAAAGCAATTTTAACCTCACCGAACAGTAGGACCCATTTTTGGGACCCACTACTCAACCTTATCAACCATCAACCATGTCGTATCATGCCAGGAATCGCGTTCCCACATCGGATTCCCCCAAAGCCTAAAAGCGCTTTCTATATAAACAATTAATGCCGTCACTCCTCTACCTCCCTCACTCCTTAACTTAGAGAAAAGCCCCAAAGCCGTCGACATGGCTCAGCTCCCCCTCTTCCGTTGCCAAAAGCACGATTCCCCTAACGCCGCCGCCGTCGCTCCCGTAGACGGCACCTCATCCACCGGCGGGCGGCAATGCCTACCGAGCTGCGGGGGAATCAGGCGGCGGCTGGTGAGGAAGCTGAAGAAACAGAGCAAGATGCTCTGTACGGCTGCCACCATTTGCCGTACTCCGGGCAGCGGCGCTGCCTCCTTTCAGTGCCAGTACGATCCGCTCAGCTACTCACGGAACTTCGACGGCTGCTGCGCGCTTGACGATGATTCCTCGCATTTCCGCTACACATTTTCATCGAGGTTTGCTCGGCCGTTAGCCGCCTCCCATTAAGAGCAGAGCTGTTGGAGGAGGAAGAAGACTGCTGTTCTTTTTCTTCTCTTACCTGTAACTCGATTTCTTGTTTTTAATTTTGCTTGCAGGGTAATTAAGGGTGCTAATTATGAATTAAACGAAGTTTAGATTGGGAGAGATGCTCGAGCTAATAATTGGTTGAAAGCTTGTTGTTTTGTTCCTAGCTGTATTATCTGTCAGCTTCTGTCCTTTCTTTCTCTTTACTGTTGATAAGATCAATATTCGCACAAGTAGATATGGGTAACACCCACAGTCTCTTAGCTAGGTTGGTGGGCCAACACAACCGGAAATTCTTCGGATCACATTTGATTCTCTGCAGGAGACGTCGCATAACACGTAACCTTTACGCGTGAAGATTAAATAACGATATCCTCACCACAAAGATGTGTGTTGGTAATATCCTGAACAACACTTTTCTTTAAAGTTGATTAAAAGGATAAATAATTCTAATATATATATAATATATATTGCACTTGTTTGAAGATAATAGGCATATATCCAACGTTCGAATGTGCATCACCGTTCACCATATTGAAGGCGAAGCACCCAATCGACAGAACCGATAATAATACATGTGTTGATATGACACAAAGTTTATATATATATATATATATATATATATATATATAATGAAAGATAATATCTCATTATTACAGTTTTGTCTGGGCTTGAGTTCATAATTTTTTTCATCTCATTAGCAAGATTTTAAGATAAAATTTACATCATAATACATTCAAAAATTAATAATTTTCATGACATAAATTCTATAAAATTGAAATTAAAATAGTTATTTTATGATGAGAATTTGAACAATTTCAACCTTATTGAACTATTAGCTTTTTTATGTCATGATTTGTCAAAACACAATAATTTAATTTGGTTTAAGGGGAACTTCTCACCCCTCTTTCTATTAGGCACAATGATCTAATCCACATTCCCTATAAAGTGCTTCTCAATTGCACACCTTTCTCTTGGCACTTAAGAGGCAAGGCACATATGTTTATCAACATAGGCGATGGACATTATAATTTTTTTTATATGAGATAGTCGAATTATTCTTTTGGCTTCATCAAATCCTTCACTTTTATCCTAATAGCCCCACCTCAGAATAGAGGCTAGTTTCACCCATATTCATTAGCCTCTTAGTTTAAATAACATACCACAGTTTAAGACCGAGGTAAAAGTCACTACTTTTTGGAGACCCTAGATTTGATTCCTAAGTCTCTTTAAGATTCATGTGACTTCTATAGACATTGAATTTGAGAATTTCTTGTCGCAGTGTACTCCTCTTAAGTAGGGGAATATTTCGACACAATAATAAGAACTATTTTTTTTTTTTTTCACATTCTTTAGTAGCTTATTTTTGAACAATAAATCTTTTTATAAGTGCTCTAGTGAAATCAATCATTTGGATAATTACATATTAACTTCTAATTACTAATGGATGTTATCGTATCATGATTAAGTTGACACGATAGGGTTGGATCAAGGCATGTCGATTGGGTGCACCCAAGTGTAGAATCATTTGTATGCTCTTTTAATTATAGGATAATATTACTTATACCATCCCATGCTAACATAAATTTAATAGATTATAGTAAAAAAAAATTGTAGATTGCACCTTATATAAATTCTATAAATGGATAATAATTCTATATATATTGGACATCTAAAATAGAGCATGATTCTCATTTAAAAAAAAAAAAAAAAAGCTCAGACCATCAAATTTTTTTTTTAAAAAAGACGAATTTTTAATTACAAGGAGAATAATTATTGTTTTTAAGAAATATGATTAAATAAGATTAAAAGATGCAATTAAAATTTAAAAATATTAATAGTGATACTTTTTTAGAATAATAAATTGAAAGTAATATCTAAACATATATTATTGCATAAATCCGGAAAATCTTGTATTTAGACAACCATTGTTAGGATTTATGAGTCTTCAAAATTTTACAATTTGCATAAACATCCTCTGTAATTTAACTTAAATCCAATTCATCATTTTTTTAGCGTAATCTATGCTAAAAAGAATGCCCTGTGTCCCACACTTATTTGAAAATAATAATAATAATAATAATGATAATAATAATAATTATTATTATTGCGTATTAGAAAATCAGTAGCGGTAGAATAAAAATTTACGCCTTAGCTTCGTTGTGGAGTCCAACACACACATAGGTGATTGAAGTATTAATAATAAAACTTAAATTTTATAAAAAACCCGGAATAGGGTAAAATCAGGCCTAGCCCAAGAAAATTATCACTATGTATTTATTTTGGAGTACAAAGTTTTCGACACGTGATTACGATTGTATATGAGAATGGCGACAATGAGAATCGAATCGACAACAATAAATATATAGTCACGCTCGAATAGCGCTAGTGGTAGTAGTAGATGATGGTCAAAATGAGATGATCGGGAAGGTCGTCGCGGATGGTAACCGACGAAGATTGACGACGGGCGAGGATGGAGGTCGCCGGCGGGCGGTGGTTGACAACCAACGGGTGGTCTGCCAGTGATGGCACGATTATGCTTGGAGGATTTTCAAGCTTTAGTGCTTCTCCTCTCTTTGCCCCTCATATGAAGAATGGGGCTATTTATATTGGGGAGCGGTGCTCTATAAATACATGCAAAATCTAAACCACTCTACTCCATCGGACAGCTCAAAATGATTCCTTTAATCATTTGATGTATTTTAAGCATTTGAATGCTCAAATGAAGTCGAAATTATGAGATCTTGGGCTTGTTAGATTCGACTCGACAAGACGCTCGATTTGATTATAAACATTCCATGTTTAAGAGCTATTTAGGGATTTAACTGATATCCCAAAATTTCCCATGATGTTTTAAGTCTGGGCTAACCGAGATCAACTTGCTTTTGACATCAAGATTCGTGCTTTGACTAGTGGTATTTGAAGTGTCATATCAGTTGCTCCCTATTTTTGGATGATATTGTCTCAATCGTCCAAAAATATAGACACCAAATACTTGAAAATAGCAAATTATTCAATGAAATTTGTAGGCCTATTAATCATACATTTTTGAGAGAACAGATATTCATGGGAGTACAAGATTCTGATCACGGAAGCGGGTGCAGGGCAATGTGTGCGGGTACACGCGGGCACAAGATTTTGGGGTTATGGACCCTTCTAGGATCACGGAGCTCATGGATCGCGCAGCCAGACTGCTCGTTACGCCGTGGCGCGTCACGGGCTGGGTGTCGCTGGTTTGGGTCACGCGGTTGGCAAAGCCACATATACCACGGCGAAAATGCTGTTACGATTTTTTCATGATTTTGACCTTTTGCCCCTATAGGTCTATAAAACCCCTTTGGGGGGAGAAGGCACACTCCTCATATGCTCGTTTCTTCAGAGAAGGTCATTGAGATGATCACTCGTAGTTCATGACGAGGCGATTTTCCTGAAAGCCAACCTTGGACCACTGGTTGAATCGCGCGTAGCTCATAACGAGCTCGGTTTTCCCTCGAAAGAGGCATCAACTTGTCGACCGGACCGGTTCGGATCGATCACGCCGTAGTTCATCTGGCGAGGCTCCGCTTTTCCTCTAAGAGGCCAATCTTGTCCGCCGATCGGGTTGAGGCAATCAAGGCGTAGTTCATACAATGAGATTCCGCTCTCGAAGAGGCCAATGTGACCGACGGGTTGAGGCGATCAAGGCCCGTAGTTCCTACTTCTTATTGTAGGAAATTGGATTTCTTGAAATTTCAATGAATGGTTCAACAGTTGATAACTGCCAAGACGGCGGGGAGGCGTTATTAGAACTGCCATTCAAATGACTCGAAAAGTTTGGCAGGTAATTTCAGAACATCTTCAGAGAGGAATAACTTCTTCTCTCTTTTGTTTTTCCTCTTTTTTTGTAGGTACCTCAAACATTAGGGTCAATGGCTCATTTGGGTGTCGCTTTAGACGAGTGGAATACTGAATTTATGAAGGTAAAATATCTACAAGTCGAGTATGAGCGAAAGATGAGTGCCAAAACCAAAGAAGTGACTCTGAGGATCATAACCGGTGTAATCGACAACATATCGAAGTTTTCTTTCTCCAACGTCGAGGTGGAGACTGATGAGTTGATGAGGTGAGGGCAGAGACCCGCCAGAAAGAGAAAAGATTCAAGGCACTTGAAGTGGAGAAGAAAGCTCTCGAGCTGGAGAAGAAAGTATTATAAGATCTTCTTTCTGAGAAGGAGCTTATAATGTTAGAAGCAGAAGCAAATGAAGTCTCCTTGAAGGCAGTGGAAGACTTCAAGAACTCCCTGACTTATCGCAATACTATCGAAGACCATGTTCAAGAAGCTCGTAATCATATTCCTGATGTTGAAGTGAAGGACTTGGAACACCAATGTTTAGAGGAAGGGTTCATCCGAGGATTCCTAAAAGGAATCCACTTAGTACATCACAAAATCGAAGTATTGGATCATCTCCCAACCATATCAAGACTCTTGATTCGTGAGATGAAGGAGTCGAGAATGAGTCCATTGGAGCATCTCCTAGTGGTGAGGAGGACGTTGATATCATGTAGCATCACTTGAGGATGCATTTTTTTTTTGTGATATACTCTTGTTTTATTTTTACCTATCCGGGGTGATTGGTCAGAATATTATTCGACGACGCAAACCCTGACGGATGAGATGGAAGTCCACCAACCACCTTTGGCGATCCTGTAGTCAAAATATTATTTGACATCTTACCTGTATGGAAGAGGCCGTGGGATGTCCACCAAGGACCTTTTGACCTATCATAGGTATTAGCCAAAGCGTTACTTGACTTCTTACCTATATGGAAGAGGTCCGATCAAGTCCCCGTGAGATTGATCATGCCCCGACTGAGATACAACATGAGTTGCGCATTTCTGAAGTGGGAGAATTAAATGAAGGAGATTGTTCATATGCAACAAGAAAGCTATAAATTCATTACTATGATAAGTTCGGTGATACAATCATAAGACGATTTTAACACGTATATGAGTTTTAAGAGGAAATGACAACAACAACAACAATAAGTTTTTATGCCACTAAGTGGCATGAAGAGGAAATGACAAATGAGATAAAATAAAAGTTGCAATAATTATGCAGTAAGAATTACTGGTAATATTTTTGAAGATTCTCAGTGTTCTAAGTTCGAGGTAAAGTTTTTTTCTTTGGATCCTTGAGCTTGAATATTCCTGACTTTACCATAGCTATAACTACATATGGGCCATCCCAAGGGCCTTTGCCCCAGAACTTGAGACTTGCGAGGACGAGTCATGAAGCGGATATATGGGATGAGTTTTACTCTTACGTTGAAGTGACGAGCTACCCTTTGGTGATAGGAAGCGGTCAAGTAGGGGCCATGTCACGAGTTTTGGGGAGTAGGTCCAAGTGCTGTCGGAGTTTTTCTTTATTATCATCATGATCGAATAATTGAACTCTTGGACTTGAAACCTAGATATCTACTGGTATAATAGCTTTTGTGCCGAAACACAAATTATATGGTGTCTCACCAGTCAAGGTTCACGATGTAGTGCGGTAAGCCCAAAGGACATTAGAAAGCTCATCAACCCATTGCCCCCGAGCCTTCTCAAGACATGTTTTTAGTCCTTTGAGTATAGTCCTGTTGGTTTCTTCAGTCTGTCCATTAGTTTGAGGATGTGCTTCTGAGTATCACAGAATGTGAAGATCTTTGCAAAAGATGTAAAACTTTTCCGATAAATTGGGTTCCATTGTCGTGATGATCTTTGCGGAAGACCAGATGACATACATTTTTTCAAACAAATTGTTTAGCATTTGCCTCGTGATTTTAGCGAGTGGTTCAACTTACCCATTTAGTGAAGTAGTCGGCTAAAATGATAAACTTTCGTTGCCACGATCTTTATCGAAAAGGTCCCATGATATCAATTCCATTGAGCAAAGAAGCTTTGAAGAGATGAGAGCTCTATATGCGGCATATGAGGGAGGTTAGAGTGCAACTGACAACTTGCATATTTTTTTGTGAACTCTAAGGTGCCTTGTTTTATCGTAGGCTAATAGAAGCCTTGCCTTATAATTTTAAGGGCTAGCACCCTTTCTCTTAGGTGTTCTCCATATATCCCCGAATGAACCTCTCTTAATGCGTAATCGGCCTCTAAAAGTGAGAGGCATTTGAGATATGGCCTAGAAAAAACTCGTTTGTATAGTTCACCTCCAATATTAATAAAGTTTGAAGCTTGTCTTCAGAGACGAGTTGCAGCAGTTGGGTCTTCAGGAAGGGTCCCTTCTTGTAAAAAAGATAGGATGAGGTCCATCCACGAATGTTCCTTTATCTCATTAATTGCTTGTATTATCCATGACCCTTGGATACTAGGAAAATATATTTCTTCAACATGCCTTCTCTTAAATAGATCTCTAGTAGCAGATGTAGCAAGCTTAGCGAGAGCATCAGCTCGAGTATTCTTCTCTCGCAGTATGTGAATGATTTGATGTGTCTTGGAATGGGTAAGAAATGAATTTACTAAGTTGAGGTATTACGTCAGCTGAAGATTATGAGTATTAAAGTTTCCCTCAACTTGGGAGGCGACAAGCTGAGAGTCAGTGTGGATCACTAAGTCTTGAGCTTCACAATCGATGGCGAGTCTCAACCCTGCGATGAGAGCCTCATATTCAACCATATTATTAGTTGTAGAAAATTTTAGGCGAAGTCCATACTCTAAGGTGGGGAAATAAGTAAGATTCCCTTTCAGGCACCGTATTTCGAAACACCATCAACATAGAGGGTCCATTGAGGAGACAAGGCGTGTAAAACTCATTTGGAGTTGAGCGGTACATTCCATAAAATGGAACTTTATAGATACCAATTACATATTATCTACAAATACTGGTAAAACCTTATTAAGATGAAATTGTGCCGCTAAAAGCCAAACCTTTCAAGCTGTAAAAGTATGGCCATTTTCTTCTCGCTATTGAGCTGCGCTATTTATTGAATAGGCTTGGATAGTAGGGGTGGAGATGCTTAATACTCATTAGTTGCTCAAAAGCAGACTGTCATTCATTAGTCCACTAAAAGTTATTATTTTTAGCTCCCTTTAGTATTTTAAAGAATGACAAGTATTTATCTCCAGAACGGGCTAGGAAACGGGATAATACAGCAATTCGTCCATTCAAATGTTAAACTTCTTTGATATTCTTCGGATGAGTCATATCTTTGAGAGCCTTGATTTTCTCGGGATTGGCCTCTATCCCACAGTGGGTTACCATAAACCCAAGAAAATTTTCCGATGTAACCCCAAAAGCACATTTGGTCGGGATAAGTCACATGTTATAATGTCGAAGATGGTTAAATCATATTTCTAAGTCAGAAATATGTTGTGATTCTTCCAAGCTTTTTACTAACATGTTATCCACATATACCTCCATTGTGCGGCCTAATAGGTCTTTAAAAATCTTATTCATAAGATGTTGATAGGTAGCACCAGCATTTTTTTAACCCAAATGACATAACTTGATAAAAGTATAAATCTTTATATGTTTAAAATGTCGTGGCTTCATCATTCGTTGGGTATATTTTTATTTGATTGTAGCCAGAGTAAGCATCCAAAAAACTGAGTATTTGATATCCAGACGTGGCATCGACCAATTGATCGATTCGAGGAAGAGGAAAACTATCTTTCGGGCAAGCTTTGTTAAGGTCGGTGTAATCAATACACATTCTCCATGTTCCATTTATTTTCTTCACCATAACAATATTTGCTAGCCATATAGGGTAATGTACCTCTCGTATGAATCCGCTTCTAGGAGCTTGTTAACTTCTTGTTCAATAGCTTGGAGGCGATTAGGTGTAAAACTCCGCTTCTTTTGGATGATCGATTTGAATGTTGGATCAATTTTGAGGGAGTGCATGATCACATTGGGGTCGACCCCTGGCATTTCTTTCAGACTCCAAGCAAAGATGTCTTGATTTCTTCGCAAGAAGTTTATGTATTTTTCCCTTTATGCGTCGAGCGATCCAACTTGCACGGTAGCGGTTGATCATCGATAATGCGAGCAAATCTTCACGAAGCTTTCCGGGGATACTTCTTCATCTTGAAAATTAAAATCTTGATCTTGAAGGTCACGAAGCGTGATTGAGCTTATCGATAACATGATTGTGTTATCGCGATTTCCACCCCAACCTCCGGGGTTGAAAATTTCATCTTAAGATGAGATCTTGAAGTGACACAAAATTGATTGGAGGGCCTTAGAAGATAGCGTTATATCTTTGGTCGACTTGACCGCCATGAATTGGATTGAATGAGTCAATTATCAAGGGAACTCTTCGAGGACAATAGGAAGGGTGATTATCCTCTCTACTCGCACATGACGATTATCAAATCCATATAATGGTCCTGCAACAGGTTGAAGCTTTTTCCTAACCATGCCCATGCTAAGAAATGTGGAGTAAAATAAGACATCAACATAACTCCCATTGCCAATCAAAATTCTCTTAACATTATAGCATAAGTCACCGATCTCTGCGCTGATGACAAGTGGATCTTGATGAGGAATATTGACTCCTTAAGTCTGAGTCATTAAAAGTGATGGAATTAACAACGAGATTTTTTTTTTGACTCGGCTCTTAGGTGGTAAACTTGATTAGATATATGGTCATCCTACAATTGTTTCAATTTCTCCAACTGTTTGATGACTATTTTGTTATTTCTGTGATGTTCTTGGTTGCCCCCTATTTAGAGTTATGTTTGGTTGAGTCGATTAATTCTTCACAAATCGACGTATATATCCTTGTTGAATGAGCCTCTCGATTTCTTCTTTGAGTTGTTTGCATGCCTCAGTAGTATGTCCACGACTTCGATGAAAGTGACAATATTGCTCCTGATTTCTTGAATTTGGTTTTAGTAGATGTGGCCACTTGATGGTTTCTTCATCTCGAATAACCATTAGGAGGTTAACACGAGATGTGTTCAATGATGTGTATTCCTTTTCTAGTCGTGGTTCACATCGTTGATCTGAGGGCCGTGGAGGGAGATCACAACTGCCTTATTGCTTCTTTTGATGGGACTGTAGGTCCGGATTCCCTGGGGTGCTCTTACGTTTTTCTGTAGATTATTCAAATTATTTACGATGGGCATTAATAGCCTCATCAGCAAAAATTTGTGCTTCCACACGATGAACCAAGTCGCGTATGGCGGGTATCTCGCATTAGTGATGAGTAAAAGGGGGGCAGCCTCCAAGGAAAACTCCTCTTAGTAATTCGGTCTACTTGTATTTGGCGAGCTTCTAAGAGAACCTAGAAGTATTCCTAATTGATTCACCCTCATTTTGGAATCAGAGAGAGATGAGAGGAATCTTTAATGATCCTTCGATTTGCAATGAACTGTTCCACAAAGATCTTGACGAGTTTGTAAAAGGTATGGATGGATCCCCTTGGGAGGGAGTAGAACCAAATACGAGCTTGCCCCTTGAGGGTAACGGGAAAGACCTGATAAAGCAGTGTGTCAGGAGCTCGTTGGATATACATGATGGTCCTGTAATGGTCGATGTGTTCATGTGGGTTAGTTGCCCCATCATAAGAATCAATGCTCGGAAGCTTGAAACTTACGGGAATATGATATTGAAGAATAGTTTCAGCTAAAGGTGAGGACTCCTCAAAGTCACGGTGATGTGGAGGATGATTTCTATCTTTTTGGTGAAATTTATCTTGCATTAAGCGTCGTAACTTGCACGTATAACATGACGAGTGAGGTCAACAGGACGAGAATGTGCCAAGCTACCAGCAATAATTGGTGGATTAACAGTCGGTTGAGCTGCACGTGATGGATGAGTGGAACTAGCAGTGTCAAGGAGATCGACATCACAATCTATAAGCAGAGGAACTTCATTGTCAAAGAGATTAGCATTTTGACCTCCCGCGGCTAACGATCGATCTTGGGGGAGATGTGTTTTTGTGGTAGTGCTGTGTGTTCTCATAAAGTCGGATCATCTTATTGAGACTCTTCCATTTGGCATATGATCTTCTAAAGAGATTCTATGCGCCTTCACAGTCACGCTATCGAGGAAGTGAGGCTTGGTGTCCTTGGTTCAAGGATTGGTTTCGAGAGTGATGGGAGTTGGAGCGGGAGGCTCCGTTGTTACGAGCATTGCACCTATTGGCCATGATGTGGGTGTTCACAGAAATTATGATTGAGGGGTTTTTCTTCCCACAGATGGCGTCAAACTGTTGCGTGCTAGAAAACCAGTAGCGGTAGAATAAAAGTTTACGCTTTAGCTTTGTTGTGGAGTCCAACACACACACAGGTGATTGAAGTAATAATATTAAAACCTTCAGAAATTTTTACATGGAAAAACCCATGAATAGGTAAAAACCACTGCTTCGGTAAAAATCATCCACTATGTATTTATTTTGGGTACAAAGTTTTCCCGTCTGAGATTACGATTGTATATGAGAAGAGCGGCAATGAGAATCATCGGACAACAATATAGTCAATTGTTTATAAGTAGTGGTAGCAGATGGTGAACAGTGGGGATCAGCGACTGGTGATGAAGGTCGTCGTGATGGTAACCGACGGAGATTGATGACGGCGAGGATCAGCGGTGGCGGCGGCCGGCGGTGGTGGTTGACAACCAACGGGGGTGGTCGGTGACCGTCGAGTGGTGACACGATTATGCTTGGAGGATTTTCAAGCTTTAGAGCTCTCTCTCTTGCTTGCTCATGAAGAATTAGGATTTATAGATTGGAGGAGTAGTTCTCTAAATACATGCAAAATCAACCACTCACTCCATCTGACGCTCAAAATGATTCCTTTGATTATTTGATGTATTTTAAGCATTTGAATGCTCAAATGAAGTCGAATTATGAGATCTTGGGCTTGTTAGATCTTTCGTCAGGCATTTCGATTGACTATAAACTCCATGTTTAGAGCTATTTATGGATTTAACCGATATTCCAAAATTTTTGATATTTTAAGTGCTGATCTTGACTAGTTTGGAGGATCAACTTATTTTACATCAGATTCGTGCTTGTAGTGTTATTTTAAATTTTAATATCAATAATAATAATAATAATAATAATAATAATAATAAATATTTGCATAAAAAATAAGCTATTTAGGTTGAAAACTAAGATATTTATGCCATAAATATTATCTAAAATCAATAATAAAAAATTATTTTTATTGTTTTTTAAAATGGTTGTATGCCGCTGGCCGGTGAGGGAAAATTATATCACGATTTACGATTTAAAAATTAGAAAAAATCTGGTAAAAAAACAAAAGATAAAAAATAACACATAATTATGAAGATCTGCATCAAAACGTGTGCGATTGTAATTAATCTATTGTGAAATCCAGGTGATATAAAGTCATAGACATAAGGAGAAGGGAAATAAAAATTGCTCTTTTATAGGGAATGCTCAATAACTATTAGTAAGAAGTCTTTAGACCATTGTAATAACTATTTATAAAATAATATAGAAAACTTTATATACGTAGAAAATAATTCTTATATATTTGCATATCTAACACCTAAATTTGATATTTATTAATATATCACCTTTTCTATACTTAAAAATATACATTTCACTTAAAAAAATTAATAAAAAAATTATTTTTTGATATAATATTAAACATTTGACTGATATATATATATATATATATATCAAAGTTTAGATGTATGTAAATATATAAGAATTACATACTATGTATATCAATACCCCCGACAATATAAAACATAATTTTGAAATTATTTGGTCTAGTTATATTTATGTTAATGAAATATCAAAAATAATTGGTGTGAAATGATTAAAATAAAATTAAATTTAGGATAAGGCATAAATAGTTGTGTAATGTTGACTAAATGCTAATGAAGTCAAATGCTAAATCAAGTCCCTAAGTCAAGTATGATCCACCAAAGCATACTTGTATGCAATTAGATAATTATGATGTGCCAAAAGAAATAACATAACTTAGAGATTACGATCCAATTGTTCGTTTCATTAGCCAACTAAATGGTATTCAAATAACTATGAGAAATTACTTGAGTAATATAACTCTATTAATCAGTATCATGTTCTGCTCAACCAACTCAAAGAACTTTAAATATTCAAATTAACTTAAATACATTCAAATTTAGTAGTTTGATTCATTTGGAATAAAAAAAAATAAAAAAAAAATTCTTAAAGATTCTTTATAGTTGTTTGGTTGAGCCTTGTATGTTTTTTTTTGTTTGGTTGACATGTAATGTAAAAAATTTTCATGGCAACATATGGCGCTTTCTTTTGTGAAACAGCCAACGGATGCTAGTCTTTTTAATACAGCAGCGAGTGGAGTAATGGCGGCCACCGTCTGAATGCGGCTGATTACAAACGATCTAGAAGCGAAACCGGTGGCGAGAAATTTTATGAAGTAATTTGCCATATAGATTTTTATAATAATATTAATTATAATCATCAAATTTTAGTGTATTTGGATTATATTACATTTATTTTAATATATAAAACATTGAAATGTTAACGTCATTTATAATGATTTTTATATAAAACAAAATTGATTGTTGATGATATCTAATATTAACATAATGTGAATAAAAATATATCCACCATTTAAATATGGCATGAAAGTACCATCTTATATGATGAAATTGCCTCAATCAGTTGATTGAGGCCTTATTTTCGCAGAACTCGAGTTTGAATCTTACAAAATATATGGGCGTATTAATTTATCATATAAATGACTCAAATGATCAAATAATAATAATAATAATAATAATAATAATTGAGGAGCCATTAATTACACAACTTATGAGAACTATGGTTTAAAGCTCACAAATTTAATAAAAATCTACTCTGACTCTTTCTTATTGCACCCGTTTGTTAATCTCTTTCCTTAAATCAATTTTTGATCGAATTTACAGCAAAATTTGGAGGCCAACTTCTCTAACTTTACTGTTATTTTGCAGCATATTAGAACTGCTAATGCGTTTAATAGGCAATAGTCTTTTCTTCTGCCATCATATATTTTAAACTATACAAATTTTTTGGATTACATATGTAAATAAGTCAAATATACTGCTCATTTGTGCGAATATCTTTTCTTTTTTATGATTAAGAAGTCATAACAGGAGAGCACATGGTCGTAGGGCCCACCAAAAAAAAATTATTATTAGCTTTATACTTTTTGCACCAATTTTTTTTGAGAATTTACATTATAACATTTTTCTTAAATGTCTTAGATATTTAAAAGTATTTATTTATATTTACTTATATAATAATCTAATATCTGACAAATTAAAATATATAAATTAAAAATTTATATATTTTTATTTTAAATACATTAATATAGATGATATTTTTATTATAAATTAAAGATTATAGTATGATATAAATAAATATAAAAATTTTACTAGAGTTTGTATGTATATCATAATTTATATATATATTTTCTTATATAGTGTATAAAATATAAGATTTATTTATATAATATTTTTGTCTTAATCACATTAAGACAAAAAAATATATCATATATTTCACTTTAACAACATTATTATATTATTTTTTAATATAAATTAAAATTCAAATATTACATATTTAATCAGATTTTCAAACGGAATGCCAATCAAAATAACTTAATTATTAGTTTACTTGGTGACTAGTGATTAGCTTGTGATTTTTCCTTATAATTCAATTATTTAATATAGACTCACGGATAATTATCAAGTAAAAGTTTGTTTGATTTTTAAAATAACACTTTTTCATTGTGAATTGATGATGAATTTCTCTTTGAAAGATTATTAATGTACAGTCTGAATGTAACTCTCCATTTATATTCTAATACCTTAATATTATATCCCAAAATAACATCTAATATATAATAACTATAAAATATTATATATTAATGTATTAATATAAAATAATTATACTTAACTGATTATCATATAATACTATATTATTAAAATTCAAATATATTTTCATATATTTAAGAACTATTTGGGATCAAATTTATTTTTTATTTTTTATTATTTTTAAAAATATATTTATTTAAAATATTTTATGCAACTTTATTTTTTATTTTCAAAAATAAATAATATTATTTTTAAAAATTTTGAATGATTTTAAAAATAACAAATATGATTAAACAAATTTATTTTTAAATGAAATATAAACAAAATAAAAAATAAAATAAAATAAAAAACAAAAAAGAATCCCAAATGACCACTTAGGATGGATTTGAGATAACTTTTTAATTAACCAAAAAAATAAATTAATTTTATTTAACTATCAATTTTTTAACTGATTTTTAAAAAATTTTATGATAAAAAACTATTTTATCAATCAAAATTATTAGAATATGATAATTATCAAAAAAAATTGCTATTTAAATTTTTCAAAAAAAAATATTTATAACACAATAAATTTTATTAAAAATTATTTTTTTCATAATAATTTTATAATCATTTTTTAAAAAAATTATAACTACACCAAAAAAACTCTTAAACTATACACATAATTTTCATTCTTCTTTCATAGGTGGCTATATTTTATACTTAATTTCCATGTTGGCAGATTATGAAATTTAATTATTAATTATATAATAAATCAGTTACGTATTACTTTACCAATTTTCATGCTGAAGTAAGCGTCATAGTAATCGTAAGTCATTGTAATGTATAAAATATGCATATAAAATAAGTAGAACCATTATAAGTATTCTGAGTGTTGGATCTTTTTGAAATGTAAATAAAGCATATTTTAAACAAAAATAAATAAAAATATAATCTTGATCAAATTACAATAATTTTGTTGATGTTTTATATATGAATATCATAAAGATGTTAAAATCGTATAAGCATTTTATCTTTCCATGCACAAAAACAATTTACTAAAAAATATATATTGTTCCAAGCACAAATTAAATTCAATAATTATAAAACTCAACCTTGTCAAAAAATTTAATCCAATATTTTTCAAAAATTTTAAAACTTTATTTGTATATATAAATCATACATAAACGTAAAAGTTTCAATTGTGATTACAATAAAATTTATAATTATTAAATTTATTTTAAATATATATATAATGTATAATTAATCAATTAACTTACAACAAGACACTCTAATTTATAAATTTAACATTAAAATATACATGCCTAGCATATGAAATGAACTTCATGTGATATATAAAAGAAGAAGCTGAGAATATATCAAATACACCATCATCAAACTACAAAATAGTAGAACTATTTAATATAAGTTTTTTTTTAAACAAAATTTATTTGATAAAATATGAAATACCTCTATTATTAATTTTCCAATGGCAGAGGGTGTGATTTGATATTTTGCCAAATCTCAAAAAGATGAATGATAATTACCCCCAATGAATGCACTGTACATTTTGGCCCAAAGGTATTCATTCCCTCTAGCATGCGTTGTTGGGGCAAAGGTAAACCCGACCATAAACCCAGCGCAGTTCACGCCTAGAATTTGACTTCTGCACATAAATTACAAAAAAAAGTAGTGAAGTCATATACTAATTTAATTCCATTATTTGAAAAACAAAATAGCACTTTATTTATTTTATTTTATAATTGAAGGAATCTAAGGGAATGTAAATAAATGATTTAATAATTAAATTTAATTTTAAAAATATAATCGAATTTATCATATCGCTTATAGAATTGCATAGGAGGTGCAAAAGAGTTTGAGGCAAGCATGAGCTAATTCTTGATTTGAGGTTGAACATAAATAATTAATTGAGTTCAAATTCGAACTCAAATTCGAACCATGAGACTAGACTCATTTTTTACACAACAATAACAACGAGTTTTTATCCCACTATGTGAGGTCGGCTACATGAATCCTTCTCCATTATGTCTTATTATGCGTCAAATTCTCATTTAATTCTAGTAAACTAAGGTCATTTTTTATACATCTTAACCAAATCTTTTTAAATCTACCTCTACCTTTCTTAACATAAGGCAAATCTAATACTTCTACTCTCCTAATTGGGTCATCGGATGGCCAGCATTTTATGTGATCAAACCATCTAAGGCGACTCTCTCTATCTTATCTACCACTTGAGCTACTCCAACTTTTTCCCAACACTCATTTCACATTGTATCTCTAGTAAAATCATCTAGCATCTCTCATGACACTTAGTCTTATGTCGTATGCTTCTCTTTTATTTGCCAACATTTTGCACCATAAATTATTGCAGGCCTTACCACCATCTTATAAAATTTTCCCTTAAGTCTAAGAGATACTTCTCTATCACACAACAGGCCAGATGCATTCCTCCACTTCAACCATCCAACTTCAATTCTACTAATAACATCTCAATCTATTTCACCATCATTTTGAACAATACAACCTAGATCTGTATCACCCACTCTTTTAATGACTTGGTCACCCAATATCACAACACTAGAACTAACTAAAATTTTACTCTATATATTTAATTTTAGATCTATTCAAACGAAAACCTTTAGACTCTAAGGTTGACCTCCATAATTCAAGTTCCTCTTGCACTATCTCTCTAGTCTTATCAGAAAAATGTCATCAACAAAAAGCATACACCAAGGTTAATCTTCTTATAAATGCCTAGTATAAACATTCATAACTAAAGCAAAAAGATAAGGGCTTAAAGCTGATCCTTGATGTAATCCAACTGAAATAGGAAAATATTTTGTCAAACCTCCTTGTGTTTGGACACAAGTAACAACTCTAGTATACATATCATTAATGACTTGAATATAGCTAATATTAACTCCTTTCTTTTCTAGAACTCTCCAAAGAATATCTCTTAAAACTTTATCATAAACTTTCTCTAAATCAACAAATATCATATGTAGATCCTCCTTACTTTCTCTATACTTCTCCATCAAATCTCTCAACAAATGTATAAAATCCATAGTAGATCTACTTGGCATGAAACTAAATTGATTTTGAGAAACTTTTGTATCACATCGTAACCTAAGCACAATTACTCTCTCCCCCATAATTTTAATGTATGACACATTAACTTAATTCCTCTATAATTTACATACTCTTGTGCATCACTTTTATTCTTAAATATATGAACAAATAAATTATTTCTCCAGATAACTTTTTAGTCATTAAAATAACATTAAAAAATTTGTAAGCTAAAAAAATCCTTGATCTCCTAAACATTTTCACACTTCTATTATAATATCATCAGGTCCTATTATTTTTCTATACTTCATTTTCTTTAAAACTTCTCCAACTTCAAATTTACTAATACGACAATAAAAATAAAATTCTTTATTTTTCTTTAAGGTATTAAAGTTGCTAAAATCAATCGTATTTTCAAATCCTGTATTGAAAAGTTTATCAAAATATCTTATCCACCTATTTTCAATATCATTTTCTAAGAAAAATACTTTATGATTTTCATCCTTAATGCACCTCACTTGAACTAGATCTCTACTTCTCTTATCTCTTTGGTTGACTAATTTATACATGCGTCTTTCAACTTCTTTGGTATCTAATCTATTATATAAATCACTAAAAGTTAATTTTTTTTTACATCATATATTACTTTTTTAAAATCTGTACAAATCACTTTATATCTTTCTTAATTCTCCAAATTTTTACATCTAAACCAAATTTTATAACAATATTTCATATTTCTTATTTTTTTCTTGTACAATTTGTCTCCACCACAAACTATTTTTATTAAAAGAAAATTTTCTTTTTGATTATCCAATCACATTTTTTAGAACTTGCTTAACATTAGATTCCTTATGGACATCCCAAATTCTAAACTCTTGTAACTTTCCTAAAAATATTTTTATTAGTATTCTTTAAGTGCTCTTATATAATTCTAAGATAATAATTTAATTTATTTTTCATCTTCCAATCTTCATCTTAAAATCTAAACTCATGTTGGATCTTAAACTTTCACTGAATGGCATTACAATCTTTACAATCTAAACGATATATTTTTTATTATTAGAAAATAATGAATCTGTTTTCTTAGATCCATTTTATAAGTAATATCTTTCATCTCTTTTCTTAAATAAATATTAGGAATTACAAAATCATAAGCTAAAGCAAAATCTAATATAATTATACTTTTTTCATTAATCACTCCAAATTCATACATTATAAATATTTTTAAAATTTTCTACCACTCTACCAATATATCTATTTAAATCTACTCCAATAAATATATTTTCTTAAAGAAATATCTTTTATATCAATCCATCTAAATTATTTCAAAATTTTTCTTTTAAGCATACATCCAAACCTGCTTGAATAACATAAACACTTATAATATTAATAATCTTAATATCAATACCAACATTTAAAACTATAATTCTATCTCCAAACCTATTAATATTAATATTTATAATATTATTCTTCAAATTTATATCTATAATCACACCCACATCATTTCTAATTATCTCGAAACTCATTTCTTATGAAAGGTGAAAAATGCTTAAATTCAAGTAGTTATTATAATAGAATGACGAAAAGAATTAAAATTTTTCAAAAATAAAAAAATTCACTATATCAAAGTGATGCATCTTTTTAAAAATTTTTTTAACAATTTTATGCTTCAAATTTTAAATTTTAATATATTTCAATTATATTTATATTAATATTTTTAAATAAATTGACTCATAAATTAATTAATCGAGTCAGAATTGACTAAATCTTAACTTATCAACTCATTGAGTTCGACTCTCAAGCTCAATGAGTTAGCATGACTCAATTACTAACTCTAATTACACCTCTAGGTTGTATGCCATCTCCCCACAACAAATAACTTATTAATTTCTCCTCAACCAAGCATATTTGTTATAAAAAAAAAAAAACTAACTTCAAATATAATTTTGATTTTGATTTTCTCTTTCCAAGTAAAGAGAGCCTAAACAAAAGTGTTTTATATCAAGCGAATTCTACTGTGGATCACTCAATGCTATAAATACGCTTACAATTTATCAAAAATTATGAAATGCAATCAAGGGTTTTTTTGGGATAATTACAACTGTATGAAAAAATAATGATACAACTACTACGGAAAAAATTATTATCTAAGATGCCATAATAGGTACTATAATTTTTTTATTTTTAAAGTCAAACCAATTTTCTAAGAATGCCTTACAATTTTATTCTTCAAAATGCTAGTTTACCACTTTATTGCTGAGGAGATTTGCATACATGCCTACTTTTAATTCTTATATATTTAGCTATCTAATACCTAAACTTTCATAATTATATAAATAACACCTAAATTTTTATTACATTAAAAATAATACTATTATTAATTTTTTAAAGTGAAATATATCTTTCTATGTATATGAAAAATATTATATTTGTAAATTAAATTTTAAATATTAGATATGTAAATGCATAAGAATTGTGCGCTACATATGTAAATTTTCCTAAATAAAGTGGTTGTTTTGTTCATGCAAGCCTTTCTCAGGGAATTAGCACCAAGCAGACAAATTTTATATATTATATTAGATTAATATAATTACTTAAAAAATTAAAAGACATTTAAGTATAATAGACTATTTAATTGTATTATTAATTTATTACATTATTTTAAATTATATTAAATTCAATGTTAATTGATATAAGAAGTAAGAAAAAAATATAATAATCGAAAAAGATCTTTGTTCAAAATTGAGCAATAAAAAATCCACCTCAAGCATTTTTTTGAAAAAATTGCAAAGAGATTTATGCCTTACTGATGTTACATGAGGCTTAAGCTTCACATGATATAAAGCCCGTCTAGCCTCATTTTTTATGAGGCTTATGCTTTTAAATTTAGGTTTAAAAAATCAAATATAAATTTTAATTACCCAAACAATATACACGCCCTGATATACACGCAGCCGATCTCAATATAAATATTACCCAAGTGTCTCTCCTCCCGTGCCCTCTTCGCTCGTATGCACAGTGTTGATCACCATTGTCACTATCATTACTTGTGTTGCACTTACTTTGATATTGAATAATTAGAGTGAGAGAGAAAAACTTATTATTTTAAACTAATTTTGAATTGTTATATCATTAGTTCTTAATTTGATATCTTATGTTACTTTGATACTAGCATAATACATTTTACTTCATGATTCGATGCCAAGATATTAATATGTTACTTTATATTTACGCAATCTATTACTTCCTATTATATTAGGATATTAATGTATTACATTTACTATATTAGTAGGTTATAATAGTAATATATTACATCTTTCTTTGAAATTTGATGTATATATTTTCCGCATTTTATTGATTCTGAGGCTTCCGCCTCACCTCATTGATAAAAAATGGCGAAATATTTAATTGCGCAATTTTAAACTTTGAAAAAGATTTGGAAGATGCTCATGACACTAAATCAGAAATGATAGGATTATTACACATGGTGACTTTTAAAAGAAGCTGAAAATGAAGATAAGGCAAATGTGAATTATGTTCCTCATCTACCTTGAATCATATTTCAAACTCTCATTTTATATTAACATGTAATATTGAGATTTGTGACTTATATTTTTATAAATGAACTAAGTAAATATTTTGATGTTTTTTTTTATAATTATAAAGAGCTTTTAATTTTAAGAATTTTTTTTTAAAGCTTATGCCTCATCCCGCTAAGGCAAAACGCTTCAGTTTTTTACTTTGGTCTTTTTAAATCTTATATTTTTAACTAGATTCATTGGGCATATCAATGATATTTCAAAATACAGACAACTACAAGAAAGCTGATGGTTCAACCATCTTCAAAGAAGATAAAGAATACCATCATTACCTAAGCTTTTTCTTTTTCATCAAATAAAACAAATTCTAAAGAACACAACTTGTTTATCTTTTATCAAATAATCAAAAATCTTACGACTGGTCACTAACGATGAGTTCTAAATGCGAGTTTAATTAAAGACAGGACCACCCTAAACCCATGAAACATAAAGCATATTTTTATGGCTAGGACTAAATGATTATCTATATCATTGATCGAACAGTTAAAGTCCACATGACCAAGAAGCTACCATACCAATCAGCATGAAACCACTGAAATAAAGCAGCAACCACATCAAACACATAAAAGCAGAAGATGCATACCTCAACCTTGCCGCGAAACTCCAATCTACTTTGACAAACATGACACTGGGTACCATGTGGGCGGAGAATAGAATTTTCTGCCTTCACAAATGCAAAGACCTGAGAAGTAATCATGTAGTAAGAACAAGTTAAGTGCGTTACAATTAAAATATATAACAGAAAAGCAATATACAGTGGCTTTAACCTCCTCCCCACAGTTTGGGCATGCGCCTTTTAATGCCACTAAGTGCTTCATCCAGAGGTCTTTTAGAGCTTGGGCTGTTTAGAAGACCAGTAAAAGAAGAAAGTGTCAGCATAAAGCTGGTAGTAAAAAAAATCGATGAGCATTAAGTGAAAATATAAGCAATTTATCTATTTCTTTAGATCAGAAATCACCTTCAATTCAATAAACATTGCATAAAAGGAAAGATATTTAACCATTCTGTCAGAAGCATGCTCCTATAATTGAAGTTGGATCATGAAACATTGTCCCAAATTTTGGTTAATATCCAAAAGACTATTGAATGATGCTTTTGAAGAAGCAAAAGGAATGTATTAAAAGAAAATTCCATAAAATTGTTATAAGAGATTTAAGGATAGATGTTCTGATTTCTATGTAATTTAAAGCATACTTTTTTTTAATCACTTTGATATGTTCTCAAAATTATCTGCGTTGAATCTGAAACAAAACCCTCTGAATTTTTATCTGCTTGTATGCTGAAAAAAATGGATTGGTGAAGAAATGTCCAGCATAATGGGAAATGCTATGATGCTACTCAATATTTGTTAATCCATATACATAAATTTTGATATCAATGTATTCCTGTTGTGAACATTGATTCCTTGTGTAAGATATGATAAAAAGCTCTGATTGCAAAAACTCAGCAACATATTCATAAAATGAGACTTCACAAAATCGTTATATAAAAATGCTAAACTCAGCTATATCTTCATAACCAAAGTACTTAAAAGTTGAAACCATAACAGCGGCATGTATTGTTCATCTGTTACTGGATTTTCTCACTACATTTAACAATCCATAAGCAACATTTTCCTTATAATGACTGATCAAAAGACCACTTGTGCTACGTGAACTGGAAAAGTACAACATTTTCCTTATAAAATCAGAAGCAACACAATAAACCATGCCACATTAAAATAAAAAATGCAAGCTTGCTGTTAATTTGTTATTCAAAACTAGTATAATTTACCTGATGATGATGCCATGGGATAACCAATGGCAAACCCCAGCCCAGCGAACAAAGCACTGTTTAACAATGGAACTGAATCAAAAGGATATTTGTTGCTGCGTAGAAAGGATCTTGAGCTGAAAGAATCTTCAAGAGCTATGCTGATGGTAAGGATGGCGGGGATGAAAAAGGCGGAACTGGCAAGTGCAAGCAACAAAATCCATATAGTTGCTAATGCCAAAATCTGAGAAGGATCTTCCTGCCCTACAAACAAGCCATAACAATCCACAAACAAGTAATATGATGGATTCCTGAAATAAAAAATGAAAACTATAGCCGCAATGATGATGGATATACATGCCACAAAGAGAGGTACCTCAGCATCTGCATATGTTGATTGTCGCATGAGACTACAACGAGGATACTTGACGACCGATTTTGAGCCATATGAGCGTAGTTTTAACTGATATTTCCCATTATTTATTAGTTTAGGATAATGAATGATAAAAACTTTGTAACAGTGGTAAACAGATCGAAGACATTTACCTCTACTTTATCAAACATTTCATCAAAAATCAAGGGTTTGCCACTATAATATGAATCCCGTGCCTAAGTAACAAGAAAAAGGTAGCATGAGATACATGATAAATCAAGATCATCAATTAAACTAATTCTATTGTGCTATTCTACTCTTCTACTAAAACGGACAATGCTCCTCCAATGTTGTTGATAACCTAAACAGAAGTTGCAGATAATAATATAAGGTCGTGATAATGCATCCAGCATATCAGGTGTTCACTTGCTTAATGTGAAATTCTTCCATCCTTTCCAACCTCTCTGTAGCACAAGGAGAACGCATCATATCCATCTTTCCGTGAAGATGATAAAAGTATCCTTCCCAGGCATACTTAATTAAATATCCTCCCAAACTCCCTCTCTCCCTCGTTCATATGTATGCATTATGTTTTTCTGTGTTTACGTTAATAAGGAAACAGGATTTTAAGTGTGAACAAATATATCTAGTGATCTGTTTAAAACGCCTTAACTAATCATCATATGTTTTGGAAACCGTTCATTGAGAAACTGGGGAATATTCTGTCTGTTAAAAAATAGCAGAATAAGCACTTCTAGTTCCAATCTTCCCATCAAATTATTATTATTTTTCCCGTGGGATTAGAGTCGGTTCTTCAAAATTCAGAATAGCTCATGAAGTACTTCACTTCCAAACTCACAAATAGTTGAGCTAAGCATGAAGCATTCATTAGATGAATGAATCAACCATAATTTAGAAATGACATCTACCTCCACCTCCCCTACCAAACAAGTACTGTTCCCTTGTTAGAATAAACGAAAAATCGATCCGATACAGTCATTCGTATTTCGCTAACGCGATTTTTCACAAATTAGGTTAGAAAAAATGCATCAACCCTTATCTTCTACATAGAAATGGCATCTAATCGGTAAAAAAAAAAAAGAATAAATGAATACCACACCTGTTGATAGAGCGCTTCAAGTGTCTCCTTGCTCGCGGTCTCGATAGACCCCACGAAGAGGCAGGAGGGACCCTCCGCCACGGCGCCGACGATCGCCGTCGAGATGCTGCGCTTGGTGCGGGTTCTCGAGGAAGAGATCCACGCATGCCAGAGGCGCATCTCAGCGGCAGGCTCCGCTGGGGAACGATGAACAGGACGAGTGTGCCAGTGACGAGTGCGGCATTGGCCCCGTGCCCGTGGAGTGGACGAAACGCTTCCCTTGCCCTCGGTAGTGGCCACCCACAAGCAGAGCAGGAAGACTCGATGAGCCCTTTTCTGGTCCCATTTGTGGCTCCTGATGCTTCGCTTTCCTTACACTTGCTTCCACGGATCTCTCTCTCTCTGCACCCTCTCACTTCAATTTTTCCATGATTTATTATAAAGATCGATATTTATAAATATACTTTTTTATTATACTTAAAATATATATTTCACATTAAAAAATTAATGATAATATTTTTTACATAATATTAAAATTTTAAATGTTATTTATATAAATATAAAAATTTAAATATTAGATATGTAAATATATAAAAATTGTATGTTATGTATAGAAATATGCCCCCAAAATTGACTTGTATGATAATTGAAATTAAAATACTTATAAAAGTATTATTATCTTAAATTTATTTTTCAAAATTTTACTCCCGTATTAAAATTCATGATAAAATTTTAACTAAGATTTTTTATTTTTATTAATTATAAAAAATTGATTATAACATACATAAATTTATGAATTTAATAATTTAAAAAATAATGTTTAAATTTTGAATATTTATGTGTAATTCAAAAAATATCCTATCCAAAACATAGTTATAAGAATTTTGAAATTTAAGATAATTTTTTAAACTTATAATATTATCTCTCTAAGTTGGATAATCACAAGATTGATAAGGAATTAATTTTCATGCAAAAAATATTATTGAAAACGAACCATTTTAAATGAAAAAATTTAGATCATAATATTATAATAAAAAATAATTTAAATAGATCATAAAATATTTATATATTATATTCATTTTATGGCATTCAAAATTTTAAGATTTACTTTTGTTGCGTGTCAGAAAACCAATTACGATAGAATAAAACTTCACATCTTAGCTTCGTTGGGAAATCCAACACACACACAGATAGTTGAAAAGAGAATAGAAAATCCCATAATTTTTACGTGAAAAAACCTTAGAAATAGGGAGAAAAACTAGGGGCCTAGCCTAGTAAAAATGCTCCATTATATATCTACTTTGGAGTATAGACTTTAAGTTTTCCTGATAACGGGATTACAAGGTTGTATGTAAAAAATTCTGACAATGGTAATTCCAAAATCATGTTACAACAAATGTACAGAGTTAATTATAACTATTGGTGACACTGACGACACTCGAAAAATGCTCTACTATATATCTACTTTGGAGTATAGAGTTTAAGTTTTTCGGATAACGAGATTACAAGGTTGTATGTAAAAAATTATGACAATGGGAATTCCAAAATCATGTTACAACAACTATGCGGCGGTAGTTGGACTATAACGGTTGTTGGCGACACTCGGTGGCGATAATAGGCGGCGATCGACGGCAATGGTGGTGATGATGAATTTTGAACTTCTAGCTCTCTCCGAGCTTTCTCTCAAGTTCACTTCTAGGTTCTCCCCTCTTTCATGATAAGAATAAGTCCTATTTATAGGATTTTGAGAGGGGCAATTTGGTCATTGTAGCCAAAATTCCAAAACACTCCATTAGATAGTGTATATCGATTCATTTGTTCATAGGTAGTTTTTTTTTGATAATTTGACCATTCCAATAGCCTTCAATCTAAGTAATCTTAAGCTAGTTAGATTCATCTCGTCAAGCCGCTCGATTCGATTATAAGTACGTCAAATTTGGAAGTCATTTGATCATCCAATCAGTATTTTGAAGTTTTCATATGTAGTTTTTGAGCTTGATTTGAGCTCATTTGGGCTTGATTTAACTCGATTCTAGTATTATTTGACTCATTTCACTCAGTCGTTTTATTTGATTGAATATATGCTTTAACTTGAAATCCATGCTTGATTTATAAATTTTAGAGGAATATATCATTTGCCTCCTATTGTTGGATGAAAAAACTCATTTCATCCAAAAATATATAAAATCACTTTAGTTAAAAATTATTAGGATATGTAATTATATATATTTTGTGTGTTAAATTTATTTACTAATTAATTATTAATATTTTTTATTTTATTTTATTATATATATATATATATATATATATATATATATATATATATATATATATATATATATATATATATATATATATATATATATATATATATATTTGTTTTTAAAGAGAGGGGCGTGGGTCCCCTAATTTTCCTTTTTTATTAATTTTTTTCTTTATAATGAGAGAGAGAGAGAGAGAGAGAGAGAGCGAAGATGGAAAGACCACTTTTTTAATGAAGAATATAAAGAGTTTTTTTTTTTTTTGAAATGAGAAATGTGAAGAGTATTTATTTATTTATTTTTAATGAGAAATGTGAAGAGCTTTTTTTTTTTAATTTAAAATATTAATAATTTTTTATTCTCTCTCTTTCTTTTTTAATGAGGAATATGAAGAGTTTTCTTCATTTTTTATTTTATTTTTTTTAAAAAATTTGAAAAGTCAATTTTTCTAGTATAAATACCCCCCAAGGGATAATGAAAAATTTGCACTTACTTATTTAGTTTCTTTTTTATGCACCGACCAGTATAATTGCCACTCTTGGCTCTCCCGATCTCGGGGTTTCTAACTGACCTTATTAGCAAGATGACCCGAATTCTGGCCAAGCTTTCTTTCTTTGGTAACATCCACTAACCTGCAACTTGTCGACCTCCCGCTCCAGTTTTCCCCAATCTCTTAGTTTCCAACTAGCTTGAGCGACGTGCATCCCACTGCTCCAGCTTTACTTTCTTCTCTTGGTAACCTCCACTAACTTATATAATCCCGACTCACGGCTCTAATTCTCGATCTCGGGGTTTTCAACCTGACGTTAGTGGCGATCCAATTTAGGCTCAAGTGTGCTTCCACTTTCTTCTCTTTGGTAGCTTCCACTAACCTGTATAACGGTGCCGACCCCTCTCCCAGGCTCCAGTTCTTCCCGATTTCTAGGTTTCCAACTAACTTGGCTAGGCAGCGTGCATCCTAAATTCAGGCTCTAGCGTGCTTCTAATTTCTTCTCTTTGGTAGTCTCCACTAACATGTATAATGGTGCCATCACTGGCTCCAGTTCTCCCTGATCTCGGGATTTCCAACTGACCCGATTGGGCAGCACACATCCCATATTTTAGCTCCATTGTGCTTCCGCTTTCTTCTCTTTGGTAGCCTCTAGTAATTTGTATAACGATACCGACCCATGGGTGAGCACCCTTTAACAGATATCCCAATGTCTAAAGATTCTTGAGTAAATCTTGCACAAGATGATGGGTTGTAGAAGCATCAGGGGACGACGATATCTGACGATGTAACACTAACTATCAGCAGTGATACTTTGATAATCTTCAGAAAGAAGTTTCTTTTTTCAAATAATTTGGTGGCTATTCCATCTAAAAGATCGTAACGAGCTTACTCTCCTCCGTTGGCATATCTGTACCTTCTAAGGCTTTTGTTTTCTGAGATTTTTAATGCACATGTACTTTCCGAGGCTTTTGCTTTCTTAGATTTTTGATGTACGTCTACTGAGATTTTTGATATACATGTACCTTCTAAGGCTTTCGTCTACTAAGATTTTTGATGTACATGTACCTTCGGGCTTTTAGAGATTTTGATGTTCTTCAGGCTTTTCTTATGAGGTTTTTGATATACCTGCACATTCTGAGATTTTTGATGTACGTGTACCTTCTGAGGCTTTAGCCTTCTGAGATTTTTGATGAACCTGTACCTTCTGAGGCTTTTGCCTTCTGAGATTTTTGATGTACCTGCACCTTCTGAGATATTTATTTTATGAGAGTTTTGATGTACTTGTACCTTTTGAGGCTTTTGTGTTAAGAGATTTTTGATGTGTCTATACCTTCTAAGACTTTAGCCTTATGAGATTTTTGATGAACCTGTACCTTCTGAGACTTTTGTCTTATGAGATTTTTGATGTACCTATACCTTCTGAGGCTTTTGCCTTCTAAGATTTTTGATGAGTGGAGACCTTGTCAGTCACTTGCTATTTTGGAGTCTTTTTAGTGAGGACCTTGTTCACTACTAGCTTCCCATCGAGGTTTCCTTAGGGGCGTGCCTTCCAGGGGAGGAATCCATAAAATGATTTTTGACTTATCCGAGATTGTTTGTGAGAGTGTTACTCGATGACATTTAACCTATGTGGAAGAAGTCAATAGTTTTAACTCTTATCCGAGGTTATTTTGTCAAAGTATGATGTTAACCTATGTAAAGAGGTTAAACATTTTGATTCTTTCAAAATTATTTGTCAGAGTATTACTCGATAGCGTTAACCTGTGTAGAGTAGGTACAAAATTATGGTCTATCCGAGGTTATTTGTCAGAGTTGCTCTTTAATTTTTCCTTTTTCATGCGTATGATTGCAAAATCATAATTTGCAAAGCTATCTTCCTTCTTCTTTTCAATGTTGAAATGACTCCCCATCATTGACTTGCTTCTCGAATTGATAAATAATTAGATATCCAAAATATTAATTTGAATGATCTTTTGAGATTAAGTGTTGCCCCCAGCTTCTGATAAGAACTAAATGATCAACATTTGATGTTTCTTCATTCTTCATATGTGTTATTCTAAAGTAGAGTTTTTTTCATCATATAGATGGTACTGCTTTTAACTTGAAGTCAAATTGTTAATCAATGTGAAAATATAAAGAGAATGTTTCCCACAGACGGCATCAAACTGTTACATATTAGAAAACCAGTTACGATAGAATAAAACTTCACGCCTTAGCTTCATTAGGAAATCCAACACACACACAGATATTTGAAAAGAGAATATAAAACCCTAGAATTTTTACATGGAAAAATCTTAGAAATAGGAGAAAAAATCATAGGGTATAACACAGTAAAAATGCTCCACTATATATCTGCTTTGGAGTACAGAGTTTAAGTTTTCCCAATAATAGAATCACAAGATTGTATGTGAGAAATCCTGACAATAAAATTCGAGAATCATGTTACAACAGCTATGCGACGATAGTTGGACTATAACGGTTGTTGGTGGCAGTCGATGATGATAATAGGCGGCGATTGACAACAACATGGTGATGATGAACTTTGAACTTCCAGCTCTCTCCCAACTTTCTCCCAAATTCACTTCTAGCTCCTCCCCTCTTTCATGAAAAGAATGAGGTCATATTTGTAGGATTTGAGAGGGGCATTTTGGTCATCGTAGCCAAAATCCCAAAATACTCTATCGGACGGTGTATATCGATTCATTTGATCATAGATAATTTTTTTTGATAATTTGACCATTCAAATGACCTTCGATCTGAGTAATCTTAGACTCGTTGGATTCATTTTGTTGAGCTGCTCGATTCGAATATAAGCACATCAAATTTGGAAACCATTTGATCATCTAGTTAGTGTTTCAAAGTTTTTTTATGCAGCTTTTGAGTTTAATTTGAGATCATTTGGGCTCGATTTGACCCGATTCTAGTATTATTGGACTCATTTCACGGAGTCATTTAATTTGATTGAATATATACTTTAACATGAAATCTATGCTTGATTTATAAATTTTAGAGGGATATATCAAGCTGAATTAAAATATTCGACTCAATTTTTTCATTACAAACTTTAGTGAGTGATCTTTGGATAATAAAACAAATATTATGAGAATTTTCTTTGTACTCATATTTAAAATCGAGTAAATTTGAATATAAAATATTATGTAATTTAAATATCTAATTATGGATGTTTCACTTGAACTCCACTTATCAACCTTTATGTAGCCACAAAAAAAAAAAAAAAAGAAAGGCTATGAGAAGTCTCATATAACTTATATAATTTTTTTTTGCAGTTTTGATTTAAATGTTTTAAAGATTACAATGAAGGGATTTACATGCTAACGTTTAAGATATTATGACTTAGTATTTAATATCTAATTTTTACTATTTATAGCTGATATGACACTTAAAATACTACTAGTCGAAGCACAAATCTTAATGCTAAAAGTAAGCTGATCAGAAATTGAAACTAGTCGAGATCAAGCACATAAAATATCATTGGAAACTTTGGGACATCAGCTAAATTCCTAAAAAGCTCTCAATTATAGAGTATTTATAGTCAAATCAAGCGTCTCGACGAGCCAGATCTAACAAGCCCAAGATCTCATAATTCGACTTCATTTGAGCATTCAAATACACAAAATACATCATATGATCAAAGGAATCATCATGAGTCATCTGGATGGAGAGGAGTGGTTCAATTTTGCATGTATTTATAGACTCCTCCAATCTATAAATATCCTCTCTCCTCATATGAGAGAGCCCAAGAGAGAGGAGAGAGCCCTAAAGCTTGAAGATCCTCCAAGCACAATCGTGCCACCACTCGATGGTCGTCAACCATCGCCGCCGGTCGCCGTCGTCAGTCATCGCCGTTGATCCTCGCCATCGTTAACCTCTGCCGGTCTCCATCATGATGACCTTCATCGTCAGTCACTGCTCCTCGTTGTTTGCCATCATATACTACCACTAGCAATTGTTACCACTGAACATCGCTACATAGCTGTTGTTCCTTTCTCATATACAATTCTGTAATCCCATTATCGGGAAGATTTTGTACTCTGAAACAGATACATAGTGGATGATTTTTACTGGGCTAGGCCTCGTGATTTTTCCCTCTTTTCGAGGTTTTCCACGTTAAAATTCTGGAGTTTTCTTGTTAACTCTTTAAATACATGTGTGTGTGCTGGATTTCATACAAGGCTAAAGCGTAAACTTTTACTCGCAGAACTATACGCAGTCAGCCGTCTGTGAAAAACTAATTATCATCATTTCATCTTGTATGACAACCAAGTTTCCCAACAAGATCAAAACCACCATCGAGGTGGAGCATTTCAAGCTTTTAAGGAGCCCAAGCGAAGAATGAAGATTCATCAAACTTAGTTCCTTAGATTCCTCAAAAAAAAGCGGGGCAACTCTTAATCTCAAAAGATTATACAAATCAATATTCTGGATATCTAATTGATTATCAGTTCGAGAAGCAAGTCAGTAATACTAATGAAAAAGACAAAGGTTAAGGAGCAACTTTGGCTACAACCACAAACAGATGTTTTAATCGACCTCTTCCATACAGGTTAACGTCATCGAGTAGACACTCTGACAAACAACCTAGGATAGGTCAAAAGGTCCTTGGTGGACTTCCTACGACCACTTCCATATATGTTAATGTCATCGAGCAAAAACTCTGACAAACAGCCTAGGATAGATCAAAAGGTCCTTGGTGGAATTCCTACGACCTCTTCCACACAGGTTAACGTCATCGAGTAGACACTCTGACAAACAATCTAGGATAGGTCAAAAGGTCCTTGGTGGACTTCCTATGACCTCTTCCACACAGGTTAACGTCATCGGGTAATACTCTGACAAACAACCTCGGGTATGTCAAAAATCCTCAGCGGATTCAATTCAGTCTCTGCCATACAGGTTACGCCATCGAGTAACACTCTGATAAACAACCTAGGATAGGTCAAAAATCTTCAGCGAATTCAATTCGACCTCTTTCTTCATAAAGTTAAACACTCGACAAACAACCTAGATAGTCAAAGGTCCGTGGCTTCACCCGCTTCTTCCACAAGTTAACGTCATCGGGTAACACTCTGACAAACAACCTCGGATGAGTCAAAATTCTCAGCAGATTCAATTCAACCTCTTCCACACAGGTTAACGTCATCGGGTAACACTCTGACAAACAACCTCGGATGGGTCAAAAATCCTCAACGGATTCAATTCAACCTCTTCCATACAGGTTAACATCATTGAGCAAACACTCTGACAAACAACCTAGGATAGGTCAAAAGGTTCTTGGTGTACTTCCCACGACCTCTTCCGTACAGGTTAACATCATCGGGTAACACCCTGATAAACAACATCGGATAGGTCAAAAATCCTCATTGTCGTCGGTTATCCCCGCCGACTACACGCTGCCACCGCTGACTACCATCATCGCGCACGCCACCTCATCGATCGCCAACTATAGTCGGTCACCAGCGACCATGCCGGTTTCACTGGCTGACTATCGCCATCCCGCCACCATCGCCGCGGCTATCCGCCGCTGCGACCGATTAACTACATTGCTGTTGCCATTGCGACCACCGTGGTGCTATTACCGCCGTTGACATGCCATTACATCACTGCTAGATTACCGCCACACCATCGCTGGAGTAATCTTTGCCGGCCACCATTATCGCTGCTATCCCCGCCACTACTAACGCGATTAATTAACGCTACTACTGTTGCGTTGCTGCTAATTACCCCGGCAGTTTCGCGACCAATGCTACGTCACTTCCGCCACCTATCGCAGAATTTTGTTTGGTTTACCATGCCGCTGATCATCCGCTATTACCGGCCGCTGGCTTCCATCGCAGCCAGCGGCCGCTGACACCGTCGGCTAACCATCAATGGTTACCACTTGCCATCACGCCATCGCCGCTGCATCTGCTATCACCATCGCTCGCCATCACGAACTGACGCCTGCTGACCATACATTGCTGGCTGCCACCCCCCTGCCACCAACCATCAGGGCCATCATTACCGCTACTGCCACCGCCATCCGCCATCGCTATCAGAGCATTCTTCGCCGGCACACCATTTCGCTGGTATCCTAATTTACTACCGGCCGCCACTGTTGATTGCCGCCGCTTACTACGACCACCCTGCGCAGTTAGCAATCAGGGCCATCCGCTGATCGCCGCTGCATTCACTGCTGACTACTATCGCCGTCATCGCCGCCAACCATCGCCGAATTTCCACCGGTGCCACCATCGTTATCTCACCGACCACCATCAGGTCACTTGCCACCATCAAATCGCATATCGCCGTCAACCCCCATCTCCGGTTATCATCTCCTTGATCGCCTCCAAACCCGATCGATCCGACGAGGTTAGTTGACACCTCTTTCGAGGGAAAACTGGAGCCTTGTTGTATGAACTATGGGCCTTGATCGCCTCCAAACCCGGTCGGTCCGACGAGGTTAGTTGACACCTCTTTCGAGGGAAAGCGGAGCCTGCTATGAACTACGGTCTTGATCACCTCCAACCCGCCACGAGGTCGTTGACACCTCTTCGAAGGAGCTGCGTATGAACTGCCCTTGATCACCTTCAACCGAGTCGATCCGACGAGGTCTTGACACCTCTTCGAGAAAAACTGAGCCTTGTATGAACTGTCTTGACGCCTCCAACCCGGGTCCGAGGTCGTTGACACCTCTTTCGAGAGAACGGAGCCTTGTCATGAACTACTGGTCTTGATCGCCCAACGACCTTTCTCAAGAAGAAGAGAAGGTGTCTTCTCCTTGGCCTAGGAGGGTTTTATAGACCCCTTATAGGCAAAATTGTCAAAAATTCAAACTGTCAAAATTGCCAAAATTGCAAAATTGCCATTTGCCCATGGCGCTCCCACACTCGTCGTGGCGTGGACCAGACGACGGCACTCGCCAGACCAGCACTTCAAGGCCCGTTCTGCCCGCCTCGACCGGCCGTGACCTTGCCGGCTCACGCTGCCGTCGGGTTGCCCAGCGCCCACCAGCCCAAAGGCTGCGGTGCTGGCGCTGGAGCGTGCCACCCATGGAGGGCACGCTGCACGCCGCGTACTGGCACGCCGGCCGCGGGCACCGCTTGCACCCACGAGCCCGACGATGGGGTCCGTAACCTCAAAATCTTGCACCCACGCATACTTACACACATCCGCGACCAGACTGCTTTCCATAGTCATAATATTGTGCCCATGAAGACTGTTCTTCTCAAAATGTGTGGTTAATGGACCTCTCATTGAAGAATTTGCTATTTTCAGGTATTTGACATATATATTTTTAGATGATTGAGATAATGTCATCTAAAAATAGGAGGCAACTGATATGATAATTAAAATACTACTAGTCGAAGCAAGAATCTTGATGCTAAAAGTAAGCTGATCAGAAATTGAAATTGGTCGAGATCAAGCACTTAAAATATCATTGGAAACTTTGAGACATCAGTTAAATTCCTAAAAAGCTCTCAAATATGGAGTATTTATAGTCAAATCGAGCATCTCGACCAGCCAGATCTAACAAACCCAAGATCTCATAATTCTGACTTCATTTGAGCATTCAAATACACAAAATATATCATATGATCAAAGGAATCATCATGAGCCGTCTGATGGAGAGGAGTGGTTCGAATTTTGCATGTATTTATAGAGACGCCACTCCTCTAATCTATAAATAGCCCCTCATTCCTCATATAAGGGGAGCCCAAGAAAGAGAGAGGAGAGAGAGCCCTAAAGCTTGAAGATCCTCCAAGCACAATCGTGCCACCACTCGACGGTCGTCAACCACCGCCGGCGCTACCGACATCCTCGCCGCCAACCCCTCGCGGCTCCATCATGACGACCTTCATCGTCAGTCACCGTTCCTTGTTGTTCGCCATCATCTGCTACCACTAGCAATTGTTATCACCTGAACGTCGCTACATAGCTGTTGTTCCTTTCTCATATATAATTCTGTAATCCCATTATCGGGAAGATTTTGTACTAAAGACACATTAGTGGATGATTTTCTGGCTAGCACCATGGTTTTCCCTCTTTTCGAGATTTTCCACATTAAAATTCTAGAGTTTTTTTGTTCACTCTTTAAATACATGTGTGTGTGCTGGATTTCATAACAAGGCTAAGGCGTAAACTTTTACTCTACCGTAACTGGTTTTCTAGCACTCAATAATAGCATCTGGAACTTCTGTTAAAGGAGTAAATGGACCTCACGGGATTCTTGTCTAACATGTTTATGCCCTCACTAGAGAACTCACAATCGAGTACATCAGAGGCCTGTAGATGCTTTCGCCTAGGGTTGCAAATGAACTGAACATTCAACAAGGTACTCGTGGCTCGGCTCGATTAGAGCTCATTCATGATCGTTTGATTAACTAATCAAATGAGCTTGAACACTTATGTAAATACTCAATTGCTAAATAAACAAGCTTGTACAATTTGTCATTCGATTCATTTATGTTCATGAATAATATCATTTAAAACTTGTGAACAAAGCTCGTTAATGAGCTCAATTATAGTTTAATTACAGCTCGATTAAAGCTTATTTGTGAACAACATTATTAAAATTTTTATTTTTTTAGGCTTAACAAACTTTAATTGATGCAACTCATGTAGATTTCTCAACAAACTGCTTGTGAACAAGCTTGATTATGGCTTGGTTAAAATTTACTTATTTCATTAAATGAGCTGCTTGTTAACAGGCTTGATAATCAAATTTGAACCAAACCAGTGAACAAACACACTTAAATTGAGTTTGAATTCGATAATGGTAAACAAGCTCAAGCTTGAACACCATCCTATAAAAAGTTCAGATAGAGCTCGAGCTCGGTAATGATAAATAAACATTAAGTACAACACACACATACTCGGCTTAATTCTTTTGCAGCCCTACTTTCGCCTGCGACACCACCAAATCTTGTCATCACTAGACCCATTGCTGCATTTCTCACTCCACCAGATATTGTTACCTTTTTACTCATCGATGCTCTCTCACAACTTAGACTTGTTAGTGACCTTGTTGTTGACCTCCATGTATGTGTGATAAGTCATGTCAAATCCACAAGTCAAATTCGATGGACTTCGGAAGTGACAGTGCGTAAATCAGAGCACAAAATATACTAGATGTCATCGAAAATGGTTGAAATGACCTCCGATCGATGAACGGATTTCACCTTCATGTTTAGAACGTCGAAATTGGTCAAAATATAAATATTGCACAATCTAACGATCAATCAATCAAGCGATTGAGCTATCAATGTGTCGACACGTATATCAGAGTTGAAAAGCTATGACGATATCCGAATGACCTCCATTCATGAAATTGATCTTACCGTTAGCTTCAAAATATCAAAAATTATCAAATGAGACTATCCACGCTCAATTCGAATGAGTTTCTGCAAATGTCAAATGATCGGAAGTGGTAGCGTGTAAATCAGAGCTCAAAATGCACTGCGACACTAAAATGGTCGATCGATGAACGGACTACCCGATCGTGAAATTAGTCGAAATATATAAATATTGCAATCAATCAACGATCAGTGATCGAGCTATTAATGTGTGGATGCACATATTAGAGTCTGGAAGCTACAATAATATTCGAACAACCTCCGTTCATAAAATTGATCATGCCGTTAGCTTTGAAATGTCAAAAACTGCCAAATGAGACTGTCCATGCTCAATTCAGATGAGTCAGTGCAAATGTTGAATGATCGAAAGTGACAACACACAAATCTAGGTTGAAATGGACTGGACGTTGCCAAAATCAACCAAATGATATTCGATCGATGAACGGACTTTGTCGTCGCATTCAGAACATCAAAATTAGTCAAAATATAAATATTACATAACTTGATGATCAACCGATCAAGTGATAGAGTCGTCAATGTGTCTGCACGTATATCGAGGTCAGGAGGTATCGACATAAATCAAATGACCTCCGTTCATGAAGTTGATTGCGTCATTAGCTTTGAAATATCAAAATCTATCTAATAAGGTTGTTCGTACTCAATTCGGACAAGTCTACGCAAAAATTGAGTGGTCGAAAGCGGCGACGCGTATTTTGAGCTGAAATTAGCTCAATTCGACGTCGACTTGAACAAACAAGATCCATCATTGCTAAAACGAAGCTGCATTCGTAACATTGTAATAATCTTAAATTAATATATATATTTTGATTATCTAATCATGTCAATGTAAAGTTTGTATTAAAGAGGATTAACTAATAAAAATATTATAAAATGGGCTAATAACTTTAAACCAACTTAGACGACTCCCAAAATCTCTAAACCATGCGTGACCCGACCCGCTCGGCCTACCCTTATGAACGAACTCCCTTTTCACGTGATTGAGCTGCATGAAAGTCCCTCTTTTCCTCTTCGATTCTCCCTCGACTGAAGCCTCCCGCTTGTTCTGAATTTTTTCCTTCACTGCAATCGGAGAGGAACATCATCATCAGGCGGGTTCCTCTCTTAGTTTCTGGCATATCCAATCTCGTCTCTTTGCCAAACATTGTAACGCACAGCAGAAATGAGTCAGAACATGTGGGATCAATGTGTGATGTGGATGTATATGTTTGTATTTGTTTACGGGTTTGAAGGCCTCATCATACTCATTAGGACACAACGAGATGAAAAATTAGCTGTGGTGTCGCAAGACATCACTCACTACGCTCATTAGGGTGTACCGAGTAAGCCAACATCCATTAGATGTCACTCAGCCTAGCCGAAATGCTGTTGAAATTTTGCCAAAATCTTATGACTTAAAAAAAAATGAAAAATAAAAGAATAGGGTTAAGAATATTAAGCAAAGAAACCTAAAGCTAAAATTCAAATTAAAAACTCCAAATAAAAAAGGGGAGGGAAAATAACATATAACAAACACAAAAGTTAAACAAAAAAAGAGGGATGAAAATCACTTACAAAATTTATCTATGGGCTCCAAAAATTCACCACTGACCTCTCGACAAATTGAATTGAAGAGAGTGTGAATTAAAATGTTGGTGTAATTTTTAGAAGGCAGATGAAATAGTAGATAAGACACTACCCATAGATTTTATTCTTATTTGGCGAGGACTTTAGATCTGGTTCCAGGTTTCTTATAGGCGCAAGCAACTATAGTTAGTTACCCCTCCCAATAAGTGTGAGAGAACTTTTGATTAAGGCTAGTCATTAGATCACTAAATGTGTAGCGTATAATAGCAGCATGTGGAGTTTAAAATTTAGAATTTATGAAATTAATCATCTCAGCTTAATTCGAATGGTTGGGGGAATGATGATGTGCTCGATCTAGATCCCATGGTTCCATCATCCTGAGCTGTCGTGGTCCCTAGTCTACTTAGTCAGAGGAGGTAGTCGACCCAATATGACCGAAGGATCCATATTAGTAACAAATGAGTTACGTTATCCAAAAAATTATTGTAGACTTGGGATGGTGTATGTCTAAGGAGACAATCTTAAGTCTACCTTAGCTGATAGAGGGTTGTTTGCCCTATCAAGTATACCCTATGATTCACAACTCAAAGGGCAGAGTCATTGGGGAGCATACGGGCTATGATCGTGATCATAATATAATGGAGTCTAACAAGCCAAACCACCCGATCAGAGGACTCTAGTCATAACTACTTCATCTATGGAGCCTACTGGCCATGCCACGCAGTCAGAGGACACGGGCCACGTCCTTACTGACAAAAGATTGATTGAGAGTGAATACAGTAGAATACTTGATTTGACATTGGCTCCTTTATGAGCTAGAGTTTTCTTAATTTGTCACCCCCAACAAATAATTACAGAAGGTGAATAGATTGAGTTTTGCTTCAAGCTTTTAATAATTGAGTTTCATTTAAGCCATTTTTATATTGATATTTAATTTGAGTTGAATTTGATTTGAAAATAGAATCACACTTTGATGGAAGTATCCCCTCCGGTTAAAATCACTATTCAACATAGCTATCATCGGGGTAGTTAATTGATTGACTCGAATATATTTGAGAACTTTAGATTCTCTCAACTATGTTTATCTCTTAACAGAGGATTAGATCTACTGTCACACGATAGAATTAGCTTCTCTGATATTTCATTAAGTTGAAAATCTCATAATTGAATTTTAGGTTTTGTTAACTTGCCCCTAAGACTAAACCGGTGAACCCTTATCATCCTTAGACACTTGAATTTAAACATTTAGCATAGTGTTGGGGCCCATGCGAGTGTATCTAATAATGTCGTAATTAATGCCTTTTATTCGCTTGTACGAAGTGTTGCGAATCCGGTGGCATAGAATATGTTTGCAAATTGATTTAATATCTTATTAGATTTATTAGATTAACATTTAATTAATTCTAATTTAGTATGCGCAACCTTTTCAGACTTTAAAATTTGCACTTGAAATCTCTATATCCGAGCACATGCATGTGTTTATAGCTTAGATAATTTCACCTAATTAGTGATTTCATTGATTTTGAAAATCATAATTTAGAATGAAGTTCCTTAATTTTTGTATTGGAGGAAAGCTTCTTCATTCGTGCATCATTTAGTTTAGTGTCACATTCTCTGCATTTAATCAAGATTTAATGATTATTTGAATGTTTGCAGAATAAGAATATATTCATTTTAGATATCTCAGAATGAATTTATTTTCATTCAAGCATTTGCAGATTTTGGAATATTTTGACCCAAAGGAGTACCGCTATAAGATATGTGAGAGGCATACTCATAGTTGTATTCATATAAATTTATATGTACCAAGTTCACCCAAAAGAAAGCTTCAAGCCTCTCTAATTTTATCATTTAAGGACTTTTCAAATTTTCTGCAACAAGAGTTGTTAGACCCAATTTAGATTCATTTTTAACTTTATATCAAATTCCCTATTTATTTGAAAATTAAACTTTAAATTTATTGCAAGTTTATTATGAGTTTAGTATTAACTTCCTTAAGTTTCACTTGCGTTTGTTTTGATAACAAATATGGAATAAGGCTGTTATGATATGTTTTACATATGTTGTTAGTTTAATTATAAGTGGGTCCCACAAAGATAGCTTTCCTTTTCTATAAATAAGGCAAGGGGGAGGGTCTTACCTTTCACATTATTTGCTCAAGAAGAAAACTTCATTTTTAAGGATTTTTTTGAAGAAAGGAAGGGAACTTGCTTGCATTTAAAGTAAGTGGTTTACTTTAGTATTGCACTTCCTCTTTATTTTAATGTTTAGTTTTCTTTAAGTATTCTCCTCTTTATTTTAATGTTTATCTTCATGTTTATCGTGCATTTTTTTTAATTTGAGTTTAGGCAATTTTCATTTGAATTTATTTAAGTCCAAATTTAAAAATTTTGGCAGATTTTGACTATGAGAGTGACATCTAAGATTTGGCCGCTTGATGCCTATCGAAGATAATGAGTGGTGTCTCAATAAACCGTTTCTTGACTGCTACACTTAGCATTAAGGATCTAACCTGTAAAAGAAAATCACAAGCACACATAGACACATATACTTCCACATCGACAATTATACACATCCGCAACTTATACTTTAGTGCATCCACAATTTCTTGCAATTCTATTCCCTATTTTGGATTAGAGAATGAGAGGAAGAGGGTTCAGTTTAGTTTAAATCGGAAAGAGGAGTGTACGACTAGGGGAGAAAGCGGGGAAATTAGGAACAAGAATTGTCGGTGGCTGTTTGGCTGCACGATTCGAATATGATTTAAGTTGGATTTAATTTAAATCCTGTCGATCAGCCTTTCTGCCGTTTGGAGAAAGAATGGAGAAAGAAGAAAAAAAAAGAAGGGAAAGAAGAAGAAGAATAACTGTTGTACTTCGTTCAGTTACGTATTGCTAAAGAAAAAAAAAAGCGAAAAATCGAAGAGGGAAAAGGGGGCTCTCGATTTTTCAAAGGAGGGAGACGTGTGTCCCCATTGCTTTGCAGTTGGGAAGAAGAAAAAGGGAAGATGAGGGAACAGTTGCAGAGGAAGTCGAGCGTGGATCGTTCGCACGTGAGAGGGAGCTCCGAGCGATCGAAGGAGGGGATTCGTGCGTCCGGCGTCGGCTCGCGTGAAGGGGCAGAGCGCTCGGTTTCTTTCCTGCGTGCGTGCAGAAGAGCGGGTTGCGTGAACCGGGGCGTGCGAGTGGAGGAATAGGGCCGGTTCGGGTTACTTGAGTGGAATTTGGGAGATTTAGATTAGATTTGAGTTTCTTTAATTTCTTTAAGCACTTAACCCTAAATATATATATATATATATATATATATATATATATATATATATATATATATATATATATATATATATATATATATATATATATATATATATATATATATATATATATCAATCTTAATTTATTAGGTGTTGGACTGACGGCGTATTTTTCAATATTTATATTAAGGTTTGACATTTTGAATGGTGAAGTCGTTAAATCGGATCATTTGGGTTGATTTTTGGTGACATATTGTGTATTTTAGCCTTAATTTGCACACTATCATTTCTGATAATTCGATATCTGCACAGACTCACCCAAATTGAGCATGGATAATCTAATTTGATAGTTTTTGATATTTTGAACCTAACGGTGTGCTCAATTTTATGAACGAAGGTTATTCGGACATCGTCACAGCTTCCCGACTCTAATATGCACGTCGACACACTAATAGCTCGATCGCTCGATCGGTTTCTCTTTAGATTATGAAATATTTATATCTTGACCAATTTTGATATTTTGAACATGATGATTAAGTTTGTTCGTCGATCAGAGATCATTTCGACCATTTTCGGTGATGTCCAGTGCATTTTGAGCTTCGATTTGCGCACTATCATTTCTGAAGTCTGTCAAATTTGACTTATGTGCTTGACTTGACTTATGACACATACATGGAGGTCAACAAATGCAAATGTGATTCATGCATAGAGCGAGTCGCATTTGTTGAAAACTAGTTGACTCTTTTTCGACTTTCTTCACTTTCTCTTTTTTCGTTCCTCTTTTCTTCTTATCGTTTCTTTATATAACTCACTTTTTTGTTCGATTCTTATGTGACATTTCTCTAATTATTTGACAGGAGAATGTTCCGCTGGAGGTGACCATATGATCTGTCATCTGTTGAGCCTAGTGAGGAGGCTATTTGGTCGGAGATTGACATACATGATCCTCACAGAGATGTTGATATCAGGGATAGGATTAAGCTACACACCGATATGTTGTGAGGACGTGATTTTTACCAGGGTTTCTTTGCACGCTCATCCCTACTTCTTGATTGTACTTCAGATTCCTTTATTTTTGAGGATAATGCAGATTGGGTGGCTACCATTAAGTTAAAGTGTGAGGACTATAACCCTTTGGATAACATAGTGGCCTAGGTTAGTTCTGGATATTGTGATGTCTTACAGCCTGCTTCTGACAACATTGAGCAGACGAGACAGTCTAGACTTCTAAGTCATCGTTGGCTACAACAGGGCTCATTAGACCTGCTTCGAGATTCCTCCGTTGGCAGGATTCCTAGTCTTCAACCTGGATACGTTACATGGGCTAGATATATCTTGCAGGCTTATAGAGACACTTTACTGACAACTAGCATTTATGAGGCAGTATATGTGTTTTTATTTAATTTTGGAGGTATGCCTTCTTCTTAGGCTTGTGGAGTAGTAGAGTTCTGGGATGCTAGTAGTAACACTTATTGGATCAGCTCGGAGGAGTTGACAGTTACTCTTTGGCACTTATAGGTTGTGTTAGGTCTCCCCATACTTGGTTATAGCTACGAGGAGTGTGTTCCACCTGATGAGGAGTTATTTTTTAGGCGGCCTTCAGATGATTATGATCGATGAGTTAGGCTAGCTATGCCTTCTATTTATATTGATCTTTTGAACCATTATCACCCGACTTTCAGGGCATCGGGATGTTCTAGATGATCACGAGCTACACTGCCTATGAGTACATGGATTCAAGGCTTCTTACAGGATTATGCTCTATTCGAGGAGACTATAACACTATATGACCCTTTTCAATTAGATGTGTCTGCCAACAGTTACTTATCTGAGGAGATTGTAGAGCCTATTTTATTAGCAGGAGCGACTTCTCCAGCCTTACAGGGATTGAGTGAGGATTTATTCTTAGCCGACTTTATAGTGACATGGCTTTGCATTTTTATGCTTCCCATTATAGAGGGATTAGTTCATCCAGGTGCTTTATTAGCATCAAGCAAGATTTCTCGAGGTGAGCGGATTTCTCTAGCTCCTACAGTGTTGGCTAGGATTTACAGGATATTGAGGGTGATTTCTGAGGTTGGTTGTTTAGAGTTACGAGACATGACTATGCCGTGGTAGTACTTGTACGCTTGGGCTCACCTTCACATACATGGTGCATTTGCTTATTTTGAGTATCATGCATTCTTTTCATGGTGAGGATATCCTATAATCTTGCAATTATACCCAGCATCGTCTACTTTGGAGATGGAGTGGATTTGTATGTTCTTCTTTGCTCCTCATTTGGTTAAAGATCAATTTTTGTCGGTTCACCAGCCGGATTTATTCGGCTTACCATCTGGCTTGATAGGGGTTGATCTTATTGACAGTCTTGATGAGAATGGTAGATATTTCTTACTTAATGGCCGTCAGACATTGAGAGTAGCTGAGTACCTTTTTAGCATACGTCCATGATGGTTATGTTATCGATTTGGACAGTCAGTTGTTATAGAAGGCTATTAGCCCAACCGAGTTGCACGACAGTTTGGTTTCTTTAAGTTGACCTCTTATGATGGTAGGCCATTCATCCCTGGTGTAGTAGACATTAGGAAGATCAGGATGGTTCCCCTTGAGACACGTTACTTGACTACTTCAGCTGTTTGGCTACATTTACTGAGGCTTGGTACTGGTGCTCACTTTCAGATAGTTCCTCTGTAGAGTTACACAGGGGTTAGTTATGCCTACCTCACCTGGGTACGACTATCTTTCGGTCCTTTTTTAGAGCATGGTGCTAGAAGATATGAATGAAGGGTGAGATCTTTAGGAGTTCCTCGAGGTTAGAGGGCTCGACTTCAGTCACCACCAGTAGGACACAATAGCGCCAGAGGTATAATTACTAAATTTTTTTAATACTTCTACCATCTTCTTTGTTGCATCTTTAAAATATATTCGATGCATCTAATCTTATAACTTGATTCATGATATATACAATGGTTGAGGAGCGGGTCAGGGATGAGGATACCTTTCCTCATAACAGAGTTAGAGCTAGGGATTATGTTCCTAGTTGCACTAAGATTTCTTCGCCAGCTTACAGACGTAGGAGTAGCCAGCCTATAGAGCCTATGAGGGATCTAGTTGATTATTCCATGAGTCTACCTCCACATTAGTTTATAACTTTTGATGAGGTGCCACAGGTGTCAGGTAGCATTGAAGATATTATTGAGGACTTTAGAGTTGAGCCATCGCACGTGACGGACTTGGATACTACCACTTCTGATTTTACTACTCCTTCTATGGAGCCACTTTTCTCTCGAGCCGACTCATTGCCACAGGAGACTTTTGAGGTGAGGGATCTCATTCCTAGTGAGGCTTCTGTTTAGCCAGCACATAGTCCCAGAACTTATCAGATAGTGAGGATCCTCGAGGGCACCAGTTCAGTCAGATTCATCAAGTTTAGGTACTTTCTCCCTCTCTTTATTTTTTAGTTGCACTTCTTTACATTTACTGCTCTACTTTATGCTGATTATTTTCATTTGTTCCTTATAGTGCCTGATATAGGTTATGAGTTCGAGATCTACCATTGACATCCCTATAGAAAAAAGTCACGTGATAGGGGCATGCATGATTGCAACTTGGTGTTTTTGAGGGGTGTGGTTTCTGGGCTTACTTTGGACTCACCAGAGTCATTGGACAGCTTCACATCCTATGCAAACACCATTATGGATATTTTAGCTCATACTAGATTGGAGGAGCAAGTTCTTAGGTATCTAGAGACTCTTTGTAAAGACATAGAGTTCTTGATCCACTAGATGAGATCGCTTAGTATTGTCTGCTCTAGCACTTTACCGATAGAGCTTCAGGAGCAGGTCAGGCTTCATAGTGAGATGGCTGACTTAGCGCATGATGAGTTTGAGAAGAGTGCTGAGGCTCTACAACATGACTGTCAGAGTTTGATAGATGCTTCTTCTAAGTTAGACAGATTGACTGCTATGATCAGAAAGCTCCAGGTTAAGCAGGATAGGAGAGTTCAGGCCATAGTGCAGGAGCAGCACCATTATTAGCTACGCCATAGGGCTATGGTAGATGCTGAGGCTACTTTGATCAGAGCTACTGATGCTTTACAACTGGTTGAGAGTGAGCAGTAGTCTTTATCAGCTTATTTAGCACAGCTTCAGGAGCTACAGTCTAGGCTCCCGTGATGTACTCTTTTATCTTTTTTTTTTCTTTCCATCAGTCATGCATTATCTTGTTGTATTAGTGAAATCAGCATAACTCTGGTACTCTTGTGCTTTTTATCTTTGGGAGATTTGATGAGGAGATCAGCTTTGATTTATGCTTTGGGCTTAATTTATGTACTGACTACAAAACTTGGATCATTTCAGCTTTGACTGCACTAGCTTATGGAGACCATCTACTCTCAACTTCAATGGCTTTGCTGAAGATCTCTTGCATTTATGTCATTGCATATTTGAGTTTCCTCCAACCCTAGCTTCATGCTTGGTTGGGTTTGTTGGAGGAATTGATTTATTTATTTTGATGAAGGACTCTGTTGGGGAATCTATTTATCCGTGTTTGGTTGGATTTGAAATTTCTTCTGTCCTAGCTTTAAGCCTGACAGAATTGATGAAGGATTGACCTGATTTACCTATATTTACTTGTAAGGAAGTGTATGTATGCCATGATTCCTATGCTTGTTGTGATTCATTGAAGGGTATCTGAGATGACGAGCTTATATGGTCTATGTTGAGTTATCAGTCTAGCAATATGTGCTTTAATAGACTGAATAATCATGAAATTCCTTTAGTTTGGCCATCGGCTTTATATGAACTATGGAATTGCTTCCTCGGTCCTGTGCTTTCTACTTTGATGGACTTGATGAGGAGATTGACTTTGATTTATGTTTTGAGCTTGATCAGCTCATTTGAGAATAAATTGAATATATCGCAGTAATATAAAGATTGAGCGACCACGAATTAAGAGTTTTCTCATTGTCATTGATCTATCGATCAAGTAAAAGATCTCTTAGATCCGGTTGCTTGTAATCACTATGCGGTTTGAGATTGAATATCATCATTGGAATGTGGGCTCTTTCACTTCAGCCTTTTCTTATGGCTTGTTGAGAGAGGAGACCATCAACAACTCGGCCACATTTAGGCTTGTTGAGTTTGACCTTTAGAACCTACTCCAGTCTTCGACTTAAGCTGTAGTGGGTTGGTAATTTTATCATCAAATTGACGAAGGCTCTTTCATTGCAGCCTTTTCTTACAGCTTGTTGAGTGAGAAGAGTATCAGCAACTCGGCCATTTGTGGGCTTGTTGAGTTTGACCTTTAAAACTCATCCCTATCCTAAGCTTCAGGATATAGAAGTTGATGTTTCTCCAACTTAATTGATTGAAGCTTCTGAAATTAAGAGTTCTTCTAACTTGATCTCCAAAATTTTGGCGAATCTGGGAGATATATTTCTTAGCATTTAGGGCTATCTTTGCATGCATAATAATAGGTCCTTTTTATTCCTGTAAGAACTTGTAACGTAACAATAATAATTAGGGATGTATTTAGGGATTTTAGCATAAAGCTCGATGTCAACCTGAATCAAAATATATTTGAGGATCTCATCTTATAGCATGACATCAACTCAAAAAAACTTAACATAAACTAAAAAAATACCCCCTATCTTGCAAGGGGAATTTTAAAGCACATTTAGAAGAGCTTTCAGGATGAAATTAAGCAAATACATCAATATTTGAATTGATATGCTCTTAAGAGGGTTTTAACATGCAACATTGCTTTCATCTATGTATATAAATCTAAAAATACCTCTTGTGTAACAAGAGAATTTTTACAGAAAAGTTTTTCATCTAGAGTGGGTATATTTATTTAGGGATCTCGGGCATGAAGCATGGTGTCAACCTAGATAGATATACTAAAAAAATGCCCCTGTATTACAAGGGAAATTCTATTATACCTCAGGAATGTATTCATCATGTATAATACTTTTTCAAGTATCGACCGTTAATTGGCAACATTAGTCTCTCACCCTTTAAGTCAATGAGTTGGTATGCCCCTCCTTCGTAAACTTTCTCAATGATAAAAGGGACCTCCTAATTAAGCTCAAATTTGACATCGAATTTTTGATTGGGAATAATTTGTCTTCTCAACACCAGGACCAATTCTCCTTTTTAGAATGTTCGAGGCCACACTGTATGGTCAAAAGCCCTTGACATCTTTACTCGATAAACTTTTAAATTTTGATGAGCTTGCAATCTAACTTTATCAAGCGTGTCGAGTTCCTCTATTCTTAGATGAGCATTTTGATATTCAATTAGATTGTATTGGATGGCTACTCAAAGTGAAGGCAACTCAACTTCAAGTGAAAGAACTACTTTAGTTCCAAATACCAATGAATAAGGATTGGCTTTAGTCAGCGTATTGTAGGTGGTTTGATATGCCCATAGTGCTTCTATTAATTTGGTATGCCATTCTCTCTTATTTTTAGTAAGGATCTTCTTGAGTAGCTTGACTAATATCTTATTGAAGGCCTCTGCCAAACCATTTACTCTTGGATTGTATATTGAAGAGTATCACCAATCAATTTTGTGTCGATCGACGAATCTATAAATCTTCACACTTTTGAAGGCTGTGCCATTATCAAAAATTATTCGGCGTGACACTCCAAATCTACAGATCACATTATGCATGATGAAGTTGATCACTCAGTTAGCAGTAACTTCTTTAAATGGGGTTGCTTCAGCCCACTTAGAGAAATAATCAGTCACTGCTAAGATAAAGTGGTGTCCAACTGACCACAGTGGATCAATTGGTCTGATTACATCTATACCCCAGCATTTGAATGGCCAAGATGCTATTGTTGGGTGTAGTGGATTAGGAGGTTGGTGGATTATATTCTCATGTACTTGACATTCATGACACTTCTTAGCATGATTGATACAGTCTCTCACCATGGATGGCCAATAATAGCCCATCTTTTTGATCATTACTGCCATCTTGGGAACTAACTGATGTGCACCACAAAGTCCTTCATGAACTTCAACCATCACTTTGCTAGCTTCCTCTGTGTTTAGGCATCACAACCACATTTGTTTAAAGGATTTACGATATTGAGTGTTGTTGATAAAAGTATAGCGTAATATTCTCTTCTCAATTTGAGCTGCCAGTGATTTATTATTTGGTAATTTGCCTTCTTTAAAGTAGTCGATGAAGGGTTGCCTCCAATCATGTGGCTCTTCTATAATAAAAGCTTCATACTACTTTTCTAAGGCAATATTATTCTTAGCTCTTCTTAGTATAACTCATTATTGATGGGGAGTATGAGGAGCAACCTGAGTTACATCCTAATGTGTCAAATTTAGAAACCCCTCTACCTACGGGGATTGATGCTTTGCTCGCTCTAGAACTTATCGAGTAAATATGTCGATCATGACGTAATCGCCATTCATACTTGCCATTTTCTTAGCTAATTTTGCTAAGCAATCGGCTTTGCTATTATCAAATCGAGAGACTCGAGTTAGTGTGATATTTGGTATTTGCTTCATAAGCTCAAGTACTTGCTTATGATAGAAAGTTAACTCAAGCTTGTTGGTTTTATAAATGCCAAGTGCTTGATTTATAATAAGCTAAGAATTGCCAAAAATATGCAAGTTTTGAATGCCTATGAAAATAGCTTCTTCAAGACTTACCACTAATGCTTCATATTCAGCCTCATTATTAGTTCTTGGCTCGATCAATCCATATGATCGCCTCATTATCCCTCCTTATGGTGCTTTGAAGATGATACTGGTTCCTACTCTTGCACTTGGGAAATTTAGAGGTTTGACTTGTTTGATCGATGAGACTCCATTAAAGTATATTTTTCAAATTTATGATTCTTCTCTTTTATGGATGAGCATAATTTGCTCATCGGGCAAATCATCGTTAAGGGAAGAGCTCGCCGGGATAGGATCTGCAGCAAAAAAATCTATTAAGACTTGTCATTTTACTACTTTCTACAGAATGTATGTGATATAAAATTGCAATAGCAATACTGCCCATCTTTCCTAGTGACCTGTCAACGTTGATCTTGTCATCAAGTACTTCCGCAGATCGATCCTTGAGATGAGGATAATCTTGTGAAATAACATATAATGTTGGAGCTTTTGGACTACAAAGATCAATGCTAAATAGTGCTTCTCTATCGGAGAGTATCTCATTTCTCCTCTTATTAATCTTCAATTGATATAATAAAGAGCATTCTCTTTGCATTCTTCATTGTGTTGCTCCAATAATGCTCCAAGGGACTCTTCTAATGTAGCTGTGTATAGAATGAGGGGCTTCCTAGGAGTAGGCTCTGCAAGAATTGGTCGATTTAATAGGTAGCTTTTAATACTATTGAAGGCTTCTTGGCACTCCTTGTCCCATTTGAATGGAGCATCCTTCTTCATCAACCTTGCAAATGGTTGACAACATCTTAATAGATTTGATATAAATCGACAAATGAATGCGAGCTGTCCTTGTAAAGAACGAAGCTGATGCAAACTCTTTGGTGGAGGCATCTCCACAAATGTCTTGATCTTGGCTGGATCAATTTCAATTCCTCTGTGACATACTATGTACCCAAAAATTTTTCTAGAGGATACCTCGAATGCACATTTTAGAGGATTCATCTTGAGATCATACTTTCTGATTCTCTCCAATATAATTCTCAAGTCTTCAAAGTGGTTTTCACGGTTTAAGCTTTTCACCACCAAATTGTCAACATAACACTCCACTATCTGGTAAATCAACTCATCAAAAATATGTGTCATGGCTCTCCGATATGTAGCTCCAGCATTTTTTAAACTAACAGATATGACTGTGTAGCAATAGATGCCAATAGGTGTTCTAAATAATATATGTCTTTCATCTTCAGGTGCCATTTTGATTTGGTTATATCCCGATGATCTGTCCATGAATGAGAACATGTCATAGTTGGAAGTATTGTCCACTAGTAGTTTTGATATTGGAAGCGAAAAGTCATCTTTTGGGCATGCCTTATTTAGGTCCCGGAAGTTAATGCAGAGATGGATTTGGCTGTTCTTATTCCTAACTGGGATAATGTTGGCTATCCAATCTGCAAACTTCTCCTCTTGGATGAATCCTGCTTTGATCAGCTTCTTAGTTTCTATAATTACCTGTCCTTTAATTTCTAATCTCATTCACCTTGGAGCTTGCTTAATAAGCATCACATCTAATTTAATAGTCAGTTTATGAACTACTACATTAGTGGATAAGCCTGACATTTCAGAATATGTCTAGGCAAAGTAATCCTTGAATTCACAAAGTAACACTTTTAACTCTTCAACTTTCTCATTAGGTAGAAGGGCACCGATGAAAGTTGGATGGGGATCATCTTCAGCTCCTAGGTTGATTTCTTTGAGTTCATCCATAGTAGCTATTTGTCCACCATCTTTGAGTTCTTTAGGTGTAGACTTGGCTTCTACTTCTTCATTATTTGTGAGAAGAATTTTATGGAGATCATCTTCTTTATCACTCTTAGTTTCGATCTCAGCTTCTATTATATTATAACAAGCTCTATTTTGATGAGATTTGTGAATGAACCCCAGACCTTTAGTGATAAACTTATCACTTCTTTGCGATGCTTGAGGACTTCTTTGGCTCCACATCCTGTTAAATATTTGAGTTCTATTTTTAGTAGTTCCAATATGAATTCCAAGCTTATGCATCATTATTTGCAATTTTAGTGGATAGCACATTGGTATTCTTATTGACACTATCTCATCAAAATTTTTATGTTGAGTAGATTGATCAAAATTGTGAGGCTGAGACTCTTTAGATTTATAAAATAGAGTTCCTGTTATGCCACTTTCGCTCAATGGCGACACATAGAATGTTATCAATTCTTCAATATTATGAACCTCCAGTGGATTGATTTCTTTGAAGCATTACTGAGAGATGGGTATAATTTTGAGTGAGTCATCTGACTTTGCTAAGTGAGCTATCCTCTTTAATACAACCATCTGAACTCTATTTCTATAAGTAGATTCAAAATCATAGTCTGAACCAGAATCACTTATTTCATACTCTGCCTTTCTTGAAAGCTTATAAGTTCCCTTAGGTTTGACAGGAATATCTTCTCCTTCTTCTATGTGACTTCCGAAATGAGGAACTGATTTTCTAGACTTAGGTGCAAAATCAAGTGCTTTAGGGAGAGTCAGCATTGCCTTCTTTCTTTCTCTTTACTCCTGCTCTTTCACTTTGTGAAATTGCTTTTTAGTTTCTAAAGTGGATGTTACTGCTTCAAGAGGCTCTGTTGGCTTAGGTTCTTTGAGGATGAAGTACTTTGCATCTTCATAAATCTTTGCTTCATTGACAGAGAATAGTTGTAGGTTACCAAGAATTTTAAATTATTCTCCATCTTTCAGATACTTCATACATTGTTGCATAGTTGATGGGACCATTCCATACTCATGCAGCCATGGTCAACCCTAGAGAGCTCTAAATGACGTATCAACATTGATTACATGAAACTTGGCTTCTATATATAAATCTGAAAACTTGAGCGAGAGAATAAAAGAACCCAAAGTTTTTTGTCCTTTTTCATTGAAACCATGAACCCTCAACTTCTCTCTCCCAAGATGTTGGATATCAAGTGATAATCCTCTTGATACCTTTAGACTCATAAGATTGATAAAAAAACTTGGATTAATCAATATTTGGCTGATCAGGATGCCATCACTCTCTGCAGTAATATATATAGGATGGTTATGATCTGTCATTCCCAACATAAGATCTTCTTCAAAAAATGTGAATACTGGGAGAGCTTGAGTTTGCAATGCTTCAGTCATGCATTTTTCAGCGAAGTAGGCTTCATAACTCTCCGGATCTTTGAGAGCCTATATTAAAGTTTCTCGAAGGTCTTTTGACATTAAGAGAGCCTTGTACACATTCAGTTGTGCAGGGATCTTTCTCAGATGTGATAGAATGTTATAATATATCTTCTAGCATGATTTAGGCTTTATTCTAAGATTTTTGGGAATGATATCTTCATTGACTTCAATTTGTTTGTCTTCAAATTCTCTTCTTATTCTTTTGAAGAGGTAGTTGAATAACTTTATCTTGCTCAGATTCTTTTGAAGAGATAGTTTCTTTAAATTCCCTTCTTATTCTGGAGGATTGGCCAAAAGGCCTAGACTCATTTTTCAGCTTCATATATTTGATGCGTGATGAAATAGATGAGTCTGACTCTTCTCTATCGAAAAAATATAGATCTTCATCCGAACTGTTATTGTCTTGTTGAGTCATTAAATAAAATTCAGGCATTAACTCATTATCTTCTTCATTCGATACATCAATGTGAAGTTTAGGCATAAAGTATGCAAGCCTAAATGGTTGCCTTGTTGGCTGGTTATACTTCTCTAGATTATTAATAATCTTTTGAGTTGTAGTTCTCTTCTTGATCTTCTTTTCTTAGCCGGCTTCTTTGATATATGAGGCCTACATTTAGTAGATTGCTCCTCATGCTGTGATAAAGTAGCCTTATCAGAATGCCACTGAGAAACCCAAATACTTGGTTTAAGCATCTCTCTTAAGTCCAATATAGGTTCTCAAGTGGTGATTTCCACTTAACACTAGGGACGCCTTTTAGCTGCTTCAGCATTTTCATGGTCTTTTTGGAGACTACTTTTTCATATTCTTCACTCTGAACTGATTTCTCTTTCTCTTTATCTTTGATGGATGATATAAAAGAGGACATAATCATCCTTGTAGACTCTCTTTTAGGGTTGAATAGAACACTGTCGGATAGTGTAAATTTAGCTCATCGATACTTCCTTTCTAGCCAATCCTTAAAAGACATAACAATCTTCGATAGGATGACTGATCATCCGATGATAGGGATATTAATTTGGATTACTGACTTGATCAGCTTCTTTAGGTCTTTTAATTTATGGTAATTGTAGATCACCTTTGACTGCTTGTCGAAATAATTTGGCCTTAAATCATTTTTCTTAAGATATCTTTTATTCACTTTTTTTTTTGAGATAATTTTGGTTTTTATGTCCACCTCTTCCATTTTTATTTCATGTCCTTCCTCATACCACTTTTCAATTTTTTCTATTCTTCATCATAATTTCTCTCACCACTACATTTTTCTTTATTATTAAAGAGATCATCTTTTCATTTTCTTTCATATGTATTTTTTCTTTTCATTAATTCTTCTACTTTAGACTTTATTATTATTTTCAACTATTTTTTCTATGGTTTTTCTTGTTGCAAAAAACTTTATTCACATGATATTCTTTTTTTTTCCCATTTATTGTCAAAGTTGTTGTTAATACTCATTCCATTTTATCATATCATTTGAAATTATCTTTTCTTCTTTTCTCCTTTTATTGTTGCTTCTAATGGACTTATGAATCTTTGCAAAAGAACTTCCGATTGTACCTGACTTAAAGAATTTTCCCCTTGATGGTTCTTTTCATCATCTTTAGATTGCTAGCATTTTAAAACTAAGTTCTTTTGAACTCCTTTCATTTAGCTTTTATGAAATGGTAATGTTTCTAAGATTCCAACATGGTATAATTACCATTATTTGAATTGATCATGGTAAAATTAAAGTATTGAATTGTAGCTAACATCTTCTTGTTGAAGATAGTTGGTAGATGTTCTCTTGTCAATGAATGGTATCTTTGTACCATTCTACAAGTGGATTATTAGTAATTATTATTATTTCTATATTTTCATGTAGAGTGCTTATAGAACTTGTATAACATATTTTATACTGATTCATTCATAGAGCTTTTCATATTGAATTTGTACACATTAAATCATTATTTTTATTCTTTTCTTGTATTCTTTGCTTTCTTTTGTGGAAGATCACATCCTTATCATTTGAAATTTTCTCCATTCTTCATTTGTTGTTGAGACATTGAATTTTGATTTCTTGTTTCAAAGTATAAATAGTTGATGCTACCCGATTTCTTCTCATTTTCTTTGATCTTCTTCTTTTCCACTTTTTAATTCCCCTCATGTGAGATCCTTCTTCATTGATGTTAAATGAGTAGCATTATATCAACATGTGGATTTTTGTTTATGGTTCATTTCACTTCGAATAGTTATGAGTATTCCCATCTTTTCTTCCACTTCTTCTTTTCTACTTATTCAATTCACATGTGAAGATCTTTCTATGACACATGTTCATCTCAAGAAATTCTTGTAGACTTAGGGTGGTATTTGATGGGAGACTCTTATCTCAGGTTCAAATTTCTTTTCCATCTTATCTTATGATTCTTGATAGAAGCGATTGAAGATCATTTCATGATTTTGAGTCACAGGCCAAACCATGAGAATCTTCAAATTTTTCATCTGATTTAGACTGAGACATGACTCTCATTGATTGAGAGTCTTAGACAACTTTGGCTTGACTCCTTTGTAGCAGATTTTCTTAATTTGTCATTTTGATAAACTTGAGGAAGGTGGATAGATTGAGTTTTCTTTTATTTTTAATGATTGAGTTTCATTTCCATTTTAGGTTGATATTTAATTTAGTTATTTGATTTTAGACCTTTGATGGAGTTCTTGAAATCACCAATTCAATGCCATCAGGGGTAGAAATTATTATTGAATTTTTAAGAACTTTGATCTATTAACTCTGTTGGTCTTTCAAATTGATTCTTATCATCCATTAGCTTCAATATTTCATTAAGTTGATTCACCTAATTAATTTTTTTAGGTTTTGTTATGCTAGTGAAGCTAGCATCTTCCCGATGCTTTGAGATTTTTAAATTTAAACTCTAGTTTATGCTATTGTATATAAAATACTCAATTAATGTCTTCATTATTTACTCAGAAGTGTTCAATTGCTAAAGATTTGTAAATTGATTTAGTATCTTTGATTCTTCATTAAATTAGAATTCATTTCTTCTTTTTTGGACTTTAAAATTTATACTTAAATCTACATGTTGAAATAGAGATGTTTATAAATAGATAATTTCACCTTATGATTTCATTGATTTTGAAAATCATAATTTAATGAAGTTTATTTTGTATTGAAGGAAAATTTCCTTGATTCGTTAGATGCAATTTAGTTTAATTAATACCAGTCTTGACAAAAAATTATAGATGGTGATGATTGTAAAATTTGTGAGCTTTGAATAAGAATATATTCATTTTAGATATGTGTATTGAATTTATTTTCATTAGAATTTGTATATTTTGGATTATTTACAAAATGAAGATAAGATATGTGCATACTTCATCGATTGTATTCACAAATTTAAATTTGAAGTTCATTAAAAGAAACTTATCAATTTTATTTTATTTTCATATTTTCAATTGTTGATTTCTTATAAATTAGATAATTTATTTGAAAATTAAACTTTCATTATTACAAGTTTGTTATGAGTTTAGATTAACTTTCTTAAGTTTCACTTGCATTTTTTATAATAAATAAAAAATAGTAGACATATGTTTTACATATTGTTAGTTTAATTATAAATGGGTCCCATAAAATACTTTCCTTTTTTATAAATACTGAGATCTTTCCTTTCATTATTTGCTTGAAGAGAAAATTCATAAAGTGATTTTAAGAAAGAAAGGGATGCTAGTTTAAGAAAATTTTACTTTAGTATTCATTCTCTTTGTTTTAATGTTTAATTTCCTTTAAGTATTCTTCTTTGTTTTAAGTTTATCTTCATGTTTAAGACTCAATTTGAGTTGATTTATTTGAATTTGTAAAATAGAATTTTGGCTGAATTTATTTGAAACAACATCTAATATGGTTTGATATATATTCTTCAATGGTGTCTTGTATTACCGTCTTCATCTTTGTTGACCTCATTTATGATTCTCAAACTCCATCTTGACATGATTTTAGTTTTTTAAGAGATGAGTCAAGACATCAGTGATTATGATACTCAACCTAAACAGAGACTTAGAAGGATTAGACATAATATGTGGGGGTGTTTGGAAAATTTGCCTATAGCGAACCACTTTCTTACTTTTTTAGTTAAACTCAAATCAAATCTTGAAATAAATCAATTTTGTTTAATTGATTTTCTGAAACTCAAAATAAATTCTATATGATTGAAAATCATGATTGAAACCCATGATTGAAATTTTCAAATTCCAAATTCAAAATCTTTTAAGTTTTATTTAAGGACTTAATAATTCATTTCAATCATTTTCTTGAAATTTTCTCATAATCATTTATATTTCATTTATATTCACATATAAAGAAATATAAAATTCAAATCAATGTCAAATCAAAAATTCAAAATCCTTCTTAAGTGAATTTTAAGGACTTAGATCATCTTCAATGATTCAAATTCATGAAATTTTCTCATAATCATTTATATTCTTATTTATATTCACATATCTAAATGAAATATAAATTCAATTTCAAATCATAAATTAAATCATTCTAATTTTCTAAGTCCTTTAATCTAAGGACTTGCTTTAATCATCATCAAATCACTTAAATACTTGAAATTCTTTAGTTTTATATTCTCATTTATATTTAAATATAAATGAAATATATATTAAACAACCAAAACTTAAAATTCAAGTTGAAATTTTAAAATTTTTAAGCTTTATTAAACTTAAATCAACTTCAAATCAAGAACTCTTGATTTTTTAGATTCAATCAATTTCAATCATGAAAAATATAAATACAAATTTACGTATCAAACTCATTTGAAAATCAGCCAATATTTCATGTTTATTGAACTTGAATTATCAATGAATCAAAATTTCTTTCTTGCAATTTTATATTTCAACCATAAGTCCATATAAAGTATCTAACTAAAATAGCTTTTGATCAAGCCATTTTGACCAATTAGTCACTTGACCCAAATGACTTAGCCTCTATTGAATTTAATCTAACCAAATTGGATTGAACTAAGATATGTCTCATCATCACAATCATCATGAGATAATCAATCATTAAATTTAAAAGTCAAATTTATAAATTATGTAAAATGAAATAAATAGAAAAATCCACTTAGAATTTTAATGATCTAAGTTCATGATCAATTTTGAATTGACCAAGAACATTTATAATTTCTTTTATTATAAATCAAAATTTAAATCTAAGAAATTGATTGAAACTAATTCAAGTTCATTTTATTGAAAGTCAAAGGAACCATTTGCAAGTGATTAGCTTTGATAGATTAAAATTCCCATTTCTCTTTTATTTAAAATAGCTGTTGATTTCAATTTTACATCAAATACTCAATTTTCTTAAGATAAGGACCAAGTATATATCTTTACATAAAGGTATCCATATTCAATCTTATTTAGTAATGATTCTTTAAGAATATTCTTTAAAGTCAAATTTAAAAAGTCTTTAAAGTTCTGAAATCAAGAATGATCATTTGAGGTTATAAAGCATTTAATTTCATTAAGTGTTGGTCATTTATGCATGTTAATGGTGTGGGTAAATTTTGGGATCTACTCAATTGAGCTGGTCATCTCATAAAGATCTTCCATTTTTTTTGACATTTGTAGCCAATCTCGTCCATCCATTTTGGATACCAAATTTAAATTCAATATATTTATATTTTAATCCCATCCATGACTTTAATCTGACCATATGATCTATACAAAGCGTCCACCACTTTAATTGCATGGACATTTTAGATAACTATCTAGACTGCGTGGCACATGCCGCATCAACCGCATGCGTGGCGTTGTAGGATTAATAATAGGATTAGGGATTTATTTAATTCCTAATTAATCACCTAAAATTCTAAAATTCATATCTCAACTTAGAAAAAGTAGAAAAATATGAAGTAAATTGCATTAGAAAGATAATTGATTGATTTTGAATAGTTCTTTTCTCTGAATTTGAATTTTATTGGGAATGTTAATTTTCTAATTGCTCTCTAATTAATCCATCGATTAATCCTAAATTTCTTGGGTGTAATTAGAGGGATGACTTCTGCCTCCCCTAATTTTCTTGGGATTTATTAGTGGCTTAATTAGGGGAAATGCTAATTCATTTTCTAATCACTCCCTTAATATAATTAGACTTAATTAAAGATATAATTAGTTATTTAACCCTCTGATTGAGTCAATTAAGTTTTGATTAAGTGAATGTGAGGTTTAGGAAATAATTTTGGGATACTCTCCTTAAGATATTCCTTAAACACCTTTTATTCCTTAATCTTACCTTAATTAAGGGTTAATTCACTAATTATCCCCTTAAATAACTTCATAAAATTCTAAAACTTTCTGGAACTCAATTAATTCTTCTTGGGTAGATACTTAGGTGTTTAAGAGCCTAAGTATAATTGAGAAAATAAAAATTCAACTCATATGTGTGAGAGGTATTTTGAAATTACTTAAGTTAAACTCCTTAGCTTAATTAATCATTGATCATGAGCCAAATTGCATTAGGCCTTTTTTTCCTTCTAAGTGTATTACTAATTTAAATTCCTTGTGTGATTTTATGTCATCTCATTGGCTCATAATTATTTGATTAACTATACTAAGGTGGTGTATGTAAGGGGTAATTAACATGTTTAATTCATACCTTAACCTAATCAAAGTATAAAATGAATCTAATCACCTAAAAATTGAACAAAAAAAAAAATCAAACACATGTGGGAATGGGTTAGGAACAACAAACTCACCTCACATTTTCCAAATTAAATCAAACTCAAAATCAAACAAAAATCATATTAAACAAACTTTGATTTACTTTAAGCTTTCTTATTTTATAAGATTGTCTTTAGGAATTAATTAAGGTGAATGTGTTTATATGCTTTTGTTACTTTAGTTCTTTCCTAACATGCTAAATGTGTGTGTCATATGATTTCATATATTCATGCTTTTCAATAATTAAATTTAAAAATAAAAATGTTTTCTTTATGTCAAATTGCATGTTTTGGCTAAAGTAAGAATATGAGCGGCTATTATTGATATGACCCTAAAAATTCTACTACTAAGACCGATCTTGATGTCAAAAGCAAGTCGATCCAAATTAAACCGGTCGAGAAGCAAGCACTTAAAATATCATCGGAAACTTTGGGACATCGCTTAAATTTCTAAAAATCTCTCAAATATGGAGTGTTTATAAAATCAAGCATCTCGAAGGATCCAACAAGCCCAAGATCTCATAATTTTGACTTCATTTGAGCATTCAAATACACAAAATACATCATATGATCAAAAGAATCATCATGAGCCGTCTGTTGGAGAGGAGTGGTTTAGATTTTGCATGTATTTACATCCTCCACCTATCCAATCATTAATCATTACGAGGGAGGCCCAAGCAAGAGAGAGGAGAAAGCTCTAAAGATCCTCCACAATCGTGGTCGCCACTCACTGGCCGCCAACCATCTATCGGCGCCACGCGCCCGCCACCGCCGACATGTTGCTGATCATCACCGCAATCATATTATCATCATACCATTATCATCATCATCGTTAACATCAACCATCCCTTATCGTATATCCCTATACAAGATGGTCCCTTCAATTCAGTAATCCATAGATCGGAAGATCTTCCCTTTTCCGTGAGATTTTCCACATAAAAATTTTGAGTTTTATTATTCACTCTTTAAATACGGATGTGTACACAAAAGTTGCGCAAAAAACTTTTACTCTAAAGACTAATTTTCTAGCACTAGCAGCTTGACTCCATCCAGAAGTTGATTCCCATTATTTCATCTTGTATGGCGCTAAGTTTTCCAACAAGATCAAAACCACCATCAGGAGCATTTCAAGCTTTTAAGGAGCTGAAGAAAGAATGAAGATTCATCAAACTTAGTTACTTTAGATTCTCGGAACCGGGGCAACTCTTAATCTCGTAAGATCACCCATGTTAAGCATCTAATCGATTACCATCCTAAAAAACAAGTCAAAGTTGGAGGATATTTCAACATTGAGAAGAGATATAGTTTTGCAAATTATGATTTTCCAACCATACTCATGGAAAACAAGACCGGTTAAGAAGCAACTTTGGTTAAACCACAAATGGATGTTTTGATTCGACCTCTTCTATAGTTAATGTCATCAAGCAAAGACTCGACAAACAACAGAGTCAAAAGGTCCTCGATCTTCTCACCATGCATAACGCCATCGCACGACAAACAACCTTGATAGTCTCCTCAGACAATTTGACCTCATCCATACAAAGTGTAATGTCATCGTAACACCTCGACAAATAACCTCGATAGTCAAAATCCTCAACGGATTCAAGACCTCTTCCATACGTTAACGCCATCATTCAAACAAACAACAGATAGTCAAAAGGTCCTTGGTGGACTTCCCACCTCTTCCATATAAAGCAACTTCATCTGTAATACCCCGACAAACAACCTGATTTCTTATCACGATTCAATCCATACAGATAACATCATTGATAACACTCGACAAACAACCTGATCAAAATCCAATTAATTCAACTTAACTCATGTTAAAGCACATCATCAAACGCTTGGAATTTCGATACAATTGTATCCCCATCGCCTGTTGCTGCCATCATGGTCATCCGGCATCCTCATCGACTCGATGCGTCTCCATCTCTTGCCGCTTCCCGCTGGCCACCGCCTTAACCCTGGCTAACGCTGATTATCCGCCGCCAGATCGCCACTATCCGCTGACATCTCATTGCTCACCATCATCATCGCCGGTTATCTCACCACCATCGCAGAAGTCATCGTTGGCCGCCATCAGCATCATCAAACCCCATCTCCTATCCTCTTGACGCTTCCAAACCCGGCTTGACGAGGTTAGATGACACCTCTTTCGAGGGAAAACTAGAGCCTTGCCATATAAACTATGGGTCTTGATCCGATCCCGGCCCCGACGAGGTTATACCTCTTAGAGGGAAAATTGGAGCCTCGAGATGAACCAGTCTTGATCAACCGGGTCGGTCCAGGTCAATTAACACCTCAAGGGAAAACTAGAGCCTTGCCATATGAACTATGAGTCTTGATCGCCTCCGATCCCGGTCGGTCCGACGAGGTTAGTTAACACCTCTTTCGAGGGAAAACTGGAGCCTTGCCGTATGAACTATGGGTCTTGATCGCCTCCAAATGACCTTCTCTCAAGAAGAAGAGAAGGTGCTTTCTCTCTTTGCCCTAGAGGGGTTTTTATAGACTTTTTTTAGGGGCAAAAGGATAAAAAAGCATCCAAAACTGCCCAAAATTGCCCAAAACTGTTCAAAACTGCTCAAAATGGGTCAAATCAAGTAAAAATGGGCCAAAATGGATGCCTCACACGCAGGCCATATGCACCCACGGTGCTTAAGACGAAGCGGCAGGTCCGCCAACCGTTTACTTCGCTGTCTTCAGCTCACGCCTCGCTCCGCCGTTCACAGAATCCAACTTGCGCTGACACCGATTCGCGAATCGCAGATGACACAGACTGCCGTTTCACGACTTTCGCCTCCGCGGACTCACCAACCGCCACGGCCACAAGCTGACCATGACAAGGCGATCATACTGCTCATTTCGGGTTTATCATGACTGTTTCACTCACTGTCAGAAAATTGTCGCCGTTCTACCTTTCCACGTAAATTTATTCTTACCCACTGGCTAGATCTTTTCACCATGAAATCATACCCACTAACAATTTCTCATACCGTTCTACATAATCCAACCCTCAGCTCTAAGCACAGAATGTCCCATGGGTCCATAACCCAAAAATCTTGCAAAAATAGGGGGGCAACTGAAGATATGTTCTTGCAAAAATCTTGCAAAAATCTTGCCACGCATACCCGCATAAATCCGTGACCCTGCACTCGCTTCATGGTCATAATCTTATGCTCCCGTGAAGATATGTTCTCTCAAAATGTATGGTTAACGGACCTGCAAATTTCATTGAAGAATATGCTATTTTTAAATATTCGGCATATATATTTTTGGATGATTGATAATATCATCCAAAAATAGGGGGGCAACTGATATGACCCTGAAAATTTCACTAGTCGAAGCACGAATCTTGATGCCAAAAGCAAGCTGATCCGAAATTAAAACTGGTCGAGATCAAGCACTTAAAATATCATTGGAAAATTTGGGATCCTAAAAATCTCTCAAATGTGGAGTGTTTATAGTCAAATCAAGCATCTCGATGAGACGGATCCAACAAGCCCAAGATCTCATAATTCTGACTTCATTTGAGCATTCAAATACACAAAATACATCATATGATCAAAAGAATCATCATGAGTCATCCGTTGGAGAGGAGTGTTCGGATTTTGCATGTATTTACATAGACGCCACTCCTCCAATCTATAAATAGCCCCTCATTTCTCATATGATGGGGGCCCAAGCAAGAGAGAGGAGAGAGCTCTAAAGATCCTTCAAGCACAATCGTCGCCATTAACCACGCCAACCACCGCCCGCATCCTCGCCATCGTCGACCACTGTTGCTGGTCATCATCACCGACCACTATCATTAGTCATCATTGTCAACATCTTCATCAACATCATCATCAACATCATCGTCAACATCATCATCAATATCGTCGTCAACATCATCGTCAACATCGTCTATTACTAGCAACTGTTGTCCCTTTCTCATATACAATTATGTAATCCCAGTATCGAGAAGATCTTGTACTCTAAAATAGATACATAGTGGAAGCTTTTTACTGGGCTAGGCCCCGTGGTTTTTCCCTCTTTTCGAGGTTTTTCATGTAAAAATTTTAGAGTTTTATTGTTCACTCTTTAAATACCCGTGTGTGGATTTCACATGAAGCTGCTAAAACTTTTACTCATCGAATGGTTTTAGCACTAATAGTTAAATTAAATTATTTTCAAAATATATGAATCAATTATCAAACCGAAAGTGTGTTACTTATATCTTTCTTATAAGCTTGCATGTGAGTAAAATATAAGGATATGCTTAGTGTAGTTTTCCTTCTCCTCTCTTTTGGTATAGTTCTGAAAAGGATTTAGCAAAGTGTATAGTTCATTTGAAAAGAATATAATACTTGCTTAATTCCATTTCATATTCATTCCTATGCTATGACTTAAGGAGGACACCTACACTTACATATATAAATTGCATAAACAAACCAAAATAAAATAAATACTAACTTTTGCATTCTTTTTTTCCACTTATTTCTTTTGTACATATGCTTTTATTTAAGGAAAGTGGTATATTAGTCAAGACTTTAAGTAACCTAAGTAGGTCTTGTACCACACCCCGGCTAATACTCACTTGTGCCTTCATACATTCATATGTGCATGTGAAAATTGGATAAGAAACCCTTTGCTACTTAATGAAAATCATGCATCGTAAATATTCAAATTTTCTTAAGTAACTTACTTAGCATGCATCATGAAGTGTGTTAAGCATTCCCATTTATATGCATAGATATGTTTAGGATTCATTCATATGCATGTTATACATGTTGGGAAAGAAATGAAGTGATGTATGTTTTGTGAATTTAGTTCACTTTACTTAATCTTAAAATGCCTTTCTTTTTTTTTGAATAAGTTTGTTTAGAGTTCATCTAAACTTAGGATTAATGAAATACATAATAAAACATTCACTAAATAAAACTAAAATATGAATCCACTTTAGAAATTACTTAGGTTAGGAAAGGAAAGAGAAGTTTTCTTCTCTTTCTCTCTCTTTATAACTTAGTAATTAATTGTAGGATTCACTTGAACCCAATCAAAATACAAAATAAAATCAACCTAAAATAATTAAACCACTTAAATGAAATACTCCTCTATGTTTAACATTCTTCACACTTAGAAAATTCTAACTTAAATCCATAGCTAAGCATACACACAAACCTCTAAAGCACACACAAGAGTCACCACTTCCACTTTTAGGTTGGGGCTCTGGTTTGATATTTGCTTTTGTTTTATGATATATATTTTAGTCTGGATATTAGGATGTATGTGCGTAGAATGAATGGTAGGATGATCATAGTCTAACCATTATCTTCCGCAGGGGAATGTGCTTAAGGGGTGACGTAAAAAATAAAAATATAAATACTTTGACTGTGCATGTGCTTATACCCCTAAGCATAATCTAATAGGCTAGGTGGACTTTGCCACCCATGTGTGGGGTGATAAGTCCAATATACATGCTTGGGATTTGTGTGGTTTGTTTAGCTAACCTTTGTTTTGCAGGTGTTAGTTAGATTTACTTTTCCTTTTCATGTAATTTTTATAATTAGGATTTTGGAATGATTCTTATGGGGATTAGGATGAATATTGGTCATAAGATCTCATCTTATGTACCATGTGAAGCCTTTGGAGAAACCACCTTCCAACCATCCAAAAGAAAGAACTAAAGAAGAAAGAAGAAAAGAAGGAGAAAGAAGAAAAGAAGAATGAAAGTGAATTGAACCCCATAACAATGAGTTTCTTGCTTAATTATACTTAATCTGGTTGTATAAGGGTAGAGCTTAGCTACCCAATTTATTTTCGGGTTTGTGCGGTGGTGCCCAACCACAAATGGCCTCTTATTCTTTTGTATTAGATTTATAAATTGATTGATGAATTATTTAGCTTGTGCATTAAGATGATATCTTTTTGCTAGTTTCTTTCTTGCTTGATGTATGGCCTAAATGTGAATTAGGCTCTAAGAGAAAAATAAATCTTCTATCAATTTTAACAATTCAAAATTAAAAATAAAGAACTCATAACCTTAGCTAAAGCTTAGGCTAAAATCAAGATAAAAGAATTAGCAATCTCTTAGCTGGATAAGTACTTCTTTTATAATATCATACACAAATGAATATTATTTTCAATCTTGATTGGAGGGCTTCCACCTTTGCTAGAGAATCTTGGCTTAACCTTTGAGAGCCATGGTGAAAACACACCTCCTCCTTTCTTATTGATTTTGGCCAATAATCTCATTTCTCATGCATTAGACATATGAATCCTATTAGTCTGAGTCAAAATGATCGTCCAAAAATAAAAATAGAATCTAATATGAATTGCATTAGATTTAGGTTATTTGAAGCATACCTTTGCATGATCTAGTCTCTTTAGGGAGTGAGTTTATTAACTTATTCTCTTTCTAAATAAATAACAACCTAGCTATCTTGCATAAAGCATATGACTTTTCTACATGAATTTAAAATGTTAGTAGTAAGTCCAAGTGCATTTGGTTTGTCCTCTCTTATAGAGGCAAACTAAATATCCATTTTGCCTTAGATGTGCTCTAAAAGCTCCCTAGATTTAAGTTATGAGGTTGCTTGTGCCCTTTGTGGTCCATAAGCATAAATCCTAATCTCTTAAGCATTTTTATAATCTTGTGTTATGGAATGATAAACCTTAAATTTCTAATGAAAAATGCAATTCAAACAAATTAAATCAATTTCAAAAATGTAAATCCCAACCATAAGATAGTTTGAGATGCTCGCTAGGTTTCCTAGCATGTGAGCATCTCCTACTTTTCTTCATTTGGCTTCGATAATAACTCTCTCTTTGATCAATCCCATCTGATCTTCTGAAATAAACTAATCGATTGATAGTCCTACCTATTGATATCTTTGGAGACACCAATCATTTTCCTAAGGGATCTCATTCCTCAGAATGTAATTAACTATGGGGGTTTGCCCCTATAGGAAACTTTACAAACCTGGTTTAGAATAAATCTTGCTTTACTTTTCCATGTAAAGTAGGGGAAGAATCTTTGGTACACATGCGTTGGTTGAAAAATTTCTATATGGCTGCCTTCCGTCTCTAGGTGAAAAAGGCAAGAATATAAAAATTCATCTTTTTGGGATGCCACGTAGATTTGCAGATATGCTTATTCAGGTGATCGGGTACGTCATCAAGGAATAGTATACTATCTTAAGAAATAGAAGTCACCAACCTTCAATGGACCTAATCACCTCAATAAGGACTCCTAAGGATAATGGGTTTACATATGTATAAGAGATTCTTCCCCTACTTTACATGGAAAAGTAAAGCAAAGTTTATTTTAAATCGGGTTTGTTAAGTTCCTTACAGGGGCAAGTTCTAATAGTTAATTACATCCTAAGAGACGAGATCCCTTAAGAATACTCTTGATTAAGGTAAATGATCGTTGTCTTCAAAGATTTCAATAGGAAAGGACTATCAATCAATTAATTTATTTTTGAAAGATCAAATGGGATTGATCAAAGAGTGGGAGTTTTTATCGAAGCCAAAGTTAAGATAAGTAGGAGATGCCCATGATGCTAGAAAACTTAGCGAGCATCTCAAACTATCATATGGTTGGGCTTTACATTTTTGAAGTTGATTTAATTTGTTTGGCATTTTTCATTAGAAATTTAAGACTTATGATTCCATAACACAAGATTATGGAAATGCCTAAGAGGTTAGGATTTTAAGCTTATGGTCCACAAAGAGAGAAGCAATCTCAGAATCTAAATCTAGGGAGCTTTGGCGAGGGCCGAAAGTACAACCTATATTTGAGGTGAAAGATGGGTATTTGGTTTGCCTCCACAAGAGAGGACAAACCACCCGACTGCTTGGACTTACAACCACCTAGGGGTGGCCGCCAACTAACTCATCCTATGATTTTAAATATATGTAGGCAAGTCTTATGCTTTATGCAAGATAGCTAAGCTATTATTTATTTAGAAAGAGACTAAGTCCTTAAACTCACTTTCTAAAGAGACTAGATCATATAAGGACATGCTTCAAATGACATAAATCTAATGCAATTCAGATTTCAATTTATTTTTATTTTTGGATAATTATTTTGACTCAGGCTAATAAGATTTATATGCCTAATGCATGAGAAATAAAGCCATTGGTCAAAATCAGCGAGAAGGGAGGAGGTGTGTTTCCACCATGGCTCTCAAAGGTCAAGCCAAGTTTCTCTGGAAAAGGTGGAAGCCCTCCAATCAAGAGTAAAATAAGATGCATTTATGCATGATGTTATAAAAGAAGTTCTCATCCAGTTGAGGGGTTGCTAATTCTTTTATCTTGATTTTAAACCGAAGCTTTAGGTGAGGTTATGAGTTCTTTATTTTTAATTTTAAGTTATTAGATTTGGTAAAAGATTTATTTTTTCCTAAGAGCCTAATCCTCATCCAGGCCATACATAAAGCAAGGAAGAAACTAGGAAAATGATGCCACTTAAATGCACAAGCTAAACAAATCATCAATCAATTTATAAAGCTAATCGCAAAAGAATAAGAGGCCATTTATGGTCAGGCACCATCACATAAACCCGAAAATAAATTGGGTAGCCAAGCTCTACCCTTATAAAACTCAGATTACAAATGAATTAAATATAATTAAGCAAGGAATTTATTATTATGGGGGTCTTCAAGCTTCATTTCTTCATTCTTCTTTTCTTCTTTCACCTTTGGTTCCTTCTTTTGGATGGTTGGAAGGTGGATGCTCCAAAAGCTTCACATGGTATATAAGATGAGATCTTATGACCAATGCTTATCCTAATCCCCATAACAAACATTCCAAAATTCTAATTACAAAATTTACATAAAAAGGAAAAGTAAATCTAGCTAACACCTGTAAAACAAAGGTTAGCTAAACAAATCACCAAATCCCAAGCATGTATATTGGACTTATCACCCCACACATGGGTGACTAAGTCCATCTGGCCTATTGGATTATGCTTAGGGGTATAAGCACTTGCATAATAAGAGCAATTATATTTTTATTTATTACAGCGCCCCTTAAGCACAATCCCCTAAGAAGACAATGGTTAGACTAAGATCGCCCTACCATTCATTCTATGCACATACATCCTAACATCCAGTCTAAAATATATATCACAAAATAAAAGCAAACATCAAACCATGCACAACCCTAACCTAAAGCTAGAAGTGGTGACTTAACTAATGTGTGCTGAGGTTTGTGTGTGCTTATATGTTTTAGAATTTTCTAAGTGTGAAGCATGTTCAACTTAGAGGAGGGTTTCATTTAAGTGATTTAGTTAATTTGGGTTGATTTTATCTCATATTTTGATTAGGTTCAAATGAATCCTATAATTAATTACTAAATTATAAAGAGAAGGAAAGAGAAGAGAACTTTCCTTTCCCAACCTAAGTAATTTTTAAAGTGGTTTCATGTTTTTAGTATTTTTTAGTGAATGTTTTGATTAAATATTTTAATTAATCCTAAGTTCAGATGAACTCTAAATAAACCTATTAAAAAAGAAATACATTTTAAGATTAAATAAAATGAACTAAATTCACAAAACATACATTACTTCATTTCTTTTCCAACATGTATAACATGCACATGAATGAGTCTTAAGCATATCTATACATACAAATGAGAATGTTTAACACACTTTATGATGCATGCTAAGTAATTAATTTACAAAAATTTGGAAGTTTATGATGCATGATTTTCTTTAAGTAGAAAAAAGATTTATTACCCAATTTTCACATGCACAAAAGTAAGAAGTGTAGTAAAAGTGGCTATTGTTAACCCAGGTATGTAAGAGCTACTTAGGGCACTTAAAGTCTCATAAACATGGCACTAATGAAAAAAGAATGCAAAATTTGTATTAGTTGATTTATTTTATTTATTCAATTTATATGTGCAAGCATAGCTATCCTTCTTAAGTGATAGTATAAGAATGAATAGAATATGGAATTAGGCAAGTGCTAGGTTCTTTTCAAAAGAATCATACATCTTACCAAATCCTATTCAAAATCATACTAAAAGATAAGAGAAGGAGGACCTATACTAAGCACATCCTTATATCTTACTCACATACAAGCTTATAATTAAAATATAAGTAACACACATTCAGTTTTGATAATTGATTTATATATTTGAAAATAATTTAAATTTAATAGTGATAATAGCCACTCATATTATTACTTTAGCCAACACATGCAAATTTGACATAAAGTAAACATTTTTATTTTTTAAATTTGAATTTTGAAAAGTATGGATGCATGAAACCACATGACATACATATTTAACATGTTGGGGAAAGAATTAAAGCAATGGAAGCATGTAAACATATTTACTTTAATTAAATCCTAATGACAATCTTATGAAATAAGAAAGCTTAAAAGTAAATTAAAGTTCATTTAATATGATTTTTGTTTGATCTTGAATTTGATTGAATTTTGAAAATGTGAACTGAGTTTACTATTTCTAACCCATTCCCACATGTGTTTGACATTTTTTGTTTAATTTTTAGAAGATTAGATTCATTTTAGATTTTGATTAGGTTAAGGTATGAATTAAACATGTTAATTAACCCTTACCTACACCACCTTTGCATAGTTAACCAAGTAATTATGAGCCAATGAGATGACATAAAATCTCACAAGGAATTTAAATTTGCAATGCATCTAGGAAGAAAGGGGCCTAATATAATTTGGCTCATGATTAATGGTTAATTAAACTAAGGGGTTTAATTTAAGTAATTTCAAAACACCCCTCACACATATGAGTTGAGTTTTGATTTCCTTAATTAAACTTAGGCTCTTGAACACCTAAGCATCTACCCAAAGTTGATTAATTAAGTTCTAAAAAGTTTTATAAATTTTAAGAAATTAATTAAGAGGGTAATTAGTGAATTAACCATTAATTAAGAGAAGTTTAGGAAAGAAAAGGGGGTTTGGGGAATAGCTTAGGAGAGATGCCCAAAAATTATTCCCTAAACCTCCTATTAACTGGATCAAACCTTAATCAACTTGAATAAGGGGTTAAAACACTAATCAAACCCTTAATTATCTATAATTATATTAAGGGGGTAATTAGGAAATGAATTTGCAATTTCTCCAATTAAGCCATCAATAAATCCCAAGAAAATTAGGGAATGTAGAAGTCATCCCCCAAAATATACCCAATAAGTTTGAGATTAATCAAAGGATTAATTAAGGAGTAATTAACAAATTAAGATTTCCATAAAATCCAAAATCAGAGAAAGATATAATTCAAAATCCCTTAAAACCAATTTTAGAATATTCTAGATTGAATTGTTTTTCAGTGGCGATTTACCTCATATTATTGTGATTTTTATTTAAGGAGATATGACTTTTTAAAGTTTAGAGGGTTAATTAAAATTAATTAAAACCTAATTAAATCCTTTAACCCATGGCACGACACATGCGCGAACTTTCCATGCGTCAGTGACGCCACTTAAACGCCCACATCAGTATGCATGTAGCATGGAGGGATATTTATATGTCGCTCATCAAGGATCAAACCGTGAATAACCCTGTGATTTTAAAAGGATAAATCAGATGTAAAATGTGCTTTTAATCTCGGCCATCCATCCAAAATGTGTGGATGGATGGCCAGAGATCCATCCCTGCTAAAGCTTGTGAATCATAGGAATCGTCCATGATTTAAGCCCTGATTCGAGCTTGATTGAGCTTGGATTAGGTTAAAACTTTGCACACACCATCATACACTAATGGCAATCCTATCCAAAAGTTGAATATTCATGTCGTTACACTTGCTTTCACAAAGGACCAACACTCCTTAAGTCTAGTGATCGAAAAATGGCATACCTCGTCAAAAGTGATCACCGATGCTCGATTCCCTTGGAGGAGCTTCGTCTGGTTGAGACAAAGCTGTGGTGAAAGGGTTAGCTCCTGAGGTTGGGTAGTTTGCTCTATGGACCAACTCCCCTTGCTCTTGCTTGCGGCCTTGATTGAACTAGCTCTCCTCTTGCCTTTGGAACTCATGTGAAGGCTTGGGTGCACTCAACTTAGCCCCTTAATGGAATGTGGAAAGAGAATTGCACTAATTTTGAGTAAAGAGGAAGTTTGAATTTCAATTTTCCTCCCCTATTTTCACTATTCAAAAGCCTAGAATGGGAAAATGGCCAGAGCTCTAGGATGTTAAGGATCACTCTTTGATGGCTCCTAACACTCTCTCTTGCTCAATCGATAATGAGCCTCTGCAAATTGAAGTGAATTAGGGGGAGTATATCTCCCCTTATGGCAATCGAACGACCAAAGCTATGGTTGCCGTTTTGATCCAATTGACCATATTGGAAGGGTTATTTGAGTTGTTAGGAGTTAGCACATGATCGGTTTGAGCTAAGGTGGATTGGTAACCTCCCATGTGCTTGAAATTGAGTGGAGGGAGGTTTCACACATGGCCAATTTGAGCCATGTGGTTTGGCCTTTATTTGGCTGAACTAAACCCATTGGGTTGGGTGCACCACCCTCAATAGGGTTCACTTGACCTATTTGGAAGGTATCAAGTTGATATGAATAGGACTTGACCAAATTCTCCATGGATTTGACCAAAATTTATTCTATGGACTAAGGGTAGAATGGTCATTTGGTTGATTTTTGAATCTGAATATGTTGGGAATGTTGAAAAAATAGGTTTGGCCAATTTCATTGGATTTGAAATTCATTTGATATGGTTTGGCTCATGTTGATTGATTTAGGTCAAAATGGGTCAACTTGGGTTAAGTTGACTAATTGGTCAAATTGGGTAAAACTAAGGGTTGGGTCAAGTTCATATGACCATTTGAAATATTTTGGTGGCTTTGGTTTGATTCAATTTGGTTTAGTTTTGAGTTTGGCTCATATGACTTCATCTAGGTCAAATGGGTCAAGTTGACCAATTGACCAATTGACCAATTTGACCTATTTGAGCTAGGTTGAGGGTAGGTTTAGGTTTGGTTAGTCATATGAAGTGGATTGGTATCTTTATTTTTAATCAATTTTGGTTAAGTTTGAATTTGGCTCAACATGTCCCCTTTAGGTCAAGTTGAGTTCAAGGTCATTTGGGCTAGGTTAGGTCTAGTTGGCCAATTGAGGCTTTGGTCAAGTACAACAAGTGATTTGGAATGAACTTGGCCCATTGATGTCAATCAATTTGGCTTCGATCAAGTTTTGACACATTTTGACATTTTAGGTCAAGTTGGGTCAACTTGGGTCAAGTGGCCAATTGGGCTAGGTTAGGCTCAAATGTTGGCTTGGTCAATTTCAAACATAATTCATGAAAGAACTTAGATCAATGGTTTCAATCAATTTGGCATATGGTGGATTTATTTCATTTTGGCTAAGTATTGACTTGGTCAACCTTTAGGTTTAACTTGATTTGAATTTATATTTCATTTATATATGTGAATATAAATGAGAATATAAATGAGTTATCAGAAAATCCCATGAATTTGAATTGATTTGATCATGATTTAGGCTAAGTCTTTAAGAAGGAAATTAAGGACTTAAGAAGGATTTTAAATTTAGAATTTATTTTTTGGATTTGATTTGATTGATTTATATTTATATTTCATTTATATATGTGAATATAAATAAAAATATAAATGAGTTATGAGAAAATCTCATGAGTTTGAATTGGTTTGATCATGATTTAGGCTAAGTCCTTAAAAGAAGATTAAGGACTTAGAAAGATTTAGACTTAGGGATTTCATTCATGGGTTTCAAACATGGATTTCAATCTTGGATTTCAATCACATGGAGTTGATTGGAGTTTGGAGAAAGTCAAATAAGATTGATTTGGGGTTTGACTTGAAGGAATGAAGGTGAGGAATGGTTCAAGCTAAGGGCAGGCAAATTTTTCTAACACCCCTAAGGCATGACCTATTCTTATGGCTAATTTTTAAGTATCTGGGTTGAGTGTCCACCTAATCACTAGATGTGTCTTAAGACTAAGGAACTCTTAAAGTCTAAGGAAGCCATGTTTAAGATGGAGGGGAGAGAGCTCATTCTAAAAATGAGAATAAAGGAATATGTGGTGTGACAAGGAACAATGTATTAATGTGACCAAAATGATCAACAACACTAAGAGATCACAAGCACTAACAGAAATAATCTATCCCTAGTCTAAGGTGTAGAGAGAATCCAGAGCTTAGTGCAATATGACTCTACTTATGTCCAAGACATAAGAAAGAAGGAATAATCCACTAAGGGATAGAATATGAACCTTTCACTAGGGAAGCAGGTTCAAGTCATCCACAAAGGTATGAGAGGTTTGATTTGATTTAGGTCTTACTGAGGAGAAATTTTTACTGGGGAAGAGGGTTGAATTTATTTTAATTTTATTGATTTGGATTTTTGAGATGAACCCTATTGGTTTGCAATGGACTGCACCAAGCAGATGCCATGGAGGCCTAAACCTAACTCAGATTTACCAGTCCAAAGGGGTAGTATACTAAACACATAGTAAGACTTGCCAACCAAAGGGATGACTTTCGTTATGCAACAACTACACTAGGAAGAAAGCGTAGTAGACTTACATCCTCCAAAGTAGAGACCAGGGGTAATCTGGCAAGGCAACGATTGAACCCAAGGGGTGATATTGAGTGAATGCTGGGACTTAAATGAACTCAGAGATATTCAAAAATTAATTTTACTTTTAGATTTGCTTGTTTATGATTATGATGGATCCCATCTATAAATTATAATGAAAGTGAGCCATGGGCCTGACTAGATTACCAATTCAAAGGGGGTATTCTACTAATCATAAGGTAGGACTATCCAACCAAAGGGGTGCCTTTTGGTTTACAATGGTCAAGTCTTAAGAAGAAAGCACGGGGACTCACATCTTATAGAAATAAGAAACCATTGGGGTGATCGATTGGCAAGGCAACAGATCAAACCTAACCTAGGGCTAACTATTGAGTGAATGTCACTGGGGGACTTAAATCAGCTTAAAGATAGTCAAAGATAGATTTATTTTTTTAGATTAGTTTATTTGATTGATTCCGTTAGTTTGCGATGGATTAAACTGAGAAGGGCTCATATCAGCCTAGACCTATCTCAGATTTACTGAACCAAAGGGAGTAACTTCCCGACCGATGGGAGAACTATCCGACTAAAAGAGTGCCTTTCAGTTTACAATGATCAATTGAAGGGAAGAAAGCTCAGGGACTCACATCTTCCACTACAAAAGACCATTGGGGTGATCGATTATTTTGGACAACAAATCGAACCTGACCTAAGGTTGTCCGTCAGTTTGAGATAATCGTGCTAGAAAGAATGCATCATAGTCTTACATCTTCCAAAGTGAAATGACTGTCAGGGTAACCTGCTTTTGAAAAAATATATTGAACCCAACCTAAGGGTGACTACGGAGTGGGTACCAACCCAGGGGTTTATCTCAACTCATGTAGTCAGGCAATTCTTATAGAGAATTCTGCTGACACTGCCCCAAAGATAGGATGCCTTGTTAGAAAAAGGGGCCCTTTGAGGGCTTGAATTCCTAATCCACAAGTGAATTAATTTGTTTATTTATTTTATTTAATTTATTTTATCATGGACCCTATTAGTTTGTGAGGGATCAAACTGAGAAGGAGCTTATATCAGCCTAGACCTATCTCAGATTTACTAAACCAAGGGAGAATCTACGCATTCGCTGAACAAATTCTCCAACCACAGGGGTGGCTACTAAGAAAGGGGGGTTGTCCAATCTAAAAGTAACCTGGGTAGTGTCTAAATGGGATCGCAAAGGACATGATCCAAATAGAGTGCCCGTAGGGGATGGGGCCGCTAAGGGCTTAATCCAAAACCCTAGAGAAGATGGCATGGCTAGTCATATATCTAATAAGTATTCAGTGGCCAACTCAAGGAGAAAGTGTGGTGTATCCACCAGGTGATTCATTGTCAGCATAGAGAACATCAACCAACCTAAGATTCCTATAAGTTTGTAACAATCAGCCTAGGAAGTAAGCTTGGGGACTCACATCTTCCTATAGCTAAACTGATTGCTAGGATAGTCTGTCTTCAGCTCAACATGTGCTATCCTACCTAGAGCGACTACTGAGTGAATGCCACTAAGGGACTTATATGAACTCAAACATAGTCAAGTGGAGAGGATCCTTTGGGGGACTTATCCTAAAACCTCAAATATACTCGAGCTAGTTAGATCATGATGATTAGTTCAAGAAGAAAGCATGGGGACTCATATCTTCTTAAGCAAAGTCAACATGAGGTAGCTTATTAGCTAGGCGATGAAGCCTATCATACTAATAAGGTGCTCATTGGTTTGTAATGGTCAAGTTAGTAAGAAAGCATGGGGACTCACATCCTCCAATAAGTGACCATTGGGGTGACATACTAGCAAGGTAGCATGTAGACCTAACCTAGAGCAGCTAATGAGTGAGTGCCACAGGGGGCTTGCTCCCACATCAAAATAGCTTGGGATAAAAGATTTGTTTTTGTGTTTTTATGCATGTGTTAAAAGGAATAGGATACCTCTGGGGAACTCTTACACCTACCTTAAACACACTAGGGGGTTTGATGAAATGATGTCATGGATGGAAAACAGGATTCCCACTAAGAAAAGATGTTTCTTGGGTTCTATCACACCTAACTTAGTTGTGCTAATCAAAATAGGATGCCTCTCGGGTTCTCTCAGACCTATTCTAATAGCATCTGGAGATTGTATTGTGTTGTGAAAGAAGGATATGATTCCACTGGGGGACTCTTACACCTACCTTAGACACGTCATGATAGATTCGCAAGACAAGCAAACAATGCTTCGAAAGAATAGAAGATTTGATGAATGGAATCAATTTTTTGTTCTTTTTATTAATAATTATTTTCAAACATGATTTGTTTCATGAGTGATATTTCTTTAGTTAGAGCCCATTAATTGGAAGCATCAGTTATTCCCCTTTACAATCAATAAGCTGATAAGATTCTCCTTAGTAGGCCTTCTCTATGACATAGGGGCCTTCCCAAGTGAGTTAAAACTTGCCTCCATCTTTGACTGCAATTGGTCTCCTTAGACTAACATAAGTTCTCCTACCGAAAAGACCTAGACTGCCTTGTTGTGAGCTTGAATCATTTTGTCCTTGTACAACTCGAGGTTCTGGCACACCCGTAAGTGACTCTCCTCCAAACCTTTGAACTCTTCTAACTGCAACTTTATGTTCTGCTCTATAGTGATCCTGCTACCCGATGCTATCCTCAGTGACAGGAGTTGAACTTTTAACGGAAGAACGGCTTCAGACCCATACACTAAGGAAAATGGGGTAGACTGAGTTGAAGTTCTGTATGTGGTGTGGTAGGCCCATAAGGCTTCAACCAATTACTCATTCTACTATCATTTATTATCATCAAGAGTCTTCTTCAGTATCTGGATGAGAGTTTTATTGAATGCTTCTTCTAATCCATTCGCTCTGGGGTAGTAGATGGTGGAGTATCTCCAATCTATGTCATATCTTCTGGCAAAGCTGTTGATCTTTATGCTTTTTAATGCAGTACTATTATCAGATATAATTCATTGAGGCACCCCAAACCTATATACGATATGGTTCCTGAAAAATTGAAGCACATGGTGAGCTGTGACCTCTCTAAGTGGGATGGCTTCCGCCTACCTGGAAAAATAGTCGGTAGCAGCTAAAATGAACCGATGCCCCTTGGAAGAAGGAGGATCGATCGAACCTACAATCTTGGTACCCTAACACTCAAATGGCCATGAAGCCAATATAGGGTATAGAATGTTGGATGGTTGGTAGAGGACCACACCGTGCACCTAACACTGATGGCATCTCCTAGCTACATCCATGCAGTCTGTGATCATTGAAGGTTAGTAGTATCCAAGTCTTTGATCTCCATCTTCATCTTTGAATCAAATTGATGAGCTCCACATAGACCTGAATGTATCTCAGTTACAATGCCATGAGCTTAGTGTTTGTCTAAATAATCTAACCACATTTGGTCAAAGGACCGATAGGGGTGCCATCAAGAGCATAGAGAGAGCTCTCACCCGATGGGCTTGTGAATTTTCTTGAGGTAGTTTGTCGGTGTTCAAGTAATCTATGAACACTTGCCTCCAATCTAGCTCTTTGTCCATTTTGGCAACGGTAACCTCCCCTTCAAGAAAAAGTCTCTCAATGAGCTCAAAATCAATAAGGGATAGGACTTGTCTATTTTGGACCCTTATTGAAATGGACTCATCTTCCGGACATGCCAACTCTTTGGAAAGTTTGACCAAGAAATCTGATACTATGTTCTCTGCTTGGGGAACCTTATAGATGGTGACTTCAAGAATCTGGGCCAACTACTTCATGGTATACTCATAGTAATGATGAAGCTTGGGCTTGAGAACCTGGTAGAACCTGACAATCTGGTTGATGACCAACTGAGAATCCCCAAAGATGTTGATTCTCTTGATGTTGATAGTAATGGCTAACTCTAGACCGGCAATCAAAACCTCATACTCAGCTTCGTTGTTGGTGCAAGGGTTGAAAAGATAGTATGAGAATCTCATCACATCATAATTCAAAGTTAGAAGAACTATTCCTACCCCTACCTTTCTTGGGAGAATAGATCATGGTGTTTCACCTTTAAGAAAAGAAGCAGCACCATCAAAATACATCTCCCATTGGTGGTTGTTGGCCTCCCCTAAGTTCATGATTTGTTCATCGGGAGATCATCACTAGAATCGCCAGAAGTGGGTGCCGCTAAGAAATGCTAGTGCCCTTACTATAATTAAGGGGTATAATGTGATATCAAACTGAGAGTATCATGGACCGAGTCAAACATCCAAAAGCATTGTGTCATGAGGTACAGTTGGATCTGAGATCAAGTTCACCTTATGAGAAAGCATATAGTGTAGGAGATGCAAAGATCAAAGCTAGACAATGTTTCTCAATAGGTGGATAGTTTTTTCGAAGAATGACGAGGTAGTAGAGAGCTTTCCTTCCCCTTATCATTGGTTTGGGCCAACAGAGCCTCAAGAGAGTCGTCCAATGCAGCAGTGTAAAGGATGAGTGGCCTGCCCGGGATAGGGGCTGCTAGAACTGGCGACTTCACCAAGTACTCTTTGATATCTTCGAAAGCATGTTGGCACTTATCATCCCACTTGAACTTGGCATCCTTTTTGATAAGTGCTGAGAATGGTTTGCACCTCCCCGATAGGTTTGAGATAAAGCATCTCATATATGTCAACCATCCTTGAAAGGATCTGAGTTGAGTTAAACTTTTAGGAGGTGGAATTTCTAAGATAGCTTTAATATTTTTTGGATCTATTTCTCCCCTGTCAACAATAAACCCAAGGAATTTTCTTGAAGCTACCCAAATGCACACTTCAAGGATTCATTTTGAGGTTATATATCTTAAATGTTCAAAACTACTCTCAAGTCAAAGAGATGGTCTTCTTTTCTTTCTTGACTACCAGATCATCAATGTAGCACTCAACCCGATGATGGATGAGTTCATTGAAGATCCAGTCATGGCCCATGTATATAGCACCAACATTTTTAAGGCCAAAAGGCATGACCCTATAATGTAAGATTTTGATCGTGGTTCAAAAGTAGTATCTTTCATCTTCAGAGACATCTTGATTTGGTTATAGCCATATGACCTATCCATGAAAGAGAAGACTGCATGAGATGAGGCAATGTCCACCATTAGCTTTGGTATAGGAAGAGGAAACTCATTCTTAGGACATGCCTTGTTTAAGTCCCTAAAATTGATGCAGATACAAATTTGACCATTCTTCTTCTTAACTAGGATGACACTAGCTAACCCAGTAGGATATTTTTCTTCCCTGATGAAACCAACATCGATCAGTTTCTTGACTTTAAAAATGATCCGTTGTATAATTTCTAATCGCATGCGTCTAGGAGCTTGCTTAATAGGGGTAATGTTAGGGTCTATTGTTAGCTTGTGAACTATTATGTTAGGAGATAATCCTAACATTTCTTCATAACTCCATGTGAAGTAGTCTTTAAACTCAGTCAATAGCCTAACTAAGTCATTGGTTTCTTCTTCATTCAATAATGAGCTGATGTATGTCGAGCAAGGATTTTCTTCTATCCCTGTAATTGAATGATTCAAATTGTCTTGACTTGAGATCAAATTTCTAAACACACATTTAAGATGTGTGAGAAGAACCTATTTTAAATGGTTGAGAAAAACCAGCAATAATCTTCATCATCGACCGGACCCACTATGCCGAATCCTAGCCCTACTCTTGATTATGCTTCCCTTCTTGTATTGTTCCATAGCTTTTCAAAATATTCTGACATGTGATTAGACTATGTGTAAGGAACTAAACCTTTATGTATAAGATTTTGAACACAAGGCGAGTAAAAGTCAAAAGGTAATTCCATTAATTCTTTAAAAGTATCTTCCTTAAGTCCTACAATAAGCTCTGGATTTGAGGATTATGAACCCAAAAATAATCTCTTCTGCTTCATGTCATTAGAAGACTTAGGGACTTTCTTAACTACTAAATCTTCAACTTTCTGAGATGTAAGTGAGGTAAGAGCTAAGGTTCCCAACCGCCTAATAGTTTCATAAATCGATTCAAATACTTTGCTTTGCTTGAGGCATGGTCTTCTTCGGATCAAAAGTTACCTCCAATGGAACCCACCGAGAGGGTTTGGTATACTAATCACATTGGACTCATCCTCCGAGCTAGATTCCAAGTCTATGTGAATAGTAGGGTACTCCTATGAACTGGAACACAACCTCTATTGGCTGAAGGCCAACTAGGGGGTCTCCCACCTCTAGAACTGCCTCTATTTCTACCTCTGCCTCTACCTGGTGGAGGTTGAGCCATCCTACCCACATGTCTATATGATGGAATGAACTGTGAGTGGAATGTGATATGCGGATCTACTTCTTCTTCAATTCCCCTTTCACTTTGGACTTTTATTTTTCTTTTCATTTTCTTTTATCTTTTCTTTTGCTTCATTTTTTGTTTTTTTTGCATTTGAATTTTGTCCAAGTTCACGAGAAAGGGTATTTTGAAGAAAGATATAGGTCGCACATCTCAACCTCCTAAAAATTGCTTTTCATCCTCGTTGACATGGTACTCAATTCCATCTTTTCTGAACTTGATGCACTAATGAAGGGAGGATGGAATGATCTTGTTTTGATGTATCCAAGGCCTACCAAGCAAAGTAGTGGACAAAGTATTCGAATCAAGGATGTAGATCATGTCTTCAATCTTTCAGTCACCGATCTCCAACGGTAATACTATGGAACCTAAAGCCCGCTCACCTTGATCATTGAATCCTCTCAATATCATCCTATCTCCTGGGAGTATAGAGATGTCAATCTTCAAATGGGCAAGGGTCATTAGACTCATAATGTTCACTAATGCATTTGAATCCATGAGAACCCTGGCGAGTCTGAACTTGTCCATGTCGACTGTGATGTAGAGGGGACAGTTGTGCTCCAAGTCCCCTAGTAGAAGGACTTTATCTATGAAGGTGATCCCTTGGGTTTCTTTTGCATAATTTGCTTCCTCACCCATAGCAATTAGCTGAACTAAGCATATTTTAGGATCAAGAAGAGCCTTAATTAGTGATTCCCTCATCTATTTAGATAATATAAGGGAATCATATATGTTTAGCTTAGATGATAACTTTCTTAGATCAGAAAGGATGTTGTAGTCCACCTTCAGCTAATCCTCCACAAGCATAGCCAAGGGTGGAGCATCCTGTGGAAGGGCTTGATCTTCTTAATGACCAATGACTTTTCCTCTATCTTGAGGTTGCCCCTAGGAGGTAGAACCTTGCCACTATGAGGTTGACTTCTGATCTCTTAGGCAAGGTGGTAGAAGGTTCTACCGCACTTCGGCTCACCTACAGCCTACCTATGGGACTCAATCGATGATTCCAAGTCTATCTTAAGAGGTAACATAGTATTCGTGAGTTGGAAAGTCCAACTTTAAATCAGAAAGAGGAAGATCAAAATTATTATAGTTAATTAGACTTGAAGAGTTATTGTTAGGAATAGAAGAAGATAACTCATCAAAAGAGACACATATGTAATTCAAACTAGCTTTATTCTTTAATTTATTGGAATTATTTGGAGGTACAAAGTAGAAGTCAAGTAGAGTGAATGGAGTAAGAGATTTGATGCCCTTATCCGCTGATACAAGAGTTCTACTAGTAGAAGAAATAGAAGAGCTAGCTAAAATGAAAGAAGTCACGGTGGAAGCGCAACTAAGGTTGGAGGTCGGACACGCATGGTCGATAAAGGGCTATCCCGGGTCGACACATCACTGCTGAGCTCCACTTAGAGTTGGCAGACAACTTGAAAACCTTCCTTGGTGTTGGAGGTTTGAGTGACTGCACCGCAAAGAAAGCTTCTTGATCTTCTGAATTATTTTCTTAGAGGTTTTAGACAAAGAAATGTCCCAACCTTCTTTAGTTTTGGTAGGATCACTTGTATCCCTAAGGATTATCCTAATGGAACTGGAATGTTATTCCATAAGGTATTCTTTTGAGATAACTACAACACCAGTCTTGAAACTGTGTTCAAGCCAGTCCTTAAATGTGAAGCAATCCTCCAAAATGTGGCCTAGCATATGGTGGTAAGGGCAAAAGTTTGGATCATGACTTTTACCTACTTCCTCTGGTCTCCTAGGCTCGGGTAGCTAAAAATTAGATTTCTTTAAGAGATTCTTAAATATCTTTCTGATTACCTTTCTCTTAAAAGAATAAGGTTTGTTTAGCTTATCTAAAAGAGTAGGTGGACCATAGCTACCCAAATGATATGCATGCCGCCGGTGGTGGTATGATATGTGAGTGGAAGTCGTGGGTGGAGGCCTAGGCTACCTCGGTGGTGGCAAAAGAGGTGGAGGGCCGAGGGTCTCTCGACCGATCTCTCTTCTTGTCAATCACCGCATCGCCCCCCGGCTTCTTTCATAAACCTTCTATGGCTTCTGCTTAGGAAATTGATCTTGAAAAGGTAACTGTTTGGCCTCTCCTTGTAGATTAGCTGCCTTGTTGATTAGTTTCTCAAATGTCTTGATAGTGAAGCTCTTAAGCATGAAGGTGATCAGTCCATGGATATTCTTCAAGAGAATCTCAATGGCATACTGTTCAGACAGTTACGGTTCACACTTCATACTCAGGTTATGCCATCGAAGAATATAATCAACAAGTGACTCACCAGGGTGAGGTTGCGCTACAACGAGATCACCAACAGTAACCCTTTCTTGAGCTTCAGCAATCCTTTTGATGAAGAGTTGGTCTAACTTAGCAAATATCTTTACTAAATCATTGGACAATTCAACATACTAATCAAAAGTAATACCCACTAGGTTACTAACAAAGAGTCAGAAATGCAAAGCATCGCTACCACCTACGTTGCAATAATCAAAGATATAGGGCCTTTGGTTCCCACCATCAAGCTTTTGAAGGAAGGAGGCATGAAACCCTTGGGATACTGGATAGCATCAAATTCCTCTGGGTAGGGTCTACCCTTTGGAACCGATGATCCACCCCAGGCTTGAGCCAAAGCTTCCTTCACCTGTTGCTTAAACATAGATTTTATATCTTTTTCTTGTATGGAGGTACTTTCCACTACCTTTGCTACCTTGCTCAACGGGAGGTAGAGTCTTAGCTGGGTCTAAGACATGCACTAACTCAGGCTGACTGACATCGACTGTAATAGGATGAACTGGAGGGGCTTATTTCTGAAGCACTAACACTACTACTAATAAGTCCTATAACTGGTGTGCCATCCTATCAATCTGCTCATCCTTCTGCCTTAACTGAAGTCAGAGGTGTTTGGCTGATTCTACAGTATCCCCTTGATCAACCTCATCATCTTCCATGGCCTGTTGTTCTCTAAGAAGAGATCTTCTAGTATCAACCATGCATACTCCAGCTGAATCCCCCATCAAGTCATCTTCGTTGGGATCGAAGCTGACTCTTTCTTCATCAAACCATACATACCTCAAGATCTCCTTCTTTTTCATAAAATAGTGTGCAACTATCTCATCTAAGGAATGATCTAACTCAGCAAGTATAAATAGTGACGGTGTGATCACTATCGTAATCGAGAGGCACCACTGTCATTGGGGAGTCAATCTCGTTGACGTACTCACTAGATGAATGGTACTCCTAACTGATACTAGGTATAAGAGGGGTAAACAATCCTAGGATGTTCATCTACCACTACTGCAACAGAACTTTCATCTAGAATATCTATGATAACTGTCACCATCTCCACATCTAACATGGAGTTGGTGAAGGGACCACCATGATGTGTTCCAGCCACTCCACCACAAGGTCAAGGAGAGCTCGACCCTACCATAATGGGTGGTGTAGGAGGAGTAGGATCCCTTGCCATAGCCAGATCACCAACGAGGTACATTTTTCCCTGGATGCGACCTTCATGGCCTTAGATGGAATGGGAGATGCTGCAACCTATACTGGTGATGGTGGACAAGGGGTAGGGCGGTGGGGTGGAGACACCACCTACTCTCTATCCACAGGAACTTCCCTCTTGTCGTGGCTGGTGCCAATGAGAAGAATGTTATGATGGTCGACGTAGCACCGAAATGGAAAATCAACCAAAGTGAAGCGGCCGACTGACTTGAACCTCCATCACTCTCTACTAGTAATGTGTGATGTATGGGCCTCACAGGCCCTCTTCTGATGAATCTGCCTCCCTGCTCTACGGGGGATAACAGATTGAAGGTTAAACTATGTCTCAAACTTTAGCATCCAGCCGCCACCGGGCGAATGACGAGGTCGGCGACCTCCCCCTAAAAAGCCGACTATAAGTGCACCACTATCGGAGGTGATGAATGGATCCTTCTGACATCCTCTCTGTCTAATCCAGAGAGATGATGAAATTGGTTATCTGTAACCAGCGGTAAAGTGATGATGGGAGACTCATCCATGGTTGATTGAGCTACTGCCTCTAGCTCCCTAGCTATCCGAGTGTGGAACCGTTTGATCATATAATTCTTGTTCCTATGCTGATTATGGGTACGATGGGAGGAGTGCAAGCTAGACCCACTCAAATGTAGGGGAGGCAAACCCTGAAACCAGGGGAGCCTTACCCTTTGAGGGTACAGATGGTAGGGTGTTAGCCCGCACTAGAGCAACATGGAAAACTCAAGGAGAATTAGCAACTGAGTCGGTATCAGAACTGAATCAAGTCCGGTACTACCACGCCTTCAAGTGAGGAGATATTTGAATCAAGGTATACCGATGATCGCCTTCTACCCGGCCACCTTTTGTGATGGTGAGGGAATGCCCTCACAAGTGATCTTGGCCCCCTCAAATCCTCGGCCAAAGTGAATCAGGTGGGTATGGTCCAAATGGGGGAAGTCAGCCTGATCTAAAGTTAGATCCATACCATGGGGGAAGGTGAAGACAAACTTATGAGAACCTGCCATTTCCAAAACTATAGTAAGCTGAAACTGAACTGTACTGCACTGACTAAAAAGAATTTACAATGAGCAATGAACTTCTATCAATTTTCTATCTCCATAGATTTTTTTTTTGAATTTTGAATTTTGAAAATTTGAACCCACATCCAACAACTTGGAAGTGTTAAGTGGGGTTCAAATAGATTTAAAGGGATTGATTGAAAGAGGAATTTGAATATGAACCCAACTTCAACAAATTTAGGTATGTTGAAATTTGGATTCAAGATTTTTGATAGGATGCTTAAATAGGTTCATTGATGTTTTGAATTTGAATTTTTGATTTTGAGGACCCCTTGCCTTTAAAAAATTTAGGCATGTTCAACTAAGGGTCAAATGATTTTATTTTTGTTTGATTGTTTTGGAATTTCACTAGCAAATTTAGGTGTGCTAAGTAAAGTGAAAGTGGTTGTCTTTTTGTGGATTTTGTTTTGCTTTGATTTTTGGAAAATTTAGAATTCTTACTTAGCAAATTTAGGTATGCTTAGTAAAGAATCCAAGTGTGTCTTTTTTTTAATTTTTGAAAATAGGTTTCTTAGCAAATTTAGGTATGCTAAGAAAATCCTAAGTGTTTTATTTGTTTGGAATGTTTTGATTTTTGAAAAGGATAGGATCCTTAACAAATTTGGTATGCTAAGGGAATCCTAAGTGTTTCATTTTGTTTTTGATGTGTTTTGAAAGTGGGGACTCAACTTTAGCAAATTTTGTATGCTAAAGATGAAGTCCCACTTAGTTTTGAGAAATGGAAATTTCACTTAGCAAATTTGAGTATGCTAAATGAAATTTCAAATGGTGTGTTTAAAATTTTGATTTCATTTTTTGGTTTTGAAAAAAATGTAAACTTCTCTTTAGCAAATTTGGTATACTAAGGGAAGAAGTTCCAAAAGTATTTAAAGATTTTTGTTTTGACTTTGAAAATTTCACTTATCAAATTTGAGTATGCTAGGTGAAGTTCCAAAATATGTTTTGAAGAAAATATTTGATTTTGGATTTGGAAACTTTACTTAGAAAATTAGAGTATGCTAAATGAAGTTCCAAATATGTTTGAAAATTTTGAATTTTTTAATTTGAATACTTCACTTAAATGAAGTTCCAAATGTGTTTTGAAAATTTTGAAATATGATTGTTGATTTTGATTTTGGATTTGGAAACTTCACTTAGAAAATTTGATTATGCTAAATGGAGTTCCAAATGTGTTTTGAAATTTTTTTTGGAATTTTGAATTTGGGGACTTTACTTAATAAATTTGGTTATGTTAAATGAAGTCTCAAAATGTGTTTTAGAAAATTTTGAAATATGATTGTTGATTTTGATTTTAGATTTGGAAACTTCACTTAACAAATTTGAATTTACTAAATGGAGTTCCAAATATATTTTAAAATTTTTAATTTTGGAATTTGGAGACTCCACTTAACAAATTTGGATATGTTAAGTGAAGTTCCAAAATGTGTTTGGAAATTTTAGTTTTGGGATTTGGATACTTCACTTAATAAATTTGGGTATGTTAAGTGAGGTTCCAAAATTTGTTTTGAAAATTTTTGAAATATGATTGTTAAAGTTCTAATGTTTTGAAAAGAGGACTTACATTCAACAAATTTAGGTATGTAGAATGGAGATCAATTTTATTTTTGAAATATGAAATTTTTGCTTTGTATGTGATTGTTGCTTTTTGAAAGAGAGGAACTCCAACTTAAAACATATGTGATATATGTTTAAGTGGGATTTCCTAAATGATATTTATTTTTAGTTAGGAATGAAATATTCATTTAGTAAATTTGAGTATATTAAATGAAGGTGTTCATGTGTGCTTTTTTTTTGAAAATTTTAAATTTGTTTACACATGAACTTTCTATTCAACAAGTGTGACTGTATTGAATAGGATGATTCATGTGTGATTTTTGAAAAGTTTAATTTTTATTTACAAATGAACTTTCCATTCAATAAGTGTAAGTGTATTGAATAGAAAAATTCATGTGTTCTTTTGAAAACTTTATGATTATGATTGTGATTTTTGAAAAAGATGATTATTCATTTTATTTTGAAAATGAAATCTCCATCAAAGTGAATTGAAAGAAGATGTTCATTTGTACTTTTGGAAAATGTTATTAATTTTATTTTTGAAAATCCCTACATGTAACAATTATGGGAATTGTCAAATAAGGGTGACAAAATTTTATGGAAAATATTTTATAAATGCATTTTTGAAAAGGTGCTTTTGAAAAAACAAAGTTCTTTATAAAAGATTTACTATTTTAGGATGAACCTTTCCTTATCATGAAAATGATAAAGCGGAGGTCTTTAAGATGTTTTCTCTTTTTATTTAGATTTGTTCATTTTACCCATTGGAGAACCCAAAGGGGGTTTTAAGACCAATAAGGAATGCAGTCCTAAAACCTAAAGATATTGGCTAACTCAACTCAAGAATGAAATGAGCTAAGTGCCAACGGAAAGAAGGATAGTTTGGATTCATACCAAAGTACAAACCCACTATCGATACTCAAAGACAATGATCATTTACCAAAGATAGAGAGAGGAACCATCCTCGTGAGAGTCGAAAAAATCGGAAAAAATTTCTAATAAGGAGAGAGTCTCCTTTCAAATCTTGGAAAATGAAAGGACAATACCCTTATAGAAATTCATCTTGGTAAGACGCCACATAGATCCACAAATGTACTTATTTAGGTGATCGAGTATGTCATCAAGAAAATAGTGTATCATCTTGAAAGACAGAAGTCACTACCCTTTAATGGACAAAATCCTCTCAATAAGGACTCCTAAGGACGATGGGTCTGCATATGTACCAGAGATTCTACTCCTACTCTACATGAAATGTAATATCCAAAATTTCAAAAAAAAATCTAATTAATCCGGTGTCATTGTAGTACTGTTACTGTAGCACCAAAACCCCATCCTTGGCATGCAGCGGCTGGATTAAGGAATTTGACACATGTTTGGCTGAGATTTATCGAAAGGTATACCCATTTCTTTTTATTTCATTTTCTAGAAATAGTATTTTTTCTTCTCTTGCCTTGATTATGGGTTCGTCTCCTCCAAGTCTAATCCTTTCCTCTCAACAAGGATAGGAATTGCCTCCACGATGGATCTGAGCTCGAGTGAGGAATCTGGACTTTGACTAGAACTGCCACTTCTGTGACGTAGAACACATGAGCTAGAGTTCCGCGGTCGCTTTGCCTTCCTCTATGAGCTTCTTCCAAAGATCTACCAGATGGAACATGCTATGATGAACGCCGAGGGAGTCCTGTATCAATCTAAATAGGGATTTTGTCCCACCGATTAGAGGGAAGCCTGGGGAGTTCGTTTCTTGCTAAGTTTCTTTCCTATTCAATTTCCTTCAGCCGACAGCTTTCCTTGGTGCAAAAAATTATGATTGGAAGTTCCATAAATTGTTAAGGAATAATTTCTTTTGGCTGTTAGGTGAGTATGCAGAATTTTCCTATTTTCATTTCCTCCTAGGATCGATATTAGAATGGGGGATTTGTATTGGCATTTTTGTTAACTTTATGATGCTAATTTAATCGCAAATAATATTGTATTGAAGGTGTTGTGCTTTTGGGTAATAAAAAAATGATATGAGGAGACATCAATTTCAGGTTGTGTACTCAAGGAAGCATCAAGCACATCATGACACTGAGGTGAGACACATAATTGCTAATTTAAATTCAGTTTCTATAGCCCTAATGTAAGCCACTATTTCTATCGATTCTTAATAAGTTTCTTAATACTGTATGAATGACCTATAGATATTCCTGTCATATTTTATGCAAATATAAATGCTTACTACTGATTTACAATGATTATAAGCCAATTAGTCAATTGCTTTAATATCATATGATCTTGCTTTGCATATTGAAATATTTTAACACATGCATTATTAATTATTGAATAAATGTGAGAAATGTAAATGATAGGAAGACTATGTTATAAAAATCTGTAGATAGGTAAAAGTTGTAGCAGATGAGCCTTTAATAATTCCCCACTCTAACATCGAGGTTAGTCAATAAAGAGAAAGTAGTATATTTTACCTACCTTACCTTCAAATTTTAGCCGGGTGACTACACTTATGTATGAAAGTCAAAACCTATGCAATTAGAAATGACATTTCTAGAAAAATGATTTGATATAGAATAGAAATTGCTTTTATTAAATAACTGAATAAATAATCGACTCCTATGAAATGACAATAATACTACTTATAGAATATTATTCAGTTACATTTTACAACATATTTTACCACTCTTATTTTCCTGTAAATTTCAAATGTACATGCATGTTATTTCTAATGTCTTGTTCTGAGCTTACTTTAACTTTATTTGTCTCACTAAGCTTTAGCTTATGATAATACTCGTTGATAATTTCGAGGACGGCGAGGTGGGTTAGTCTAATTTTTGATTTATACGGTGTATAGTTTTAAAAAAATTATAAAAGCTTTTGGGTAAGATAAATTTTAATACTGATGCCTTTAGTTGCTCTGTATTTGTGTACAAACTTGAAGATTTTTATGCTTCCAATTTTGTGATATGAATTAATTAGTTAAGAAAAAGATGATTTGAAGAGATACAAATTTCACTTGCTTGTTCTGAAATGTCACATGTTAGAACATGTTATGGAATCATTCAAGTCATCCTATTCATTACGACCGACCTAAAATAGGGAGGTCATTTGGGGTGTGACAGAAAGTGGTATCAAAGCAATAAGGTTGAGATCAGGGCAAAATGATTGATGAGCAATAGCAATGGAATCATGATTTGGAATTAGAATAAATGAAAGCATGTATAGACGAGTAATTTTTGGTTTGTAATCCACATATTTTACCTTCATGCATACATGATATATTAAATGATAAAATGTATCAAATAAATAATTGTAATTAGATTAATCAAGAAATGCCAAAAGGTTAGATGGTCACCCTCCGACTATAATGCACTGAACTATATGTGGAGATAAACAGTGAAATACAACCTGAGCAAGTGGTGAAGGAATGAATTGTGCGGTAATTTCCGTTGTTGATAAGCTGAATCTATGGAAAAATCTATCAGATCTAAGTTTGGTTTAAGTGGATCAAGATTTGAGGATATTTCAATCATTCAAGCCACGATTCGGGAGCAATCCTATGTGCAAAGATTGTACTTAAAATTAGAAAAATTCGGATGGGATGATTTGCCCTAGAAGAAGATGCTACTTTTGTATTAAGGGGAGAAATGTGGTGGGTGCTCAACACGTGGAAAGATTTGAAATGATACCTATTAGATCAAATGAGATGAATTTGTTAAAGTGTTCAAGGATTGGTTTATTCCACCATCAGCCAGACTTGCTTTACAAGAAAAATTTTTCAATCTAATTCAAAGATCAAAACTATAATGCAAGATGAAGTCGAAGTTCACTTTCTTTAGATATGCTCCACATTATATCGATAGAAGAGAAATGTCAGATTTTTTGAGGCCTTAGAGATCAATTAAGGTTGGCAAAGACCATTTGATATCTGAATTCTCGATAGAAAGGGCTAGGAGAATTGAAAATGATTTGAACTTTTCCAAGCAACATTGGGACTCGCAGGCAGGCAAGCACAAAAGTTTTGAAAGAAAGCTAGATTTCTCTAGCAAGAAATTTAAATTTGATGACAGATAGAAACAAAATCAGTTGAAGAAACCTATTTATGATAAGTGTGGAAAGAAACATTTTGGACAATGTTTGGCTGGATAAGGAAAATGCTACATATATGGTCAGGTTGGACATCGTGCAATAGATTGCCCATTGGAGAAAAGGAAGGATATAAAATCATTCAATTATCAGGGACAGGGTCAACAAAGAAAGTTTTTGGAAGTCAGGAGGCCATGTAACACACAGTTTATGGGAAAACCTTCAATTCAAGAAAATGGAGATACTTCTAAGCGTAAAACCAACACTCTACTAAAAGCCAGAGTTTTTGCCATCACTCCACAGGAAGCGAAGGAATCAAATGAAGTGGTGTTAGGTATGCTTAAAATTTTAGGTCATTTGGGTTCAGTTCTGTTTGATTCTGGTGCTTTGCATTCGTTCATTTTTTATTCCTTTTCCACCAGTTTACCAGTTGATATTATTTATTTTACACCTGTATTGAATGTGGTGATGCCTTATGGTGATAGTTTGAGTACAAATAGGAAATGTGTTGTTGACATTAACATTCAAAATAAATAATTTCCTACGGAACTAATTATCTTACCAATTAGATATTTTGACATTATACTAGGTATGGATTGATTGATCAAATATTTTACAACAATTGAATGCTGGAAGAGGAGAGTAAAATTTAGTGTTCCTGGTGAAAAATTATTTTATTTTTCTTGTAACAAGAATGTCATGTCTTCTTTGATTAGTGCAGTGAAATTGAGTAAATATTTAAGAAGCGGTGAAATTGTATTTTTGGCCAAATTAGATGTGTTGAATAAGGAAGTGTTTGAGCTGAAAAATATTCTCATTATTTCTGAATTTCCTGATGTGTTTCCTGAGGAATTACCAAGGTTGCCACCAAAATGAGTAGTGGAGTTTAGGATCGATGTATCACCTGGTATAAATCTCCTTATAGGATGGCTCCTAAGGAATTGCATGAATTGAAGTGTTAGTTGTAGGAATTGATGGACAAAGGATTTATTAGGCCTAACAACTCACCGTGGAGTGCACCAGTGCTATTTGTTAAGAAAAAGGATGGGTCTATGCAATTTTGTATTGATTACAGGGAGTTAAATAAAGTAATAATCAAGAACAAGTATCCACTATCGATGATTGATGATTTATTTGATCAGTTGGAGGGAGCCACTGTATTTTCTAGAATTGATCTGAGATCTGGATATCATCAGGTTAGAGTTAAAGATGCTGATATTTTTAAAACAACTTTTGGAACCAGGTATGGACATTATGAATTTCTTGGTATGCCCTTTGTTCTAACTAATGCTCCTGCAGTCTTTATGGACTTAATGAATCATATTTTCAAACCCTTGGTAGACCAGTTTGTTATCATCTTCATTGATGATATTTTGATTTATTCTAAAGCTGATGGAGAGCATGCAAATCATCCAAAGTATTATAGAGTTGTTAATGTAATCAATTGTATGCCAAATTTTAAAATGTGAGTTTTGGAAAAGGTCATTTTTTGGTCATATTATCAGTGGCGAAGGAGTTTCTGTTGATCCTCAAAAGTAAAAGCAATTTTAGAATGGTCTGCACCAAAGAATGTTACTGAAGTTCATAGTTTTCTGGGCTTAGCAGGTTATTACAGGAAGTTTGTCAAGAGATTTTCTCATATTGCAATGCCTCTATCTAATTTAATGAGAAAGGATGTCAGATTTTAATGGACAATTGAATGTGAGCAGAGTTTTCAAGAATTAAAAAAGCATTTGACCACTGCACCAGTTTTAGCTATTCCATTAGGAACTGAAGGATTCCAAATATTTAGTGATGCATCTTTAAAAGGTTTGGGTTATATTTTAATGCAGAATAGAAGAGTAATTGCCTATACTTCGAGACAATTAAAATCTCATGAAAGAAATTATCCTGTCCATAATCTAGAGTTAGTAGTTATTATGTTTGCTCTTAAAATTTGGAGACATTACTTGTATGGAGTGAAATGCGATATTTTTACTGATCATCAGAGTCTTAAGTATATCTTTACACAAAAAGAATTGAATCTAAGACAAAGAAGATGGCTCGAGTTCATTAAAGATTATGATTTAAATATTCAATATTGTTCAGGCAAAGCTAATGTGGTGGCTGATGCATTAAGCCGCAAGTCCATGGGAAATTCCAGTTGGATTATTACTCAAAAGTCAGAGTTGATCAGAGAATTAGAGGCTCTACAGAAGTTTGATTTACATTTATATCAATTGAGCAAAATCAACTTTATTTGACGTAATCACGCACGAAATTGGATCGGATATCGTAAATTCATTGAACAAATCCAAACTAAGCTAATTTTACCAGAGAGGGTGTTATTCAAGAATTCACAATGGGTACCAAGTGATGTTGAATTGAGACAAGAAATTTTATAGGAGGCTCATCATGATATACTTATTCATCCGGTAGTTCAAAAATGTAAAGATTTAAAAGTAGCATTTTGGTATGAAGAAAGACATATGAATATGTCTCTAAATGCTTGTCGATTGTTAAAGTCGAGCATCAAAGACCGTGGATTGTTATAGTCATTATTCACACCTGGAAGTGGGAAGAAATTGCAATGGATTTTGTTATGGGATTTCAGATCCAAGCAAGGCGATAGTATGGGTTGTGATAGATTGATCAAGTCATTTCTTACCATGAAATAAGAGTAATTTAATTGATAAATTGTCTAGATTATATCATAAAGAAATTGTACGACTTCATGGTGTTCCAAAAGTGATCGTCTCTAATAAAGATGGTAGATTTACTTCTAGATTATAGAATGGAATTGAGAGGCAAGTTACAAGCTAATTTGGTACTTTTCATCCTCAAATGATGGACAATCGAAAGAATAATTCAAAGGATTTGTTGAGGCTATGTGTTTTAGATTTTGGAGGTAAAGATCATATTCATGATCGAAGTTTGCTTACAATAATTAGCTACCAAGTATGATGGTTCAGATGAAGCACTATATGGTAAAGTGTAAACTCCATTGAGGTCAAAGTAGAGAAAGATAGGTCCGTGAGTTGATCAAGCTACAAAGAAAATCAAATTAATTAGGGATAGATTGAAAGTTGCTCAGGATCATCAGTAGAAGTATTATGACTTAAAACACCGAGCTGTAGAATTCCAAGTTGGAGAATTTGTATTCTTGAAAGTCAAACCTATGAAAGGAATTAGTAGATTTGGTCACGGAGGTAAATTGAGCCTTATGTACATAGGACCTTTGAAATCACTGAAAAGATTGGAAATATGGCTTACAGGCTTGCCTTACCCATTGAACTAGCAGACATTCACAGCGTCTTTTACATTTCAATGTTAAGAAAATGGATCACAGATTCAGAGCAGAAGATTCTATACACAAAATTTGAAATACAACCAGATTTGACTTATGCATTGGAGCCAGAAAAGATTTTGGACTTTGATGTGAAAAGATTACGAAATAGACAAATTTCCTATGTTAAAATTAAATGGAAGTACAGACCAATCAAAGAAGCTACTTGGGAGGCTGAGCAAGAGATGAGATAGAAGTTCATCTTCTTATTCGAATGATTGAGAAGAAATTTTGAGGATGAAATTTTTTTTTTAAGAGGGGGAGATTATAATATCCAAAATTTCAAAAAAAAAATATAATTAATCTAGTATCAGATGAAACCCCTTCCTGCATGCAAGATAAGGAATTCAATGTGTTAAGGATTTATCAAAAAGATATACCCGCTTTCTTTATTTTATTTCAATTTGAATTTCTTTTCTTCTCTCTGTTAGATTTAGGTCGATCCTCTGCCAAGAATCCTTTCCCTTCTCATCATATTTGACAGAATTGTCGCGGATTGACCCAACTCAAGCGAGGAATCTGATCGATTGACTAGAATTTTCGTGAATGCACGAGGGAATTTCGACGGCTTCCCTTCCTGCGGATGCGCCTTCTTCTAGCGTATTTTGTATGGAACCCGCTTGTGATAACGAGCCGAGGAGTCGAATCAATTGGCTCAAAATATGGATTTTCGGATCTTGGCCGATTGAGGGAAGTGGGAGTTCGGTCTTGTTGTTTTTTTCTTATTCCATTTCGACAACAACCTTCCTTGGTGCGAAAATTATGATTGGAAGTTAAATAAGGAATAATTGCTGTTAGTGAGTATGCAGAATTTTCTTGTTTTCATTTCCTCCTAAGATTGATATTAGAATGGGGGATTTGTATTGGCATTTTTGTTAACTTTATGATGCTGATTTAATCAGGTAAATAATATTGGCATTAGGTAAGGGTGCTTCAGAGTTGTGCTTTTGGGTAATACGAAAAATGATATGAAGAGACATCAATTTCAGGTTGTGTACTCAAGGAAGCGTCAAGCACATCACGACACTGAGGTGAGATACATAATTGCTAATTTAAATTTAGTTTCTATAGCCCTAATGTATGTCACTGTTTCTACCGATTCTTAATAAGTTTCTTAATACTGTATGAATGACCTATAGATATTCCTATCATATTTTATGCAAATACAAATGCTTACTACTGATTTATAATGATTATAAGCCAGTTAGTCAATTGCTTTAATATCATATGATCTTGATGTGTATATTGAAATATTTTAACACATGCATTATTAATTGTTAAATGAAGTAATGTGATAAATAGAGAAATGTTAGGAAATTTTGATAGGAAGACTATGTTATAAAAATCTACGTAGTTAAGCAAAAGTTCTGACGAGATGAACCTTTAACAGTGGATCTTAGTATTCCTCGACATTATGAGGTTTGAAAATCAACTGGGGTTTTGTTAGTAAAGAGTATGATGATCTACCGCTTACCCTCGCCTTTAGCCAGACATTTTATGTATGAAAGTCAAAACCTATGCAATTAGAAATAATATTTCTAGGAAAAGGATTTGATATAGAATAGAAATTACTTTTATTAAATAACTGAATAAATAATCAACTCCTATGAAATGACAGCATTACTACTTATAGAATATTATTCAGTTACATTTTACAGCATATTTTATCACTCTTATTTTCCTGCAAATTTCAAATGCACATGCACGTTATTTCTAATGTCTTGTTTTGAGCTTACTTTAGCCTTATTTGTCTCAATAAGCTTTAGCTTATGATGATACTCGTTGATAATTTCAGGCGAGGATGAGGTGGGTAGAAGCTAGTCAGCTTTGTTGATTTGTACAATTTTGGGTGTATAGTTTTGAAAGATTATAAAAGCTTTTTGGGTACATACAAAATTTTAATACTGATGTCTTTAGTTGCTCTGTATTTGTGTACAAACTTGAAGATTTTTATGCTTCCAATTTCATGATATGAATTAATTAGTTAAGAAAAATCAATATATGAATTTTTTTGTGATGATTTGAGGAGATACAAATTTCACTTGCTTGTTCTGAAATATCACATGTTGGAACATGTTGGTGGAATCTATGTCTAATCAAGTCATCCTATTCTATTACACCTTAGACTGACCCTAGAATAGGGGGGTCATTTGGGGTGTGACATGAAAAAGTAGAGCAAGGTTTACTTTAAACTGGGTTCATTAAGTTCACAAGCCCCTAATTACATCCCAAGGGATGATCTAAAAAGCTCTTGATTAAGGTAAATGATCATCGTCTTTGAATATTTTAATAGGAAAGGACTATCAATCAATTGGTTTATACTTGAAGATCAAAATGAGATTTATCAAAAGAGAGAGTTATTATTGATGCCAAAATGAGAGATAAGTAGGAGATACCCGTGATGCTAGAAAACTCAATGAGCATCTCAAACTATTCTATGGTTGGGCTTTACATTTTAGAAATTGATTTAGTTTGTTTGAGTTGTATTTTTCATTAGAAATTTAGGACTTAAGATTCCTTAACACAAGATTAAGGAAATGCCTAAGAGGTGAGAATTATGCTTATCTAAAGGGAGAAGCAACCTAACCTAAATCTAGGAGCTCAGAGAAGCACAACCTAAGGTAAAATGAGTAATTGGTTTGCCTCCATAAGAGAGGACAAATCACTCGACAACTTGGACTTATAATGGCCTAGGGGTGGCCTCCAACTAACTCCTCCTACAATTTTAAATACATGTAGGCAAGTCTTTATGCTTATGCAAGATATCTAGGATGTTATTTATTTAGAAAGAGACTAAGTCCTTAAATTCACTCCCTAAAGAGACTAGATCATGTAGAGGGCATGCTTCAAATGACCTAAATTTAATGCAATTCAAATTTCATTTTATTTTTCATTTTGGACAATTATTTTGATTCAGGCTAATAGCATTCAAATGACTAATGCATGAGAAAGAAGATTATTAGCCAAAATCAATGAGAAGGGAGGAGGTGAGTTTCCACCATGGCTCTCAAAGGCCAAGCCAAGTTTCTCTGGAAAAGGTGGAATCCCACCAATTAAGAGTGAAATAAGATGCACTTATGCATGATATTACAAAGAAAATGCTCATCCAGCTAAGGGGTTGCTACTTTTATATTAATTTTAACTCTAAGCTTTAGGTGAGGTTATGAGTTGTTTAATTATAATTTGAGTTATTAGGTTGGGTTAAAAGATTTATTTTTTTCCTAAAGAGCCTAATCCACATCCAGGCCATACATTAAAGCAAGGAAAAATTAGGAAAAGCATGCCACTTAATGCAAAAGCTAAACAAATCATCAATCAATTTATAAAGCTAATCACAAAAAGAATAAATGGCCGTTGTGGTTGGGCACCACCGCACAAACTCAAAAATATCAAATTGGACAACCGAGCTCTACCCTTATACAACCAGGATTACAAATGAATTAAATTATAATTAAGAAAGGAATTCATTGTAATGGGGGTCCTCAAGCTTTATTTCTTCTTCTTTCTTCTTTTCTTCTTTCTTCTTCTTCTCTTCTTTGGTTCCTTCGTTTGGATGGTTGGATGGTAGATGCTCCAAGGCTTTACATGGTGCATAAGATAGGACCTTATGACCAATGCTCATCCTAATCCCCATAACAATCATTCTAAAATCCTAATTATACAAATGTTTACATGAAAAGAGAAAAGTGAAAATCTAACACATGTGAAACAAAGGTTAGCTAAAACACACCACATAAATCTCAAGCATGTATATTGGACTTATCACCCCACACATGGGTGACTACTAAGTCCACCTGGCCTATGGATTATGCTTAGGGGTATAAAGCACCTGCAAGAAAAAGTATTTATATTTTTATTTATGATAGCATCCCTTAAGCATAATCCGCCACAAAAAAGAATAATTAGACTAAGAACGTCCTACCATTTATTCTGCGAGCATACACCCTAACATTTAGTCTAAAACATATATCACAAAATAAAATAAATATCAAACTATGCACCGACCTAACCTAAGGCTAGAAGTAGTGACTTAAGCTAATGTGTGTGCTTTGAAGGTTTGTGTGGTATGCTTAGCTAGGGCTTTAGGTTCAAATTTTCTAAGTGTGAAGAACATGTTCAACTTAGAGGAGGGTTTCATTTAAGTTGTTTAAGTGTTTTGGGTTGATTTTATTTCATATTTTGATTTAATTCAAGTGGATCCTACAATTAGTTACTAAGTTATGAAGAGAGGGGAAGAGAAGAGAACTTCTCATTCCTTCCCTAACCTAAGTAATTTCTAAAGTAGATTCACATTTTAGTTTCATTTAGGTGAATGTTTTGATTAAATATTTTAATTAATCCTAAGTTTAGATAAATTCTAAATAAACCTATTAAAAAAGAAAGACATTTTAAGATTAAATAAAATGAATCAAAATTCACATAACACACATTATTTCATTTCTTTCCCAACATATATAACAGGCATATGGATAGGCCCTAAGCATATCTATACATGCAAATGAGAGTATTTAACACACTTTATGATGCATGCTGAGTAATCCATTTAAGAAAATTTAGAAGTTGAATATGCATGATTTTTCTTAAATAGAAAGGGTTTTCCTTATCCAAAATTTCACATACACATCATGAAAGTAAGAAGTAGTAACCATTGTTTAACCATAAGGTACAAGACCTGCTTAGGGCTACTTAAAGCCTCGCAACCTCGGGGTTTTCCAGACTAAGATACATCTTTCCTTAAATACAAACATATGTATAAAAGAAACAAAATGGAAAAGAAGAATGCAAAAAAATTATTTAATGGATTCATTTTTGTTTATGCAATTTATGTATGCAAATATAGGCAACCCTTCTAAGGTGATAACATAGGGATGAATAGGGTATGGAATTAAGTAAGTGTTGGGTACTTTTCAAATGAACCATACATCTTATCAACTCCTATTCAAAACTATGCTAACATAAGAAAGAAAGAAAACCTAGGCTAAGCATAACATTATAATCTATCACATGGAAGCTTATAATTAAAGTATGCATAGCACACTTCTAGATTTGGTATTTGATTTATATGTTTTAAAAATAATTTGGATTTAGTAGTGATAATAGTCATTCATATTTTTACTTTAGGCAACACATGCAAATTTGACATAAAGTAAATAATTTTATTTTAAAATTTAAATTTCAAAACTATGAATGCATGATATCACATGACATATAACTTAACATGTTGGGGAAAGATCCAAAGCAATAAAAGCAAGTAAACAAACTCAATTCACTTAAATCCTAAAGACATTCTTATGGAATAAGAAAATTTAGAATAAATCAAAGTGAATTCAAAAGTGATTTTTATTTAGTTTGAAGTTTGATTTAATTTTGAAAAGGTGAGATGAGTTTGCTATTCCTAACCCATTCCTGCATGTGTTTTGTATTTTTGATTAATTTTTAGATAATTAGATCCATTTTTATGCATTGATTAGGTTAAGGTATGAATTAAGTAGCTTAATTAACCCTTACCTACACACTTAGAATTAACTAATAATTATGAGCCAATGATGACATAAAACCCACAAGGAATTTAAATTTGTAATGCACCTAATAATGAAAAGGCCTAATGCAATTTGGCTCACAATTAAAAGTTAATTAAGCTAAGGGATTTAGCTTTAAGTAATTTCAAAACACCCTTTCATACTTATGAATGGGGTTTTAATTTTCTTAATTGAACTTAGGCTATTAAACACTTAAGCATCTACTCAAAGTAGATTAATTAAGTTCTAGAACTTTTTAGAATTTTTAGAGATTGATTAAGGGGATAATTAATGAATTAACAGAGGATAATTAATGAATTAACTCTGAATTAAGAGGAGATTAAGGATAGAAAAGGGGGGTTTAAGGAAGAGCTTAGGGAAAATTTTCTAAAAATATTTCATAAACCTCCTACTCACTGGATCTAACCTTAATAAACCCTAATCATAGCTTAAAATTACTAATCATATCTTAATTATGTTTAATTACATAAGAAGGGTAATTAAGGAAATCATATGTAATTATTCTAATCAAGCCTTCAATATATCCCAAGAAATTTAGGGGAGGGAGAAGTCATCCCCTAAAACTTACCCAAGAAATTTAGGATTAATCAGAGGCCTAATTAAAAAGTAATTAGCAAAATACACTTTCTAATAAAACCTAAATTCTGAGAAAAGAATAATTCAAAACTCATCAAAATTAATTTTAAAATGTTGTAGGTTTAATTATTTATCCATAGGATTTTATTTCATATTTTTTCTGAATTTTCTAGCAAGAGTTATGAATTTTGAAAGATCTCTAAGTGAATTAGGAATTAATTAAAGCATTTTATTAATCCCTAACTAATCCCTCACTGGCGAGGTGGTCAGCTTTACACGCTGCGAGCCATGAGGTCACTTAAGTTGTCACCTCACGGGTGGTAGCGGCGGTGGCACACACGCTTTAATGCTTTGTCATCTTATCAAAGATCGGATGACTAAGGATCTCCCCGCATTTTAAATCAGATAAAATGATATCTAAACATGCTGAATAATCTCAATCGTCCATATAAAATGCGCGGATGGGCGGCTGAATCATCCAAGTTCTTCCCCTTGATCAACAGAGACTATCCATGATCAAGGGGAAGATCCAAGCTCGATCTAGCATGTAATCAAACCAAATTCAACCCACACCATCTAAAGATAGATAGCGACAAATCCAATGATCAAAAATCGATGGGGTGAAAATTTCTTTCACAAAGCTCCACACCACATTGAGTTTAATGGTCAAAAAATCTCATACCTGGTGATCTAACCGATCGGAGAAGTTTCACAGAGTATGACCAACTCCACCTTGGAAGCTCGACTTGATCCACTTGACCTGGTGCAAGCTTAGAAGGAAAGAAGTTGTCAATTCACTCTACCTCCCCTATTTTTTCATTGTTCAAAAGCTCAGAAAAGGAAAATGGGAAGAGCTCTAGGAGGCTTAAGATCAATCTCTAATGGCTCCACTGGCTTCCTATCCTTCAATCTACCTTGAGTGAATGAAAATAGAAGTGAATTAGGGGGAGTATATCTCCCCTCTTGAAGGATCGGATGGTCGGCAATGGACATGCCATTTTGATCCAATCATAGTCGAGGCTATTTGATGTGAGTGGTCGGGTTTTGGAGTGGATTTCCAACCTCCCATGTGCTTGAATTTGAGCTTGAGAGGGAGTTTAAAAATTCAATTTTGACCCATGGGGTTGGGTTTGGTCTAGGGACCAAATGGGCTGACTTAGAACCATTGGGTTGGGTGCACCACTCATTACTAAATCCCCTTGAGCTTTTAGGAAAGCCTCAAGTGAATGTGAAGAGGGTATGACCAAATTACCCATGGGTTAGGCCAAAATTTATTCTATGGCCTAGGGTTAGGATGCTTATTTTGCTATTTTTCTACTTTGTATATGTTATGTATGTGGAGAAACTAGGTTTGGCCAAGTTTCATTGGATTTGGAATCCATTTGATAGGGTTTGGCTCATGTTGACCCATTTAGGTCAAAATGGGTCAACTTAGGTTAAGTTGACCAATAGATCAAATTGGGTCAAATAAAGGGTTGGGTCAAGTTTATATGACCAATTAAAATGTTTTGGTGGCTTTGGTTTGATTCAATTTGGTATAGTTTTGGATTTGGCTCATATGACTTCATTTAGGTCAAATGGGTCAAGTTGACCTATTTGACCCATTTGACCTATTTGAGGTAGGTCAATGGTAGGTTTAGGTTTGGTTAGTCATATGGAGTGGATTGGTATCTTTGTTTCCAATCAATATTTGTTAAGTTCAATTTTTGCTCAACATGACCCATTTAGGTCATGTTGAGTCTAAGGTCAATTGGCTAGGTTGGGTCCAGCCAATTGAGGCTTTGGTCAAGTTCCACAAGTGATTTGGGATTGACTTGACCCATTGGTTTCAATCAATTTAGCTTAGATCAAGTTTTGACATATTTTGGCCCTATAGGTCAAAATGGGTCAACTAAGGTCAAGTGGGCCAATTGGGCTAGGTTAGGCTCAAATGTTAGCTTGGTCAAGTTCAAACATAGGTCATAAGTGAACTTAGATCAATGGTTTCAATCAATTTGTCCTATGATGGAATTTGAGTATGTTAGGTTTCATTTTGGGTTAAGTGTTGACTTGGTCAACCCTTAGGTTTGACTTAGTTTGACCCAATTTGATTGATTGATCATCCCATGATGATTTTTAATCATGATGAGAGGGATATATGAGTTTTGTTCAATCCAATTTGGTTAGGATCAAAATTTGGCTCATAAGGGTACTTTAGGTCACTTTGGGTCAAGTGAGCCTAAGTGGGTCAAATGGCTTGGTCAAAGCTTGATTTAAAGTTGGTTGATCTTGTATATGGACTCATGATTGAAATATAAATCCATTTACAAGTGGTTTGAAGTCAAATAGGTTTTGATTCATTTGAAAATTTCATATTTAGAGGAAGAATATGAAGGAGTTTTGGCTTTGATTTTTGGACTTGGGTTTAATTGAGTGATTGAAGTTTGGATTTATATATGAGCTCATGATAGTAGAGTTGATTGAACCATGAGAGAAAATCAAGAGTTCGGCTTGATTTGAAAATGATTTAGCTAAGTTCAAGATTTTGACTTGAAAGGCTAATGTTGGATTTTGAGTGGATTTGAGTTTGATTTTTGGAATAGGTTTTGATTGTTTGAATTTATATTTCATTTATATATGTGAATATAAATGAGAATATAAATGGATCATGTGAAAAATTCAAGGATTTGAAGTGGTTTAATCATGATTTGGGCTAAGTCCATTAAGAAGGATTTAAAGGACTTTGGAAAATTTTGGAGTTTGGAGTTTGAATTTTTTTGAATTTGGTTTGATTGATTTAAATTTATTTTTCATTTATATATGTGAATATAAATGAGGATATAAATGAGTTATGGGAAAATCCCATGAATTTGAATTGATTTGATCAAGGTTTAGGCTAAGTCCATTAATAGAAAATTAAGGGACTTAGGAAATTTTAAATAGGAATTTAATTTTATGAATTGGATTTGATTGATTTATATTTATATTTCATTTATATATGTGAATATAAATGAGTTTTGAGAAAATCCCATGAGTTTGAATAGGTTTGAACATGATTTAGGTTAAATCCATTAAAGGGAATTTAAAGGATTTAAGGGAATTTTAAATTGGAATTTAATTTTTGACTTTGATTTAATTAATTTATATTTATATTTCATTTATATATGTGAATATAAATGAGAATATAAATAAGTTTTTAGAAAATCCCAAGGGTTTGAATAGGTTTGATCAAGATTTGGGAATTTAAAGGATTTAAGGAGAATTTCATGAATTGATTTTGAATTTTGTGCTTAGTTTGATGGGTTTATATTTATATTTCATTTATATATGTGAATATAAATGAGAATATAAATGATTTATGGGAAAATCACAAAGATTTTATTAGGTAGTTAAGTCCTTAAGGGAAGATTAAGGACTTTGGCAAAATTTGGACTTAGGAATTTTTGATGAATTTTGATCATGGGTTTTAATCATAGATTCCAATCATGGATTTCAATTATATGGAGTTTATTTGAATTTGGAGAAAATCAATTAAGATTGATTTGGAGTTTGACTTGAAAGAAGGAAAGTGAGAAATGGTTTAAGCTAAGGGTAGGTAATTTTTCTAATACCCCTAAGGCATGACCTATTCCTATGGCTAACCCTTCTGAGTCTCTAGGGCTAGGTTTACTGTCCACATAATCACTAGATGTGTCTTAAGACTTAGGAACTCTTAAATTCTAAGAGGAGTCCTATGTCTAAGATGGAGGGGTTGAGAGCTCATTCTAAAAATGAGGTCAACAGAGAGGATTTAATAAACAAGGTGAGCGGGCTTTAGGTTCTATAGTGTTACCTTTGGAGATAGTGATTGGAAGACTGAAGCCAAGTTTTACATCATTGGTTCAAATACTTCATTCACTTCTTTGCTCGGTAGGCCTTAGATACATCAGAATAAGATAATTTCATCCTCCCTCCATCAGTGCATCAATTTCATAAAGGATGAGATTGAATACCATGTTAATGGAGAGCCATTTTCAGTTAGAGAGGTTGAGATTTATGAGGATGCGACCTACTGTCTTTTTCAAAACACCATTTCTCATGAACTTGGACAAAACTCAAATTCAAAAGAAAAAGAAAAGGCAAAAGAAAAAGAAAAGGCAAAAGAAAAAGTAAAGAAAAATAAAAATCCAAGTGAACAAGAAAGGGAAATTAAAGAAGAGATAGATCCGCATATCACATTCCACCCACAGTTCATTCCATCATATGGACATATGGGTAGGATGACTCAACCTCCACCAGGCAAAGGCGTAAATAGGCGAGGTGGAAGACCCCTGGTTAGCCATCAACTAGAGGTCATGTTCCAGTTCATAGGAGTACCCCTACTATTCACATAGACTTGGAATCTAGCTTAGAGGATGAGCCTAATGTGATTGGTATACCAGTCAACCCCTCTCAGCGGGTTCCATTGGAGGTGACTTTCAATCCAGATAAAGATGAAGACCAGGCCTCTAGACAAAACAAAGTATTTGAATCGAGTTTATGTGAAACTATCAGGCAGCAGTTGGGAACCTTAGCTCTAGCCTCACTTTCATCTTAAAAAATTGAAAGTTTAGTAGTTAAGGAAGTCCCTTAGTCTTCTAGTGATATGAAGCTAAAGAAATTCTTTTTGGGATCATCATCCTCAAGTCCTAAAGTTGATGTAGAACTTAAGGAGGATACATTTAAAGAATTAATGGAATTACCACTTGACTTTTACTCTCCTTGTGTTCATAATCTTATACAGAAAGGTTTAGTTCCTCATACATGGTCCAAACACAAGTCAGAGTACTTTGAAAAGCTGTGGAACAATATAGGTAGGGAAGCATAATCAAGAGCAGGACTAGGTTTGGTATAGGTCCGTCATGATGATGATAATAGCTAGTTGTTACCAATCATTTGGAGTCTGATAGGTTCTTCTCACACAATGCCAGTTCTTATGAGAATGTGTATTTAGAAACCTCAGATGATCTAGAAATCAAAGATGCATCGCCAGAATTTGAAGAGAAGATCTATTCAATAATTGACAAGCTTAAAGAAATCAACCTCGGGACAGAAGAAAATCTATGCCCGACGTACATCAGATCATTGCTGAATGAAGAAGAAACTAATGACTTAGTTAGGCTATTGACTGAGTTTAAAGACTACTTCGTATGGAGTTATGAAGAGATGCCCAGATTATCTCCTGACGTAGCATTTCAAAAGCTAGCAATAGATCCTTTCCTCGAGTTGGCACTGGCAACTTGCAAACCCTCCTTGATGTTGGAGGTTTGAGCTGACTCAGGCACTTGCAAGAAAAGTTTCTTGATTTTGGAGATAATTTTCTTAGAGTTTTGAATAATGAGATATCCCAACCTTCTTTGGTTTTGGAAGGATTGCAGTCATCCCCAAGGATTACCCTAATGGAGCTGGATGGTTGTTCCACAATGTATTCCTTCGGGATGACTACAACACCGATCTTGAAGCTATGTTCAAGCCAGTCCTTGAATGTGAAGCAATCTTTCAAAACATGACCTAGCATGCAGTGGTAGGGGCAAAAGTTAGGATCATTACTTTTTCCAGTTCCTCTGGCCTTCTAGGTTCGGGTAACTGAAAGTCAAGTTTCTTTAAGAGATTCTTAAATATTTTCCTAACTACCTCCCTCTTAAATGAGTATGGTTTATTTAATTTATCCATAAGAGTAGGTGGATGGTAGCTACCTGGCGGAGGGTATATGTACTACTGTTATTGATGATGTGGCTGAGGAGGCGGCGATGCTGGTAGTGGAAGTTGTTGTGGAGGCTGGTAGGGCTACCTCGATGGTGGTAGAGGAGGAGAAAGTGATGGTTGTGGAGCACGAGGTCCCTCAAACTGCTCTCTGGCTGACTATTTTCCCTTATCTACTGCTATCACTGCCCTGGGCTTCTTCTCATATATCTTCTGTAGCTTTGGCTTTACTGGTAGATCTGGAGAAGGTAACTGTTTGGCTTCTCCTTGCAAGCTAGCTGCCTTGTTGATTAATTTCTCAAAAGTTTTGATGGTAAAACCTTTGAGCATGAAGGCGACTGGGCCATGGATATTCTTAAGTAGAATCTCAATGGTGAACTGTTCAGACAGCTGTGATTCTCATTTCATACTCAAATTATGTCATCTGAGAATGTAATCAACAAAGGACTCACCATGGTTTTATTGAGCCACAACGAGATCGCCAACAGTAACCCTTTGTTGAGCTTCAGCAAACCTCTTGATGAAGAGTTGCTCCAACTCAGCAAAAGTCTTTACTTAACTATTGGGAAGTTCAACATATCAATCAAAAGCTATCCCTGCTAAGCTACTGACGAAGAGATGAAAGAGTAAAGCATCACTGCCACCAGCATTGCAACAACTAGCTCTGAAATGCACGATGTGCTGCCTTGGGTTCCCACTACCATCAAAACTCTTGAAGGAAGGTGACACGAAACCCTTAGGATATTGGATTGCATCAAATTCCTCTAGGTAGGGTCTACCCTTTGGAACTGATGATCCTCCTCGGGCTTGAGCCAATGCTTCCTTCACTTGCTGGTCAACCATAAACTTGATATCTTTTTCCTATATTGAGGTACTATCCACTACCTTTCTATACATGCTGGTGTTACTTTGCTCTACTGGAGGTAAAGTCTTGGCTGGGTACAAAACATGCACCAACTCTGGCTGACTAGTCTCAGCTATGGTAGGATGAACTACTGGGGCTTGATTCTGTAATGCTAAGACAGTTGCTAACAGATCCTCAAGCCTCCTCTCCATCCTTTCTATCATTTCATCCTTCTACTTGATTTGTGCTAGGAGGTATTGAGTCGAGTGGGCTGTGTCTTCCTGCTCGGGCTCAACACCATCCATAGTCTGATGTTCTCTGAGGAGGGATCCCCTACTATTTACCATACATACCTCGACTGAGTCTCCCAACAAATCATCTTCATTGGGATCAAAGCTAACCTTCTCCTCATCTGACCAATTGTACCCCAAAATCTCATTCTTCTCTATAAGATAATGTGCTACTATCTCCTTGAGAGAATGATCAATCTGAACGGGAACAAATGATCTCGGCTAATTGGTGTGATCACTATCGTGCACTGATTGGTGTGGATTGTACTCATTGGATGAATGACACTCCTGACTGATACTTGCTATAAGAGGGGTAACAATCCTATGATGTTCCTTTACCACTGGTGCAGCTAAACTGTCATCTGGAATATCTGTAATAACTGTCACCATCTCCACATCCAGTTGTATGGGTGGAGTTGGTAAAGTAACGATCACGATGTTATGGGGTCGCCACTCCTTTTGCACCATCACTAGAGCAGAAATTCAAGCAGGAGAGCTCAGCCCTACCATAATGGGTGGTGTAGGAGGAGTAAGATCCTTTGGCCATAGCTGAATCACCAACGGGGTATGTTTTTCCTCAGATGCGGCCTTCATGTCCTTAGATGGAATAGGTGATACTGAAACCTGCACTAGCGATGGAGGATGTGGGTAGATGGAGTGGAGACACCATCGAATTGTATGGAACCACCTCCTATGGTGGTCGGTTCCTGAGGAGAATACTATCGATGGTCGCAAAAATAGCATCGAGCTAAAAAATCAACCAAAGGAGCTGACGACTACCGAACTCACGCTCTACTAGAATGTATGGGCCTCACAGGCCCTCTCCTGACTAATATGCCTCCCTACGCTGTAGAAGATAATAGATCGAAGATCAAACTGGGTACTGGACTCTGAGCATCCATATGCTCCACCTACCTAGCGTAGAACATAGCGGAGGCCGACGTATGACCTCCTACTCCTAGAAACTGTTGGCTATCAGTGCACTATTGGAGGAGGCGACGAACGAATCCTCCTGGCATCCTCTCTATCTGATCCTGAGAGAGGATGAAATTGGTATTTTGTAACTAGTGGTGAAGTGATCATGGGAGACTCATCCATGGCTGATCTAACTGCTACCTCTAGCTCTCTGACTATTTGAGTGCAGAACCATTTGACCATACGATTCTTGTTCCTACACTGGGTGCGAGTAGACGAGGAGAGTGCGAAGCTCACTCATGGGGAGGCAAGCCCTGAGACCAGGGGAGCCTTACCCTTGGAGGGTACAGATGGTAAAGTGCTAGCCTGCATCGGGGAAACATGTGCAACTCTAGGACAACCAACCTGGAATTGAACTCCGATACCGTTTGATCAAACAATGTAAGTCCGTGAATGCCACATCTTCCCTCTTTAATGAGGAGATATCTAAATCAAATGGTAAGTCTGATGACCTGGCCGCCTACCACCTGGCCGACCGGAAGGGAATGCCCTCACAAGTGATCTTGGCCCCCTCAAATCCCTGGCCGAAGTGGATCAAGTGGGTATGGTCTAGATGAGGGAAGTCAGGCTGATCTAAGGCTAGATCCATACCGTGGGGGAATGTAAAGATAAATTTCTAAAAACTTGCCATTTGCATTGACTGTAGTAAACTGAAACTAAAATTGTACTTGCACTGACTAAAAAGGATCTGCAATGAGAAATGAACTTGTATCAATTTTCTATCTCCATAGATTTTGAATTTTGAATTTTAAAAATTTGAACCCACATCCAACAACTTGGAAGTGTTAAGTGGGGTTCAAATGAATTTGGAAAGATTAATTGAAAGAGAAATTTGAATATGAATCCAAACTTCAACAAATTTATGTATGTTGAAAAATGGATTCAAAATTTTTGATAGGATGCTTCCATAGGTTCATTGTTTTATTTTGAATTTGAGTTTTTGTGATTTGGAGGACCCTTTTCTTTAACAAATTTAGGTATGTTAAAGTAAGGGTCAAGTAGGTTTTATTTTGTTTGATTGTTTTGAAATTTTACTTAACTTAGCAAATTTAGGTATGCTAAGTGAAGTAAAAGTGATTGTTTCTTTTTTGAAAATTTTGTTTTGTTTTGATTTTTTGGAAAATTTTGGAATTCTTACTTAGCAAATTTAGAAATGCTTAGTGAAGGATCCAAGTGTATTTTGTTTGATTTTTCAAAATAGGATTCTTAGCAAATTTAGGTATGCTAAGAAAATCCTAAGTGTTTCATTTGTATTTGGAATGTTTTGATTTTTGAAAAGGGTAGAATCCTTTAGCAAATTTGGCATGCTAAGGGAGATCCTAAGTGTTTGTTTTATTTTTGAGGTGATTGAAAGTGGAGATTCAACTTTAGTACATTTAGTATACTAAAGAGGAAGTCCCACTTAGTTTTGTGAAATGGAAATTTCACTTAGTAAATTTGAGTATGCTAAATGAAATTCCAAATAGTGTGTTTAAAATTTGGATTTTATTTTTGATTTTGAAAAATAGAAACTTCTCTTTAGCAAATTTGGTATGCTAAGAGAAGAAGTTCCAAAATTGTTTGAGAAATTTTTGTTTTGAGTTTGGAAACTTCACTTAGCAAATTTGAGTATGCTAGGTGAAGTTCCAAAATATGTTTTGAAAATTTTTGAATTTTGGATTTGGAAACTTTACTTAAAAAATTTGGGTATGTTAAATGAAGTTCTAAATATATTTGAAAATTTTGAATTTTTTGGATTTGGAAACTTTACTTAACAAATTTAGGTATGTTAACTGAAGTATCAAAGGTATGTTTTTTTTTTTGAAAAATTTTTTTTTGAAATATGATTATTGATTTTGATTTTGGATTTGGAAACTTTACTTAGCAAATTTGATTATGCAAAGTGAGGTTCCAAAATGTGCTTTTAAAATTTTGAATTTAGGGATTTGGAGACTTCACTTAACAAATTCGGGTATGTTAAATAAGGTTCCAAAATGTGCTTTAAAAATTTTTGAAAAATGATTGTTGATTTTGATTTTGGATTTGGATTCACTTAGCAAGTTTGATTATGCTAAGTGAAATTCTAAATGTATGTTTAAAAAAATTTTGAAATATGATTGTTCGAATTTTTTTTTTTTTTTTTTTGAAAGAGGGGACCTTCATTCAACAAATTTAGATATGTGGAATGGAGGTCAATTTTTATTTTGAAGTATGAAATTTCTGTTAGTTGTGTGATTGTTGCTTTTTGAAAGAGAGGAATTCTAACTTTAAACATATGTGAGATATGTTTAAGTAGGATTTCCTAAAAGATATTTTATTTTTAGTTGGAAATGAATTCTTCATTTAATAAACCTGAGTATATTAAATGAAGATGTTCATGTGTGCTTTTTGAAATTTTAATTTTGTTTACAAATGAACTTTCTATTCAATAAGTGTGAGTGTATTGGATAGGAAGATCCATGTGTACTTTTTGAAAATTTTATGATTATGATTGTGATTTTTGGAAAACATGATTGTTCATTTTATTTTGAAAATGAAATCTTCATCAAAGTGAATTGAAAAAAGATGTTCATTTGTACTTTTAAAAAATGTTATTAGTTTTATTTTTGAAAATTCCTACATGTAACAATTATGGGAATTGTTAGATGAATGTGACAAAAATTTGTGAAAAACATTTTATTAAGTGCATTTTTGAAAAAGGTGCTTTTGAAAAGCAAAGTTCTTAATGGAAGATTTATTATTTTAAGATGAACCTTTCCTTACCATGAAAATGATAAGGAGGAAGTATTTAAGATGTTTCTTTTTATTTTAGATCTTTTCATTTTACCCATTGGAGAAACTAACAGGGGTTTTAAGACCAACAAGGAATGCGGTCCTAAAACCTAAAGATGTTGGTTACCTCGACTCAAGAATGAAATGAGCTAAGTGCCAATGGAAAGAAGGATAGTCTTGGATTCATACCAAAGTACAAACCCACTATTGATGCTCAAAGACAATGATCATTTACCAAAGATGGAGTGAGGAACCATCCCCAGCGGAGTCGCCAGAAAAATCTGTGGTGAAAATATTCTCGCCTTCATCTATCCTTTTGGGGAAGATAAATGAAAATAAAGATATACGCCTTTTGGTCAGGACACCATGTAGATCCACATATATTCTTATAAGGGTAATCGGGTATGACATTGAGGAGAGGTGTACTATCTCGAAAGATAGAAGTCACCACCTTACAATGGACCTAATCACCTTAATAATGACTTCTAAGGACTATGGGTCTGCATATGTACCATAGATTCTTCCCCTACTTTACATGAAAAAGTAAAGTAGGGTATATTTTAATTCGGGTTCATTAAGTTTCCTACAGGGGCAAGCCCCCATAGTTAATTACATCCTAAGGAAAAGGAATTCCTTAAGAATACTCTCAATTAAAGTAAATAATCGTTGTCTCCAAATATTTCAATAGAGAGGACTATCAATCGATTAGTTTATTTTTTGCAAATCAAATGGGATCGATCAAGATGAGGGAGTTCATATCGAAGCCAAATGGAGATGAGTGAGTGGTGTTTAGGATACTAGGAAGCCTAGTAAACATCCCAAACTATTCTATGGTTGGGCTTTATATTTTTGAAATTGAGGAGAATTATTTATTTGAGTTGAATTTTTATTAGAAGTTTAAAGCTTATAATTCCACAATACAAAGTTATGAAAATGCCTAAGAGGTGAGGATTTATGCTTATGGCACATAGAAGGGAGAAGTAACCTCAAAACCTAAATCTAGGGAGCTTTGGCGAGGGCCAAAAGCATGACCTAAATCTAAGGTGAAAAATGGGTATTCAATTTGCCTCCACAAGAGAGGATAAACCACCCGACTATTTGGACTTACACGGTGGCCTTAACTCCTACGATTTTAAATACATGTAGGCAAGTCTTATTCTTATGCAAGATAGCTAGGTTGTCATTTATTTAAAAAGAGACTAAGTCCTTAAACTCACTCCCTAAAGAGACTAGATCATGTGATGACATGCTTCAAATGACCTGAATCTAATGCAAATTATATTACATGTTATTTTCATTTTTGGACAATCATTTGACTAAAGCGATAGAATTCTTTATGCCTAATGCATGAGAAAATAGATTATGGGCCAAAATCAGCAAGATGGGAGGTGTGTTTTTACCATGGCTCTCAAAGGTCAAACCAAGTTCTTTGGCAAGGGTGAAAGCCCTCCAAATCAAGAGTGAATCAATATGTTGTTGTGCATAATGTTGTAAAAGAAATACTCATCCAGCTAAGATCTTGCTAATTCTTTTATCCTTATTTTAACTTAGGCTTTAAATGAGGTTATCAGTGGTTTATTTTGGATTATGCTTAGGGGTATGAGCAACTTGCATAGCAAAAATAGTTATATTTTTATTACAGTGCCCCTTAAGCACAATCCCTTACATAAGACAATGATTAGACTAAATCATCCTATCATTCATTCTATGCACATATACCCTAATATCCAGACTAAAACATCACATCACAAAATAAAATAAATATCAAATCATGCACTATCCTAACATAGGACTAGAAGTGGTGACTTAGCCTAATGTGTGTGCCATGTAAGGTTTGTGTGGTATGTTTAGCTAGGCTTTAAGGTTAGAATTTTTCAAGTATGAGAAGGTTCAACTTATAATGGTGATCTCATTTAAGTTATTTAGTTTATATGGGTTAATTTTATTTGATGATTTGATTTGGTTTGAATGAACCTACTTAATTATTAAAGGTTGTAAAGAGAGGAAAAGAGAAGAGAACTTCTCTTTCCTCCCTGCCTTAAGTGATTTCTAAGGTAGATTCATTAAGGATTTTTTTTGTTTAGTGAATATTTTATTATGTATTTTAATTAATCTTAAGTTTAGATTTTCTCTAAACAAACCTATTCAAAAAGAAAGGTATTTTAAGATTAAGTAAAGTGAATTACTATTACAAAACACACAACATTTTATTTCATTCCCACATGTGTATCATGCAAATGAATGAATCCTAAATATATCTATATATGTGATGCAAGTATTTAACACACCTTAATGATGAATGCTAAGATATGTTGCTTGAGGGAACTTACAATGTTTCATGTATGCATGATTTTGTTAAGTAGGAGAGAGTGATTCTTTTATTCATCTTTTATATGCACATTCACAAGTATAAAAGACATAAGTGAGTACGACGTCATTGTTAACCAGGGGTATAAGGTACAAGACCTACTTAGGGCTACTTAAAATCTCGTAACCCCGGGGTTGTCCAGACTAATATACCACTTTTCTTAAATACATGTGCATGTACAAAAAGAAATACATGAAAAGAGAATGCTAAGTGAGCTACTTAAGAAAATTTGAATGCTTTATGATGCATGATTTTTATTAAGTAGAAAAGAGATTTTCTTATCCATTTTTCACATGCACACATGTATGTTTGAAAGGCATAAGTAAGTACGGCACCATTGTTAACCAGGGGTGTAAGGTACAAGACCTACTTAGGGCTACTTAAAATCTCATAACCCCAGGGTTATCCAGACTAATATACCAACTTCCTTAAATACAAGCATTTGTACAAAAGAAATGAATGGAAAATAAAGATGCAAAAGTTTCTACTTATCTTTGAACTTGGTTATGCAATTTATATGTGTAAGTACAAGGATCTTTTTTAAATCATAATATGGAAGAGGATAAGAATAGATTTAAGCAAGTTTTATGTTCTTTTAAAAGAACTATACACTTTGCAAATCTTATTCAAATCCATATTAAGAGGAAAGAAAGGAAGCATACATAAGCCACATTTTTATATTCACATGCAAGCTTATAAATAAATTATAAGTAGCACACTGTCAGTTTTAGGTATTTGATTTATAAATTTTCAAAATAGTTTTGAATTTAATAGTGATAATAGCCACTCATATTTTTATTTTAGCCAAAACATGCAATTTGACATAAAGAAAAAAAATTTCATTTTGAATTTGATTTTAGAAAAGCATGAATGCATGATTTTTATATGACATACACATTTAGCATGCTAGGAAAGAAATAAAATAATATAAGCATGTAATTTCATTCACTCTAATTTATTCTTAAAGACAATCTTATGAAGTAAGATCATTTAAAGAGAATTAAAAGTTGTTTAAAGAGACTTTCATTTTATTTTAAGTTCGATTTGAATTAGGAAAGTGTGAGAATATTTGCTGGTCCTTACCCCTTATCACATGTGTGTATTATTATAGTTTAATTTTTAGGTGATTAGACTAATTTTATGCTTTGGTTAGGTTAAGGTGTAGATTAAGTTCATTAATTATCCCTTACCTATACCACTTTAACATATTTAATCAAATAATTATGAGCCAATATATACATAAAACCACAAGAAATTTAAATCAGTAATGCATCCTAGGAAAGAAAGGTACCTAATGCAATTGGCTCACAATTAATGATTAATTAAGCTAAAAGGTTTAATTGAAGTACTTTCATAACCTTTCCCACACATGTGGGTTATGTATAATTTTTTTAAGTTTCTTAGGTTATTGAACACCTAAGCATCTACCCAAGAAGGATTAGTTAAGTTCTGAAAAGTTTTAAAAATTTTATCAAGTTAATTAAGTAGGTCATTAGTGGATTAGCCCTTAATTAAGTTTAGATTAAGGAAGGAAGGAGGTTTAGGGAACAGCTTAAGAAAAATATCCCAAAATTATTCCATAAGTCTTCTAATCACTTAAATGAAGTTAATTAACTTAATTAAGGAGTTAAACCATTGTTCACATGCTTAATTAACCTAAATTATATTAAGAGAGTGATTAGGGGTTCATTAATTAATTTACCTGATTAACTCATTAATAAATTCTAAGAAAATTAGGGAAGGTAGAAGTCATCCTACTAAACATGCCTGAGAAGTTTGGAATTAATTAATAAAGTCATTAGGGAGTAATTAGGGTTATTAAGTTTTTAAATAAACCCTAATTAAGGAAACTATACTACTCAAATTCAATTAGAAATAATTTTATTAGATTCTCCTCTGAAATATCTTTAAAATAAATTAGAGTTTATATTTTTTGGATTTTTTTTCTACAATTAGTTATGAATTTAGGAAGTTTCAATTGATTTAAGTGATTTTTAAAAATTTTGGTAATTTATTTTTATTAAAATAAATCATTTGACACTCAAAATTTAATATCTTTTAATCCATATGTTATTTTGACTTGAAATTTTTATAATAGGTGTATTTTAACATTAGTTTTAATATCTAAAAATTTCAACTTAATCTGACATGTATTTTTGATTTAATTAAAGAAATTTGATTTTCACTACAAGTCCAATTAATCCCAAAATATTTAGTCAAATTTACGGGTTTTTGGCTTGTTGGATTCCTCTCGGAAGGCAAATCCAACAAGCTCTTATTTGCAATTTTTGGTTAAAATTTTAATTTCTATGAATTTTTAAATTTTCTCATAATTTTTATTAACTTTTTAAATTGGAAAAATCGTGCAGCGCTGACGTGGACATGCGGTGCCACGTGGCACCACACGGTTGGATGCGCAGTGCCGCATCAACTGTTAGAGCAAAAAAACTGGTCAAATCACAGAAAGCGACCCATGGTTCAATCTGGACCGTCCAATCGCACGATCAAACGGTCCAGATCGCATAACGCGATCTGACAGGCCAGATCGCATGATCCATGCACGATCCGAGCCGTCCGATCTCGTGAGCCGTGGGATCGGACGTTGGCTGCTCGCCGTCAGCAGTGAATAGTGATTTCAGGCTTTTTTTAATAAAAAATGGGATTTCTAAGTGAAAACTTGTCCAAATGGACTCGTTTTCGTGTCAATTTGCACCATAAAAATTCTATTTTTTAATTGGGATGATGTAAAATAAAATTACGGGATTATCTTGAAAAGATTCCTAAAAATCATCAAAAATCCTAAGGCTGGCTACGGTTTTTGAAGGTTACCACACCGGGGATGATTTCTGCTGGCAATGGTGACTCGAGCACGCTGTCGAGTGAGGGAAGAAGCCTTGGACTGAGCTTAGATCCTCGCCTTCACGTCGAAACGAAGTTTCCTCCAGTGATCATCATTTCCTCGCTGAAATCCCCTTGGTTTTGGAGTATTTCTCTCCAACATGAAGTAGATGATTGCTAATGGCTTTTGGGAGCTCTAGGAAGAGGAGAATGAGAGGAATGAGAGTTTTTCTTCAAGCACTCTAGCTTTAGAATGAAAATTTAAGTGAAATGAACCTTTTTTTCACTTTTTGTTTAAAATTTTAGCTCCAAACTCATGTCACTTAGCTTGGGGTGGTTGAGAATGGAAGAGAATCAACCTATGTGGCTCCCTATGGTTGGCTAAGGCATGGAAAGTGATTGTCATGAAAGACAAGTGGGTGTCCTAGCCAAGGGGAGGTGAGTGTATTTCATGCCAAGTGTTCCAATGGGGGAGGTGAGATGATTTCACCTCCCCATGAGTCATGGTTTCCCCAACCACTTCTTGGGTCAAAAAATCAGTCTCCTTGATACTTATGTGGACCAATGGATGAGTGTTAAGTAGCCAAGGAAGAGAAATAACCACTTGGGAAAGTGTCTTTTCTCATGGAATGCCCTTGACCCAAGGGCAAAGTGGTCATTTGATATTGAATTTGATTTGAACAGATTTAAAATGGGTCAAAAGTAAGTTGAACCAAATTTCATGTCATTTGAAGTTCATTTGGTTTAATTTGGGTTAATTTGACCCATTTGGGTCAAAATGGGTCAAAATAGGTTAGGTTGACCAATTGGTCAAATTGGGTCAAACTAAGATTTAGGTCAAATTCAAATGACTATTTGGACTATATTGGTTCATTTGGTTTCAATTAATTTGGTTTAATTTAGATTTAATTTCAATTTTGTCCAATCTGATCCTTTAGGTCAATTTGGGCTAAGTTGATCGATTTGACTCAATCGACCAAATTGGATTGAATCATGGTTTGGTTTCGGTTTGGTTGATTATTTGAAATGGATTGGTGTCTTTTTTTTCCAATCAATTTGATTTAGGTTACAATTTGGCTAGTTTGGGTTCATGTGGGTTAAAGGGTTGACTTTTATTTTATTTTATTTTTTTATTTTATTTTTTTATTTTTATTTTTTTATTTTATTATTTTTTTTTGGGTTAAAGGGTTGACTTGGTCAATGGGCTAGGTTGACTTGGTTTGACCCAATTCATGACAATTGGTTAACCTATGATGATCAACAAACATGACATGAAGTTTGGATTAGCTTAACTCACTTTAATTTGGATTGAATTGAATTTTGATTCATGTAGGTCAAATTGACCACTTTGGGTCAAGTGAGACAATTGGGTTTACTTGGTTTGATCAAGGCTTGATTCAAGTTTGGTTGAACTCACATATGGATTTATGATTAAATATAAATCCATTTTCAAGAGATTTGGAGTCAAATGTGTTTTGATTTATTTGATAATTTTAAGTCAAAGGGTGAACATGAGTTTGACTTGGGTTTGATTTTTGAATTTAGTTTTGGTTTGATGATTGAAGTTTATATTTATATTTGGATTCATGATTGTAGGATTGATTGAATCATTAAGAAAAATCAAGGATTCGGCTTGATTTGAATTTGATTTGGTTAAGTTCAAGATTTTGTCTTGAAGGCATAGGTTGGATTTTTTTATTGAATTTGGATTTGATTTTTGAATTGATTCTTTATAAATTCATTTATATTTGTGAATATAAATGAGAATACAAATGGGTTATGAAAAAATTTCTTGAATTTGAATTGATTTGGATTTGATTTGAGCTAAGTCCATAAGATGGAATCAAAGGGCTTAAGAAAGATTTTGAATTTAGAATTTCAATCATGAGCTTCAATCATTTGGAGTTGATCATGGATTTCAATTATTTAGAATTAATTTATGATTTCAGAAAATCCGTTGAAATTGATTTAAGGTTTGATTTGGAGTTGAAGTTGATATGAGTTTGGAGTTGATTTGAATTTAACTTAAAGGAAGAAAGTGAGGAGTTGATTCAAGCTATAGGGTAGGCAAATTTTCCTAACACCCCTAAGGCATGACCCATTCTTATGGCTAACTCTTCTAAGTCTCTAGGGCTAGGTTAAGTTTCCACCTAATCACTAGATGTGTCTTAAGACTAAGGAATTCTTAAAGTCTAAGAGAAGTCTTATGTTTAAGATGGAGGGGTTGAGAGCTCATTCCAAAAATGAGGTCAACAATCATGTCTTTTAACTTTAAAAATGTTGATGCTACATACCAATGGGCCATGACTAAGATCTTCAATGAACTCATTCATCATCAAGTTGAGTGCTACGTTGATGATCTAGTAGTCAATAGCAGAGAAATGGAGGACTATCTCTTTGACTTGAGAGTAGTTTTCGAACGGTTAAGACAATATAACCTTAAAATGAATCCCCTGAAGTGTGCATTCAGAGTAGCTTATGAGAAATTCCTTGGGTTTGTTGTCCAACACCGGGGAATAAAAATAGATCCAGAAAATATTAAATCTATCTTATAAATATCACTTCCTAAGAGTTTAACTCAACTCAGATCCTTCCAAGGATGACTAGCGTATCTAAGACACTTTATCTCCAACCTATCGGGGAGATGCAAGCCATTCTCAGCACTTGTCAAAAAAGGATGCCAAGTTCAAGTGGGATGATAAGTGTCAGCATGCCTTTGAAGACATCAAGCAGTATTTTGTGAAGTCACTAGTTCTAGCATATCCCGAAAGTGTGCCACTCATCCTAATCGATGCGGGACGTCTCTCCGATTTGTTAACCCAAGCCAATAACGAAGGGAAGGAGAACGCGCTCTACTACCTCAGTCATTATCTAATTCCTGTTGAAGCAAACTATCCACTAATTGAGAAACATTGCCTAGGTTTGATCTTTGCCACTCAGAAGCTATGACACTACATGTTTTCTCATAAGGTGAACTTGATCTCCAGAGCCAATCCACTATAGTACCTCATGACATGGCCAACGCTATCTGGATGTTTGGCACGATGGTCCATGATTATCTCATAATTTGATATCACATCTGTACCCCTCCATGCAATAAAAGGATAAGCACTAGTAGATTTCTTAGCAGCACACCCACTTCCTGCTGATTCTCTGCTTAGTGAAATCTTCCTGATGAACAAATCATAAACTTAGGGGAGGTTGACAACCACTGATGGGAGATGTAGTTTGATGGTGTAGCTTCTTTTCATAAAGGGGAAGCACCGCGATCTACTCTTCCGTGAAAGACAAGTGGAATAGTCCCAACTGCATCTGATGTGATGAGATTCTCATACTATCTTTCCAACCACTGCACCAACAACAAAGCCGAGTATGAGGCTTTGATTGCCAGTCTAGAGTTAGCCATCACTATCAGTGTCAATAGCATCAATATCTTTGGGGATTCTTAGTTGGTCATCAATCAGATTGTCGAGTCCTACAAGGTTCTTAAACCTAAGCTTTGTCATTACCACGAGTATACCATGAAGTTGTTGGCCCAAATTCATGAAGTCACCATCTACAAGGTTCCCCGAGCAAAGAATGTAGTAGCAGATGCTTTGGCCAAACTTGCCAAAGAATTGGCATGTCCAGAGGATGAGTCCATTCCAATAAAGATCTAAAACAAGTAAGTCATATCTCTTATTGATGTTGAACTCATCGAGAGACTTTCTCTTGAATGGGAGGTTACCATTGCCTATAAGAACAAGGAGCTGAATTAGAGGCAATCATTCATAGATAATTTGAACACCAGTAAACTACCTCAAGAAAAGTCAAAAGCTCATCAGGTGAAACAAAGAGCTCTCTCTTACGCTCTCGTTGATGGCACCCTATACCTACGGTCCTTTTAAAAAATGTGGTTACACTATTTAGGCAAACATGAAGCCCGTGTCATGTAACTGAGGTACATTCAGGTCTATGCAAAGCACATCAATCCAGTTTGAAGATGAAGACGAAGATCAAGAGGCTAAGATACTACTAGCCATCAATGATTACAAATTGCATGGATGTAGATAAGAGATTCCATCAGTGTCAGGTACACGGTGTGGTCCTCCACCAACCACCCTACATTGGCCTCATGGCCATTCGAGTGTTGGGGTATTGATATTGTGGGTTCGATCGATCCTCCTTCTTTCAAGGGGCAGCGGTTCATCTTAGCTGCCACTAACAACTTTTTCAAGTGGGCAGAGACAATCCCATTCAGAGAGGTCACGGGTCACCATGTGCTTCAATTTTTCAGGAATCATACCATATATAGGTTCGGGGTGCCTCATCTAATTATATTCAATAATGGTACTGCATTTAAAAGCACTAAGATCAACAGCTTCGCCAAAAAACACGGTACAGATTGGAGACATTCCACCATCTACTACCCTAAAGCAAATGGCTTAGTGAAAGCAATCAATAAAACTATCATCAAGATATTGAATAAGACTCTTGACAATAACAAGGGGCAGTGGAACGAGTAGTTGGTTGAAGCCTTGTGGGCCTACCGCACCACTTACCGAACTCCAACTCAGTGTACCCCATTTTCCTTAGTGTATGGGTCCGTCTACCTTTAAGTTCAACTCTCATCACAAGGATAGCAGGTAGCAAGATCACTATAGAGCAATGCAAAGTTGTGAGAAGAGCTCAAGGTTTGAGGACGCCACTGGCGTACAAAATCTCGAGTCAGAAAGCCAAAATGATTCAAGCTCACAACAAGTCGTTCCGCCAGTCTTTTCGAGTAGGAAAACTTGTGTTAGTCCTAAGAAGACCAATTATTGCCCGTCGAAAGATGAGAGGCAAGTATGAACCTACTTGGGAAGGCCCCTATGTCATAGAGAAGGCCTACTAAGGAGGATATTATCAGCTCATTGATTGTAAAGGGGAACACCCGATACTTCCAATTAATGGTCTCTATCTAAAGAAATATTACACATGAAATAAATCATGTTTAAAAATTATTCTATCAATCAACAAAAACCTGATTCCATTTCATCAAAATTTTCTCTTCTTTCGAAGCATTGTTTTCTTATCTTGCGAATCTGTCGTGACATGTTTAGGGTAGGTATAAGAGTCCCCAATGGCATCATATCCCTCTTTCACAACACAAACACAATCTCCTGACGCTATTAGAATATGTGTGAGAGAACCCAAGAGGCATCCTATTTTGATTAGCACAACTAAGCTAAGTGTGAGAGAACCCAAGCGGCATCCTTTCTTAGTGGGAATTCTCGGTTTCCATCTGTGGCACTGTCCCATCAAAATCCCCAAGCTTGTTTAGGGTAGGTGTGAGAGAACCTGAGAGGCACCCTATTCCTTTTAACACATGCACAAAACAAACACAAATCTTTTATCTCGGGCTATTTTGATGTGGGAGCAAGACCCCTGTGGCACTCACTCATTAGCTACTCTTGGTCGGGTCTACATGCTACCTCGTAGTATGTCACCCCGGTGGTCACTTGTTTAGAAGATGTGAGTCCTCGTGCTTTCTTCCTAACTTGACCATTGTAAACTAATGAGTGCCTTAGTATGGTGACTCACGCCTGCCTGCTACCCCATGTTGATTTTGTTTAAGAAGATGTGAGTCCCCAAGCTTTCTTCTTGAATTAATCATCATGATCTAACTAGGTCGAGTATATTTGAGGTTTAGGATAAGTCCCCTAGAGGCTCATTTCCTCTTGACTACATTTGAGTTGATATAAGTCCTCTAGTGGCATTCACTCAATAGTTACCCTTGGTCGAATAGCACCTGTCATAGCTGAAGACAGACTATCCCAACAATCAGTTCCACTATAGAAGGATGTGAGTCCCCAAGCTTTCTTCCTAGGCTGATTGTTGCAAATCGATGAGCACCTTATGTTGGTTGATATTCGTTATGCTGACAATGACTCATTTAATAGATATACCACTCTTGGCATATATGAGTCCCCATGCTTTCTCCTTGAGTTGGCCACCGAATACTTATTTGATATATGACTAGCCATGCCATCTTCTCTAGGGTTTTGGATTAAGCCCTTAGCGGCCCCATCCCTTACAGGCATTCTATTTGGACCACGTCCTCTGCGACACAACTTAGACACTACTCGGGTTACTTTTGGATTGGACAGTCCCCCTTTCCTAATAACCACCCCTGTTATTAGAGAATTTGTTCAGCGGATGCATAGATTCTCTATTAGTTCAGTAAATCTGAGATAGGTCTAGGCTAATATAAGCTCCTTCTCAGTTTGATGCCTTGCAAACTAACAGGGTCCATGATAAACAAATTAAACAAAATTAATAAAATTAATTCGCTTGCGGATTAGGAATTCAAGCCCCCAAAGGGCTCCTTTTCCCAAGTAAGCATCCTATCTTTAAAGACGAGAACTCATATGAATTACCCGACTACGAGTTGAGATAAGTCCTCGTTTACTCACCGTAATCGCCTTAGTCGTTCAATCTATTTTATCACAAGTAGGTTACTCTGGTAGTCATTCTGCTTTAGAAGATGTAAGACTATGACACATTCTTTCTAGGATGATTGTTGCAAATCGATGGGCAGCCCTAGGTTGGGTCAATTCGTTGGCCAAAGCAACCAATCACCCCAGTGGTCTTTTGTAGTGGATGATGTGAGTCCCCGAGCTTTCTTCCCTTAAATTGTCATTGCAAACCAAAAGGCACTCCTTTGGTCGGATAGTTCTCCCATCGGTCGGGAAGCTACTCCCTTTGGTTCAGTAAATCTAAGATAGGTCTACGCTGATATAAGCTCCTTCTTAGTATGATCCACCGCAAACCAACGAAATCCATCAAAACAAAACTAAAAAATGAAATTAATCTTTGACTATCCTTGAGTTGATCTAAGTCCCCCAGCGGCATTCACTCATTAGTCAGCCCTAGGTTGGGTTAATCTATTGCCTTGCCAATAGATTACCCCAACAACTGGTCTCTACTTTGGAGGATGTAAGTCTACTACGCTTTCTTCCTAGTATAATTATTGCATACCGAAAGGTGTCCCTTTAGTTGGCTAGTCCTATTATGTGTTTAGTAGACTATCTCTTTGGATTGGTAAATAATAGTCAGCTCTGGGCTCTACTCAAGCCCATCGCAGCCAATGGTCCATCTCAAAATCAAAATCTAAAAATTGAAACAAATTCAACCCTCTTTCCTAGTGGAATTCTCTCCCCAATGAAACTGAAATCAAATCAAACCCCTCTTCCCTTTGTGGATGACTTGAACCTGTGGAAGGTTCACATACTCTATCCCTAGTGGATTCATCATTCCCTCTCTTATGTCCTTGACATAAGTAGAGCCACATTGCATTAAGTTTTGAATTCGTTCTACACCTTTGGTTAGGAGTAGATCATCTCTGTTAGTGCTTGTGATCGTTGTTAATCATGAGTCAACACAATACGCGATGTTCCTTGTCGCCACACCACCTATTGCCCTTTATTGAACTCATTTTTAGAATGAGTTCTCAAGCCCTCCATCTTAGACATAGGACTTCTCTTAGACTTTAAGAGATCCTTAGTCCTAAGACACATCTAGTGATTAGGTGGACACTCAACTTAACCCTAGACACTTAGAAGAGTTAGCCATAAGAGTAGGTCATGCTTTAAGGGTGTTAGAAAAATTTACCTACCCTATAGCTTGAACCACTTTCCTTACTTCCTTCCTTCAAGTCAAACTCCAAATCAAATCAACATGAAACCTAAATCAATTTTAGCCTAATTGATTTTCTCCAAACTCAAATCAATACTATATGATTGAAATCCATGATTGAAACCCATGATTGAAATTCTAAATTCAAATTCCTAATTCAAAATCTTTCCTAAGTCCTTAATTTCCATCTTAAGGACTTAACCTAAATCATTTTCAAATTAATTTCGTGAAATTTTCTCATAACTCATTTATATTCACATATATAAATGAAATATAATTCAATTAGTCCAATCAAATCTAAAATTTAAATTCCTAATTCAAAATCCTTCTTAAGGACTTAGCTTAAATCGTCTTCAAATCAATTCAAATTCATAAAATTTTCTCATAATTCATTTATATTCTCATTTATATTCACATATATAAATGAAATATAAATTCAAATCAATAAAATCAAATCCAAAATTCAAGATCAATTCACAAATCTTTCCTAGGTCCTTTAATTTTCCCTTAAGGACTTAGCCTAGATCATCATCAAATCACTTCAAATCCTTGAAATTTTCTCATAAACTATTTATATTCTCATTTATATTCACAAATATATATATGAAATATAAATTCAGACAACCAAAACCAATTTCAAAATTCAAGTTCAAATTCAATCAAAATCTAACCTAAGCCTTTCAAGTCAAATTCTTGAACTTAGCCAAATCAACTTCAAATCAAGCCAAACTCTTGATTTTCCTTCATGATTCAATCAATCCTTCAATCATGAACCAAAATATAAATACAAAATTCAATCACCAAATCAAAACTCAATTCAAAAATCAAGTCGAAATCCATTTCATGTTCACCCTTTGAACTCGAAATTGTCAAATGAATCAAAACCCATTTGACTTCAAACCACTTGCAAATGGATTTATATTTCAATCATAAGTCCATATACAAGTTCAATCAAACTCAAATTAAGCTTTGACCAAGTCATTTGACCAACTTAGGCTCACTTGACCCAAAGTAACCTAAAGTACCCTTATGAGCCAAATTCTAATCCTAACCAATTTGGATTGAACTAAGCCCATCTATGCCTCTCATCATGATCAGTAATCATCATGAGATGATCAATTACTCAAATTAGGTCAAACTAAGTCAAACCTAAGGGTTGACCAAGTCAACACTTAGCCAAAATGAAACCCAACATAGCCAAAATCCACCATAGGCCAAATTGATTGAAACCAATGATCTAAGTTCATTTATGATCAATGTTTGAACTTGACCAAGTCAACATTTAAGCTTAACCTGGCCCAATTGGCCACTTGACCCAAGTTGACCCAACTTAACCTAAAAAAGTCAAAATATGTCAAAACTTGATCTAAGCCAAATTGATTGAAACCAATGAGTAAAGTTTATTCTAAATCACTTATTGAACTTGACCAAAGCCCCAATTGGCCAACTAGATCTAACCTACCCCAATTGACCTTGAACCCAACTTGACCTAAAGGGTCATATTGAACCAAATTCAAACTTAACCAAAATTAATTGGAAACAAAGATACCAATCCATTTCATATGACTAACCAAACCTAAACCTACCCATGACCTAGCTCAAATAGGTCAAATGGGTCAAATTAGTCAACTTAACCCATTTGACCTAAATGAAGTCATATGAACCAAATTCAAACTTAAACCAAATTAAATCAAACCAAAGTTAGCAAAATATGTCAAATGGTTATATGAACTTGACCCAACCCTTGGTTTGACCCATTTTTACCTAAATGGGTCAACATGAGCCAAACCATACCAAATGAACTTCAAATTCAATGAAATTTAACCAAACTTATTTTCTCAACATACCAAACATACCCAAATTCAAAAATCAGCTAAATGACCATTTTACCCTTAGGTCATAGAGTAAATTTTGGCCAATTTCACTTAGAATTTGGTCAAATCCTCTTCATACCTACTTGATACTCTCCTAGTAGATTAAGTGAACACTAGGGAGGGGTGATGCACCCAACCCAATGGGTTTGGGTCAGCTAAACCCAACCCAATGGCCAAACTGAGCACATGCTTTGAAATGGCCACATGAGAATCTTCCTTACACTCAATTGAAGCACATGGGGAGTTCACCATTCCACTCCCTAGCCTAAAACGAACTCAAGGATAGTCCTAACAGCCTAACAAATCCTTTGAATCAAGGCAATTAGATCAAAATGGCAAGCCCATGCTCGGCCGTCCAATTTCCAAAGGAGGAGATATACTCCCCCTAATTCATTTGAATCTTCACAGAGCCATTGTCGGTTGAGTGTTAGGAAGTCAGAGGAGCCATTTGCAAGTGATCCTAAGCTTTCTAGAGGGAGATTGAAATTCCCATTTCTCGATTTTCATCACTTGAAAATAGGGGAGCTCAATTGGATTTCCAACTTTCTCCACACTCAACATCAACTCAATTCCTTCTTCAAGCTTCATCAGAGGACCAAGTCGAGTGCACCCATACTCTTTCCCAAGCTCCAAAGGTAGAGTAGGAGTGCCCTAGACCAAAGCCGAGCTCAAGCTAAGGAGGAGTTGGCCTCTAGAAGAATCCATTCAATTTCCAAGCCTCAAACTCTCAGCAAAGCTTCATCTCAACCAAATGAAGCTTCTCCAAGGGAATCGAGCATCGGTGATCACCTTCAGCAAGGTTAGCCATTAAACTGAGCTTAATTTCATTGAGTATTGGTCCTCTGTAAAGAAAATCTTAACCCCATGAAAATCTAGCCATTGGTTGTAATGTTCTATACATGTTGATGGTGTGGGTAAAATTTGTGATCAATCCGAGCTCAATCGAGCTCGGATCATCTCCTTGAAGATGGATAGTCCATTTCCCCCATTTGTGAGATGATCTCGCCATCCATCCATTTTGGATGGATGAGATTAAAACACACATATATTTATATTTTAATCAATCCACGACTTTAATCAGCCGTCGATCCTCGATCAACGGGAGAAAAGCGCCAGAAGCCGCCGCCACGCAACACTACGATGCGACATTTTAACATATCGCCCAATGCAAGTGCATGTCGCCACATGGCAATCAGGGATTAATAATAGGATTAGGGATTTATTTAATTCTTAATTCACCTGAACTTCTAAAATTCATATCTCAACATAGAAAAATTAGAAAAATATGAAATAAATTACATTAGAAGGATAATTGAATATAGAATATTCTAAAATTTATTTTGATAGATTTTGAATAATTCTTTTCTCTGAATTTGGATTTTATTGGGAATATTAATTTGCTAATTACTCTCTAATTAATCCACTGATTAATCCTAAATTTCTTGTGTGTAATTAGAGGGATGACTTCTATCTCCTCTAATTTTCTTGGGATTTATTGGTGGCTTAATTAGTGGAATATTTAATTCATTCCCCAATCACTCTCTTAATGTAATTAGACTTAATTAAGAGTATAATTAGTGATTTAACCCTCTAATTGAGTCAATTAAGTTTTGATTAAGTAAATGTGAGGCTTAGGGAATAATTTTGGGATACTCTCCTTAAGATATTCCTTAAACCCCCTTTATTCCTTAATATTATCTTAATTAAGAATTAATTCACTAATTATCCCCTTAATTAATTTCATAAAATTCTAAAACTTTCTAGAACTCATTTGATCCTTCTTGGGTATATACTTAGGTGTTCAAGAGCCTAAGTACAATTGAGAAAATCAAAATTCAACTCATATGTGTGAAGAGTGTTTTGAAATTACTTAAGTTAAATCCCTTGCCTTAATTAATTATTAATCATGAGCCAAATTGCATTAGGCCTTTTTTCCTTCTAAGTGCATTTCTGATTTAAATTCTTTGTGTGATTTTATATCATCTCATTGGCTCATAATTATTTGATTAACTGTGTTAAGGTAGTGTAGATAAGGGGTAATTAATATGTTTAATTCATACCTTAACCTAATCAAAGTATAAAATGAATCTAATCACCTAAAAATTGAACAAAAAAAATCAAACATATATGGGAATAGATTAGGAACAACAAACTCACCTCACATTTTTCAAATTAAATCAAACTCAAAATCAAACAAAAATCACATTAAACAAACTTTGATTTACTTTAAGCTTTCTTGTTTTATAAGATTATCTTTAGAAATTAATTAAGGTGAATGTGTTTACATGCTTTCATTACTTTAGTTCTTTCCTAACATGCTAAATATGTGTGTCATATAATTTCATACATTTATGCTTCTCAAAAATCAAATTTAAAAATGAAAATATTTCCTTTATGTCAAATTACATGTTTTGGCAAAAGTAAGAATATGAGTGGCTATTATCACTATTAAATTCAAATTATTTTTAAAATATATAAATCAATTATCAAAACTGAAAGTGTGTTACTTATATCTTAATTATAAGCTTGCATGTGAGTAAAATATAAGGATATGTTTAGTTTCTCCCTCTCCGAGTTTTTGAATAGATTTGGTAAAGTATATATTTGAATACAATACTTGCCTAATTCCATTTCATATTCATTCATATGCTATGACTTAAGAAGGACACCTACACTTACATATACAAATTGCATAAACAAACCAAAATAAAATAAATATCAACTTTTGTATTCTTTCTTTTTCACTTATTTCTTTTGTACACATGCTTGTATTTAAGGAAAGTAGTATATTAGTCTGGATAACCCCGGAGTTGCGAGGCTTTAAGTAGCCCTAAGTAGGTCTTGTATCTTACACCCCTGGTTAACAATGGCGTTGTACTCACTTATGTCTTTCATACATTCATATCTGCATGTGAAAATTAGATAAGAAACCTTTTTACTACTTAATAAAAATCATGCATCATAAACATTCAGATTTTCTTAAGTAACTTACTTAGCATGCTTCATAAAGTGTGCTAAACATTCTCATTTGTATGTATAGATATGTTTAGGACTCATTCATTTACATGCTATACATATTGGGAAAGAAATAGAGTGATGTATATTTTGTGAATTTAGTTCACTTTACTTAATCTTAAAATGCATTTTTTTTAAATAAGTTTGTTTAGAGTTCATCTAAATTTAAGATTAATTAAAATACATGATAAAATAATCACTACATAAAACTAAAACATGAATCCACTTTAGAAATTACTTAGGTTAGGGAAGGAAAGAGAAGTTCTCTTCTCTTTCCCTCTCTTTATAACTTAGTAATTAATTGTAGGATTCACTTGAACCCAATCAAAACACAAAATAAAATCAACCGAAAATAATTAAACCACTTAAATGAAATCCTCCTCTAAGTTGAACATTCTTCACACTTAGAAAATTCTAACTTAAAGTCATAGCTAAGCATACCACACAAACCTCTAAAGCATACACATTAGGCTAAATCACTATTTCTAGCTTTAGGTTAGGGCGGTGCATGATTTGATGTTTGCTTTTATTTTGTGATATATATTTTAGTCTCGATGTTAGGATGTATGTGCATAGAATAAATGATAGGATGATCTTAGTTTAATCATTATCTTCCGCAAGGGATTGTGCTTAAGGGGTGTTGTAATAAATAAAAATATAAATACTTTTGTTGTGCAGGTGCTTATACCCCTAAGCATAATCCAATAGGCCAGGTGGACTTAGTCACTCGTGTGTGGGGTAATAAGTCCAATATACATGCTTGGGATTTGTGTGATTTGTTTAGCTAACCTCTGTTTTGCAGGTGTTAGTTAGATTTACTTTTTTTTTCATGTAATTTTTACAATTAGGATTTTGGAAAGATTGTTATGGGGATTAGGATGAACATTGGTCATAAGATCTCATGTATGTATGTGCTTTCAATTTCCAACCATCCAAAAGAAGGAATTAAAGAAGAAAGAAGAAAAGAAGGAGAAAGAAGAAAAGAATAATGAATAAGTGAGCTTGAAGACCCCCATAACAATGAGTTCCTTGCTTAAATGTACTTAATTAATTTGTAATCCGGGTTGTATAAGGGTAGAGCTCGACTACTCAATTTATTTTCGAGTTTGTGCGATAGTGCCCGACCACAAATGGCCTCTTATTCTTTTGTGTTAACTTTAGAAATTGATTGATGAATTGTTTAGCTTGTGCATTAAGAGAGCATATTTTTTTTAGTTTCTTCCTTGCATGATGTATGGCCTTGATGTGGATTAGCCTCTTAGGAAAAAATAAATCTTCTACTAAATTTAATAATTCAAAATTAAAAATAAAGAACTTATAATCTCACCTAAAGCTTAGGCTAAAATCAAGATAAAAGAATTGGCAACCACTTAGCTGGATGAGTACTTCTTTTATAACATCATGCATAAATGCACATTATTTTCACTCTTGATTGGAGGGCTTCCACCTTTGCTAGAGAAACTTAGCTTGATCTTTGAGAGCTATGGTGGAAACACACCTCCTCCTTTCTCACTGATTTTGGCTAATAATCTCATTTCTCATGCATTAGGCATATGAATCCTATTTGCTTGAGTCAAAATAATCATCTAAAAATAAAAATATAATATAATATGAATTTCATTAAATTTAGGTCATTTGAAGCATACCCTTACATAATCTAGTCTCTTTAGGGAGTGAGTTTAAGAACTTGTCTTTTAAATAAATAATAATTATCTTGCATAAAAGATATGACTTACTACATAAATTTAAAATACAAGAGTTAGTTGGCTACAGGCGGTGTAAAGTGTGATTTATCCTCTCTTGTGGAGGCAAACCAAATACTCATTTTTGCCTTATATTTAAGTTTTGAGGTTGCTTCTCCTCTTTATGGGCCATAAGCATAAATCCTCACCTCTTAGGCATTTTCATAATCTTGTGTTATGGAATCATAAGCCTTAAATTTTTAATAAAAATTCAATTCAAATAAATTAAATCAATTTCAAAAAAGTCTAACCAGATAGTTTGAGATGCTTTCAGAGTTTCACAGATCGTGACATCTCCTACTTATCTTCATTTGGCTTCAATAATAACTCTCTCATCAATCTCATTTGATCTTCCAAATAAACTAATTGATTGATGGTCTACATATTGAAATCTTTTGGAGATAATCATTTACCTTAATCGAGAGATTCCAAGACCTCATTCCAGGATGTAATTAACTATCGCGCTTGCTCCCAGAACCGAATCCGATTTAAAATAAACCCTGCTTTACTTTTCTATGTAAAGTAGGGGGAAGAATCTTTGGTACACATGCAGATCCATTATCCTTAGGAGCCCTTGTTGAGGTGATTAGATCCATGTAGGGTGGTGACTTCTATCTTTCGAGATAGTACACCTCTCCTTTGAGTCGTACTCGATCACCCTCAATAAGAACATCTGCGGATCTACGTGGTGTCAAAATTGCATAAAAAGATGTATATTTCGATCTTCATTTTATCCCGCATAGAGTGAAGATGGAAGTATATATGTTTTTTATTCTTTAAGAAATATAAAAATTTCACCACGAGGACATTAGCGGGATCTTGAAATCTACAAAAAAAATCATAAGCACACATATATACATATACTTCCACATCGACATTTATACACATCTGTAACCTATACTTCAGCGCATCCACAATTTCTTGCAATTCTATTCCCTATTTTGAATTAGAGGATGAGAGGAAGAGCGTTCAGTTTAGTTCAAATCAGAAAGAGTGTTCGGCTAGGAGGAGAAAGCGGGGAAATTAGGAAGAAGAATTGCCGGGGGCTGCTTGGCTGCAGGATTCGAACAGGATTTAGGATGGATTTAATTTAAATCCTGCCGATCAGCCTTTCTATCGTTTGGAGAAAGAATGGAGGAAGAAGAAAAAAAAAGAAAGAAGGGAAAGAAGAAGAAGAAGAAGAAGAAGAGAGGAGAAAAACTACCTTTCCGATTTTGGAAGAGGAGAAAAAAAAATGAAAAATCGAAGAGGGAAGAAGCGGGCTCTCAGTTTTTTCGGAGGAGGAAGATGTGTGTCCCCTTTGCCTTGCGGTTGGGAAGAAGAAAAAGGGAAGAGGAGGGAATGGTTTCCTTGGAGGGAACAGTTGCGCCGAAAGCCGAGCGTGGATCGTTTGAATCGCGCATGAGAGGGAGCTCCAAGCGATCGGAAGAGGGGATTCGTGTGTCCGGCGTCGGCTCGCGTGAAGGGGGCAGAGCGCTCGGTTTCTTTCCTGCCTGCGTGAAGAAGAGCGGGTCGCGTGAACCGGAGCGTGCGAGTGGAGGAATAGGGCCGATTTGGGTTACTTGAGTGGAATTTGGAGGATTTAGGTTAGATTTGAGTTTATTTAATTTCTTTAAGCACTTAATCGTACTAAAAATGAATTTCACGCCAATAAAATCATATAGTTGACATATATATATATATATATATATATATATATATATATATATATATATATATATATATATATATATATAAATCTTAGCTTATCCAGTGTTTTGGGCGTAGCAGTGCGGAATTTGTCGGGCCTTAGTTTTCGGCTCAATCATCAATTGATTTTAACTCAAAATGCGCTTCGCCGCTTTCGACCGCCGACAATCATGCCTTGGCCGAACTAAGTAACGATCTTGATAGATTTTGATGTTTGAAAGCCAACTGATCAATTTCACCGAGCGAGGTCATTTTTGGTTTGCGCGCTCCGCACTCGCGGTAGCGGTGATTTCGATCGGATCGGTTGATCATCAAGTTATGAAATATTTATATTCGCTTCGCGTTCAACGCGATGGCGATCCGTTCGTCGATCATCATTTGGGTTGATTTTGGTGGTGACGTCGTATTTGATTATCGATTTGCGCTGTCATTCCATTATTCAACATATGCATAGGCATTGGGCGGTCTTTGATAGTTTTTGATATTTTGAAGTTAACGGCGCACTCAATTTTATGAACGGAGGTCGTTCGGACATCGTCGTAGCTTCCTAACTATGATATGCGCGTCGATACATTAATAGCTCGATCGCTCGATCAGTTGCTCTTTAGATTATGCAATATTTATATCTTGTCCAATTTCGACGTTCTGAACGCGATGGTGAAGTCTGTTCATCAATCGGAGGCCATTTCGACCATTTTTGGTGACGTCTAATTCATTTTGAGCTCGATTGATTTCCGTCATTTCAAGTTTGATTTGACTTGTGGGCTTGCCTTTACTTACATACATGGAGGTCTTATCTAGTTGACAAATTTTAACCCTCTTTCAAATACTCCAACTCCAACTCTTCAAACAAATAGAATGGAATGTAAGACCCCCTCTTGGCCTTATTTATAGAAATTAGAATGGGTAGTGAAGAACCCACTTTCAAAAAAAAAGAGAGGGGAAAAATAAATATAGGAAAATTTGAATAAGTCTCCTATGTGCGTCGTAGCATAACTAACTTCAATGCAAGCACTTAAAATTTTGATATTCGAAGTTTTAGCTTTAATACTTAATTAAAAGCAAGCATTTGCATTTAGAGATCCTATGGATTTGAAGGTTGAATTGAAAAGAAAAAATATATCTATATTTATAATATGGGTCAATCTACTGGTAAGCTTGAAATATCTAGGGATGTTTCATAATATATATATATATATATATAAACTCATAATCTTATCTATGAAAATAAGAAACAAGTCAAATGAGAGACCTTCAAAATGAGGGGGAATCAACTTAAATATTATACTCTATTGATTCACAGAAGTAACTCTGAGGGGTAAATCTTCTTTTAAAATAATAAATTAAACTATCTTTTAAATCTATAGCTTCAAAACACGTAACGCCACCAGATCTATAATTTTTTATACAAGCACACAGAAGACGACACTAAATTAAATGCTGCACGAATGAAGGAGCTTTCCTTCAATACAAAAAATTAAAGAATTTCATTTCTAAATTATGATTTTCAAAATTAATGAAAATACTAATTATGTTAAATTATTTAAGCTATAAATACATGCATGTGCTCGAACATAAAGATTTAAAGTGCAAATTTTAATGTCTGAAAGGCTGCGCAGGCTAAATTGAATCAATTAAATATTAATTCGAAAAAATCTAATAAGATATTAGATCAATTTACAACACCTTCTACGTCATCGGATCTATAATTCTTTGTACAAGTAGAGAGAATGCATTAATTAAGGCGCTCTTAAATACACATGGGCTCACTACTATCTTTGAATGCTTAAATTCAAGTGTCGAAGATATGTTGGTTACGATTTAGTCTTAGGACTAAGTTCGGGTTAACAAAACCTAAATAATTATTATAAAAATTTCAAATCAGTGAAATATCTAAAAGCGGTCAAGATTACATCTCCTCATTAGCAGTTAAATAGAGTTGACAGGATCTAAAGCTCTTAAATATATTCAAATTAATCAAATTAACTCAAATTAAATATCAATCTCTAAAAAACTGCTCAAATGAAATCTAATCATTAAAAACTTAAAGTAAACTCAATCTATTAACCTTCCGCAATTGTTTATGGGGTAAACTAAGAAAAAATACAAAGATTCAAATCAAGTGTTCTTATAGTCATCAATCTCTTGCCGATGGGGCGTGGCTGTCCTCACATTTGCATTGCAGAGCTCCGGATGATATAGTTATAACCGAGTCCTCGACGGGTGGTTTGGCCGGTCAGCTCCATTATATTATCACGCGACCGTAGCTCAGTATGCTCCCTCACTTTGAGTTGTGAATCATGGTATGATAGAACAAATAACTCTATCGCCTAAAGTAGACTTAAATTGTCTCCAAAACACCATCCAGTCTATAAGAATTTCTTGGACGTACACGTGTTTGATAAAATCTTTCGATCGGGTTGGACTACCTTCTACATTAAGTAAACTAGGAACACGACCCGGGATGACCATGAGATCTAGATCGGGCATATCATCATTCCCCAACCATCCAGTAGGTTTAATGATGAATTTTATAATCTTAAATTCTAAAACTTATCTTTACTATACGCTTCTCATTAAGTGATTTAACATTTTAATCGAAAGTTTTCTCTCATTTATTGAGATCGATAATTAACTATAAGGGCTTGCGCCTATAAAAAACTTGGAACCAGATCTAAAATCCTCACCAAATGAAAATGAAATCTCTAAATAGTATCTTATCTACTATTTCATCTGACTTCTGAAAATTACATCAACACATTTAAATCATACTCTCTTCAATTCAATATTATCGAGAGATCAATTGTGAATTTTTGAAGCCCACACTTGCCTATAAGCTCCCACTAAATTTATCACTTTTTGGTTGGCGGGGCTTCAAACTAGAGAGATAGAGATAGATGAGATGAGAAAGTGAATATGACGGCAATTGCAAAGACCTACAATGACTAAGGGCAATAAGATTGGTGACGCAATGATGGAATGATAAGGATTCTAACCAGAGTGTTATTATTATTATTTTTTTTAAAAGGATATATATACAGTGACTTCTCTCATGAGTGTCCTGGAGAGACCTTTTCATTTGAACTTTACAAATTGGTAAATCAGAACCCAGAAGAGTTAAAGTTAATCTGCTCCCTATCCAAAAATCAAAATAAAATTATAATTTGAACTGCATCAGAACACCTAAGACGTGAAATCTAACCTGAATTATATAACACACGCATGAACTATACATAGAATATCTGGCCAACGTTCAACAAACTCTCATGGGGTAGATTAAACATCACACTGTTCTCTCTACAAATCCTCCTAAGAAAAGCGTAAACATAATCAACAGCAATCTTCTTGACAAGATTTGAATCCCTTCGAGCCCTCACCATTGTGTTGCTCAGTATATGCACCACTCCAGCTTCCTTGCATCTGTTCAAGAAATCAAGCTCTTCGCTTTTTATCAGGCTTGTAGGAGCTGAAGACCTTGTCAGAGAGCTGCCCTGATGCGACGATTGTCCAGGCATGGTATCTTGTGATGAGGTGTTCTTCACCTCCATAATGGATCCCAAGGTATCCATATAGTCGGCTTCGAGCAGATCGATCGACTTTGCATTCTGCTGCGCTGAGAAGGCGCGCTCATCTGAATCCGAGTATCCCTCCATCATTGCCTCGAGACGAACGAATGTCGAAATGCTATCAAACAACATCTTTTCGAAGTCATCGTCCTTCCTGAGCACATCTTTGTATCCATATCTTGCGATGCATCGAAATATATGAAAGCTTTTTGGGCCGATTCGTTTCACTAGGAAGCGCTCCTCTATGGGAACAGTGTACACTGGAAGGTACTTGACACAGACGAAGACGACGACGGAATGGATGGCAGGAAGGTTAGTGATGAGGTGTGAGAAGATGTGAGGTACTCCGCTTGCAAGATCGGTGTACACGAAGCCGATGCCTGGGACTCGAACAAGACCAAGGCTGGGACCTAAACCAAGAATCCAAGCTATTGATACTCTCGAGTGCATTTCAAACTCATATCGCTTAACGGTACCGTAATGCCAAACATACATGATGAAGAAGAAGGCTGCAGCAATCACAAGTGGCACCCATCCACCATCATTGACTTTGAACAGAACTGCAGAGAAATAAGTGAGTTCCACCAAAAGGGAGAGAGCAGCGAAGAAGACGATGAAGATCCAATGGCTTCGCCATACCAAGAACATTATAGGGATCATTAACAAAGTGGTGACCAGCATGACGATCACGACAGCAGTTCCTGTTCAGAGAATCAATTTTAGTATATGATCAAGTAAGTGCTTTTACTGGTTGTGCTATCAGGTAATGATAAAAGTAGCATTTACTGGACAAAACATTCAAAATCTCTTTTCATTTCCTATTTTTTTCTTCTCAACTTTCTTGTAGCTATCGTATTCTAATAAATCTAGTTGTAATATAGACTTAAAAATTTATAAAAAAAAACAGCAAGAAAATAGTAATCAAAAAAGATTACAATTGATATATGGAAAGCAGAGTCCTAAATAAGTTGTCCCAAAGAGACCTCAAGTCTATAGAGTTTTCAATATCATCTCCAAGTTACATATGCCAATGATGACAAAACTGAGGTTTGTTCCTCAAAAAAATATATATATATAACAAGAGTTTCTTGGGCAAACAGATGGATCCAAAACTTTCATTCTCAGAGATGGAAGGAGGGATAGAGGTAATAAGCATGTGTACCATAAGCATTGCCAATCTGGATTTGGTTTTTGAACCCAGCAGTAACAGCAATGCAGAGGATCATCAGAATCCAATTAATGTCTGGAATATATATCTGTCCAAGAAACTTTTTTGATGTGTGGACAACCTTCACCATCGGGAAACAACCGAGAGCAAACGCCTGCTTGATAATTGAAAATGTTGCAGATATGGTGGCTTGGCTGGCAATACTTGCTGCAGCGGTTGCAATGATAAACATTGGCCAATATATAGCATCTGGAATTTACAAGAAGAAGAATCGCTATCTTTTCAAAAGGAATGTATCAGTCAGTCATAATGCCAAAGTAGAAGAGTGAGAGAGTACGAACAGACCTGGAATTGACCTATAAAATGCATCAAACACATGATCTTGGTGTTGAGTAATGTAAGCTGCTTGCCCGGTGTACGCCAAAAGAAGACATGGGAAAACAACAAAAGTAAATGCAATCTGCATCAAAAGCAATTCTTAGAGTGATAGAAAAACTTCTTTTTTTGGCACTTTAAGCTGTTGAATTGAGGTCTCAAAGTTGGAGAGAAGAGCCTCCAACACTTATCTCCACAGCTCAGGGACAATAGACAAACTTCGAGAAAAATGAAGGTCGCTTAATCATATAGTACAATTTACCTGAACAGCGAGGACTGGGAAATGACACAGGTCTCAAATAATACATCAGTTCCTGGAAAAAGGCAAAAAAACATGCTATAAATGAATATAATAACAAAGGGAAAAGAAGTGTTTTAGCATTTTTCAGATGCTAACCTGTAATGCTGAGCATAATCCCTCCCAAGGAAGTCAAATTTTTGCGGCCGCCTTTGAAATATCTAACTATGTGAACTGGATTAAAGGCTTTGAGAACTGAACTGTCATATTTACATAAGTTGAAAGCACCTATGGATCCTATTAACAAGAACCAGAGGAGAACAATGGGAGCAAATAGCCAGCTAACTTTGTCTGTACCATAATGCTGCAAGCTAAACAAACCAACTAATATAACCACAGCCACCAGTATAATCACATCTGCATTGAAATTGACAACAGAAAACCATCAAATATGTAACAGTTTGACTTAAAAGGCCAAATGCATCTATTTGCAGTGTAGTTTGTTGAGGGGATCGTTTGGTGGAGAGAATGGGATTGAAGTAAATAAGGGATCATATGGATCAGATTGAAGTAAATAAGAAACCATCAAGATAAGATTTGAGTAATGAAGCAACTAAATTAGATATACAGTCTAGAACTAAGACAACCCCTCATTATAAGTCAAGGGACCATTTTGACCTTTTTTTTCATAATTAAACTTACCACTACTTACACTAGGGCGGTTCACCTTGATTCCACCAGATGCAGAGAGAACTGCAAAAAGAAAATATGCCTCAACATTAGAAAAGAAAAAAGTATAAAGTTTCACTATTCATCAATAATGTTAACCAGAGAAAATTAAAAGAACCACATGTACAAAAGGCACTCAACAAATCAGCAATTTTAGAAATGACAAACATGTTTAATGATAAATTGAAACATCATATGTAATGCAAAAGAGCCATGGGATGAGAAACTATATGATGAAATTTGATATAAAAATAAAGATGGGCAACAATAAGAGTAATGACAAGGACATACGAAAAAAATCATGCTAGAAAAGGAATTCCAACAGGGAAGTAAGTGATGAATGGAGAAATTTACCTGAAATAGCCGGAGTAAGAATACCATCCCCAATGGCCATACAAGTCCCAATAAGAACAAGAATAAGAACAGCATTTTTTTTGTACGTATGAGCCTCTAACCAGCGCTTGAGTTTTGCTGCGAACGAATTCTTATCATATGTTTGACAACTATAAGTCGTTAACTCTTCATCTGTTCTATGCTGGTTGGGGATAGTCCTAATTTTTGCATGTCGACAGAGCAATGAGTATAGAGCAAACGTTCCGCCTGCAAAATCAGAGCATAAAATCATTCCTAAGTAGCAATAAAATGAGGAAGAACACAAAGAAACATCCATTAATGGGCATTACATGTAACATTAAAGAACAATATGAACACCCCATCATTCTCAAGATGATTATTTGAATTGCATTTTACAGCAATGTGCATATCAGTTAGGCAATTGTATTGACATTAATAGGATCTTGGCGTCTAAAATTATTACATCAGTTATCAGTTTAGCAGTTAAAAAAAAAAAAACTTTAGCATCAACAAAAAATCCCAAAAAAAAAAGCATTAAAAATGCTCATTTAGCTAATTCATTTCAGTGACAAAATCATGCAATTTAGTTAAATAAAATTTAAATGAAATAAAAAAGGACTTCAATAATGTTGCTTCCCATAAATACTACATCACTTACTCACCACTCCTAAGACCAATACAACAACAACAACAACAACAACAAGCCTTAATCCCACTAGGTGGGGTCGGCTACATGAATCCTTCGACTCCATTGTGTCCTATTATGTGTCAAATTCTCATCTAATTCAAGTATACTAAGATCATTATTTATACATCTTAACCAAGTCTTTTTAGGTCTACCTCTACCTTTCTTAACATAAGGCAAATCTAATGCATCTACTCTCCTAATCGGGTCATCGGACGGCCGACGCTTTATGTGGCCAAACCATCTAAGCGCATTCTCCTAATCTTATCTACCATGAGCAACTCCAACTTTTCCCAACATACTCATTTTGCATTCATTCTAAGAGTAAAGCCACTCATCCACCTAAGCATCCTCATCTCCGTAACACTTAACTTAGTCTTACGCTTCTTTATTGGCCAACATTCTGCACCATAAGTCATTGCGTGTCTTACCACCATCTTATAAAATTTTTCCTTAAGTTTAAGTGGAACTTTTCTATCATCACATAAGCGATGCATTCCTCCACTTCAACCATCCAACTTGAATTCTACTAATAACATCTCCATCTATTTCACCATCATTTTGGACAATAGAGCCTAAATATCTAATCGCCACTCTTATTAATGACTTGACCTAAAGTCACAACACACTATCACTAAAACTTCTACAACTAAAATTACACTCCATATATTCGCTTTTAGATCTACTTAAACGAAAACCTTTAGACTCTAAAGTTGACCTCCATAAATCAAGTTTTGGACTCCTCTCTAGTCTTATCAACAAGAAGAATGTCATCGAAAAAAAGCATACACCAAGGTACATCTTCTTGTAAATGCCTAAGTACATCCATAACTAAAGTAAAAGATAAGGGCTTAATGTTGATCCTTGATGTAATCCAATGAAATAGGAAAATATTTTGTCAATCCTCCTTGTGTTTGGACACAAGTAATAGTATACATATCCTTAATAACTTGAATATAACCAATATTAACTCTTTCTCGTCTAGAACTCTCCAAAGAACATCTCTTGAGACTTTATCATAAGCTTTCTAAATCAATAAATATCATATGTAGATCCTTCTTACTTTCTATGCTTCTATCAACCCTCTTAACAAATGTATAGCATCCATAGTAGATCTACGCATGAAACCAAACCGATTGTCGAAACTTCAGTATCACATCGTAACCTATGCTCATTACTCTCTCCCATAATTTTAATGTATGGCACATTAACTTAATTCCTCTATAATTTGACACTCTTGTGCATCACCTTTATTCTTAAATATAAACCAATAGACTTTTCTCCACATCCGCATCTTTTTTAGTCTTTAAAATAATATTAAAAAGATTTGTAAGCCAAGAAATTCCTTGATCTCCTAAACATTTCCACACATCTATTGGAATATTATCCGGTCCTACAGCTTTTCCACAATTTCTTTGTTGAATGTCTCAGGATAGACTGACACTGGTGTAATACATCATAGAAGTATTTGGTAAATTGACAAAATCCATTATTGATTTACCGTAATATGACAATTAGTCACCATCATTGTTATTGCATAATGGAATAGGCGCTGTGAAAATCAAATTCTATTTTTAGATTTTTTACATTTATGGCACCCTAAAGTTGGAAATTTAAATTTTCACTCTCCCACCACCATATATCCACATCTACAATCAAAATCTCTAAATAGTGTAATCGTTGTTTTAGCTCACAACACTATTGTTATAAAGGTGCTAAATGAGGATGAAGATTCAATCTCAAAATATTTAAGAACTTGTGAAGCTTGTGAAGTACATAAAGTTTGTAAGAAGCTCTTTCATGGATGCGCTTTACATGATTTATCTTCTTTTTTTTTCTATTATTCATGGGGTTCGATTGAGAATGCATTGCATGTGAATAATTGAATTTTCAAGCCAGATTGATCCCCCATAAACTTCATATATGCTTGTAATTCTTCAGAAAGATCAAAATTCACCTAACCCTTTGAGCATCTATATTTGACAGCTGGAGCTGATTGTCAAGACAAAGAAACTAACAATACAAATAGTACACAATTTACTGACCGTAAAAGTAAATTTGGAAGTTGTGTACATTCAAATAGTTGGAAGGTGTTTCAAGGATCCCAGAGGTAAATATCAAGATTATGAGGCCTGTATGTAGAAGCTGATTAGGATAAGCACAAATGTAACCTATGAAAAACCATGAACCATGGAGAAAATCAAATGAGAACCAATAAAGTATGTCGCTGAAACTATGGTGCTCAAAACAATGTTCATGATTATGTGATCAGTTCAAATGTTGCTAAAAGATGGCACAAAGCTTTCAGAAAATCTAAATCAAAAGGTTACATATTCAGCAATCAGCACATAAAGCTATGTGCTTCGCAAAAAGTATTGACTCCAAAAATCTCCAAAAGCAACAACTATACGATGTCGATTAGGTTCTAAAGAAAAGAGGCATCATTTAATGGGAAATAATTCATTTATAATAGTAAAATGGGCCAATCGTAAATTGGCGCATTTTTAAAGCAATGTGCTTCACAAAAGGTATGATTCCAAAGGTCTCCAAAAGTAACAACTACAGGATGTTGACTAGGTTCTAACGAACATAGGCATCTTTTAGTTGGAAATAATTTATGTTAAAAGGTGAAATGGCCCAATTGTAAATTCATCTAAATCTAACTGGTTAAAAATTTTGTTTGCAAATTTATGTAAAATCAATCATAAGAAGATGCAAGGTTTTCTTACAGGTTGTTGAAATTGAAGTTTCAATGTTGCCTTATTGTCTATCATGAGATGCCCAACTTATCATACCTAAGAACAAAAAAAATTTTGAAAGCAAGCATGTTTTACAGGTTTTGTCCTAGATTGGATTTGTAGTTTTAGTTGAAGTATTACTTCATGATCTGAATGTCATTTCTTCTTGAGCATTTGAGAGATGAAAAAAAAAACTTTAAAAAATAAAAGGGAGATTTACATACATACCATGTCAAACTTCCATATTTACATATCTAACACCTAAACTTTAATTTTTACATATATAACACTCTAATCTTCAATATCACATCAAAAATACCACTTTATTCACTTTTTAAAAGTGAAATGTACCTTTTTAAGCATATAAAAGTGTTAAATAAGTAAATATGTAACTTTAGGTGTTAGATATGAAATAAAAAAAACTTTAAAAAATAAAATTGTTAATAATAATGCTATTACTTTACCTTGTCCATTGTCATTTGCTCTCAACACCACAAAAACATATTTGAGGAGTGGAATAAGGATTATAGAGTAAATAATCAGCGAAAGAGCTCCAATAATATCTTCATTATTGCCTATTCCCTGAGGAAACGTGTTGTAAAAAACATACAAAGGTGATGTGCCCAAATCTCCAAATACCACCCCTAAGCTCTGAAATGCAAGCCTTAGGAGCAACAATGAAGAGAATTTCTGCAATGAAATTTAGAAATAATTAATTTCTAAAAATAAATTCATTCATTCCAGGCATAAAAAGAAAGAATAATGAAACTATAGTTAGGCTCATTAGTATTATTCCATTTACTTGGAGTCAAATTTATGTATCCCTTGCCACCATTAGTTATGTGGGGTCCTACACAGGGTAGTAACTCTAGTTCATGGAAGCCTTCTATGACAACTTCAATCCGAAATTTGCCATTCACATTAAACTATCTACAAGTTTAAATGATGAGTATTTCTCATTGTACATGTTCAAATAGCCAAAATATATTTTTTACCACATTTTTTCTTCAATAAGTGTCACTTTCATCATTGTCGAATATAATTGTTTGTTGTTCTAGAATTCTTAATTTTACTATAAATCCATTTTGGGCACATCTCAACTTGGTGGCCACTAGTTTTTTTTGTTTTTGAACAGTAGAAACAAGAATTGAAAGACAAAATTGGCTTAATATACAGTAGTATTAAGTTTTTACATGTTTTGATGATATAAGAAAGAGCTGAAAATTACATTTGATAAAAGGTGAACTCCAACCAGGTAAAATAATTCCTTTCTATATTGCTGTATTAATAACTTCTCAAAGAGAAATGATAGAGAAATCTGGTAACCGGTACATAATTTTTTTTTTTTTCCATGGTAATGAGAAGATCCAATTCAGTGAATATAACGAGAGTGACAAATTTGTCTTAAAGACCCAAAACGATGTTCAGAAATCTCATCAAGATATTGACTAAAGAAGCTACAAAAATTGTGAAAATTTTCTTGCAAATTCACATAATGCTGTAATGGGTATATTCCAAGAATTTACATTTCAATAAAAAACTTATTTTTTTCCTATTATAGACAACACAATCTAGAACAAGCATAAAAGTATAAGACAATAAAGAAAAAAGTTTGACCAAACCAAAAAAAAAAAAGATGATTCAATGATAACAGAGATGCATCTTAAGAGGAAAAAAAAAACACTTTACAGGTTTATCTAAAAGAAAGCTGTTTAGAAGCTTTAAAAAAAAAATAATAACCACAAAAGGAGCAGCAAAAGTACAAATTGCAAAAAAGGACCAACCTTCTCACTGTACATATTCCTAATCTTGCCAGCTTCTTCATCCATGGGCTGATCAAGCTTCTGATCCAAATCCCACATGCTTCCCTTGCCTCCACTTTCTTCCACCGGCAGTGACGCCATCAAAACCTTCAGATTTCACTAACAACAACACCGCCCTCAAACTCCAAACCTAAACCCTACAGCAGACCGCAAGCCACATGATTACACTGAATGTCACAATACGAACTGAAATTTTGGATCGACGAAGAATCACTCACACGCATACACCGAATCCAATAGAAGAGCAACAGCGACCTACAACTTCTCCCCCAAAACCCGTAGAACTTCAAAGCCCCAAGTTGCAATCTTTATGAGCTCGAGAGGGTTAGACAAATATGTCGGTGGGTTTCAGCCTTCGCTCAGAAAAACTTCAATCTCGGAGATTTGAAAAGCCGAAAGCGAAGCAATGCTTTGTCCCTGGAAGAGAAGAGTCGATCGAGAAGAGCTGGAGAAAGGGAATTCCGATCAGTCGAAGAACGCTTCACACTCAGATGGAGAGCGACATTGGAGTTTTCATTCAACTTGGAATTTGAAGACAGAGAGAGAGAGGAGGGACTGCTCTATGTTCCCAAATTAATGATCCGAGGCTATTTTTGTATGCATTAAGAAAGATGACAGCGAAGGGTTTTAGCTCATAATTAAAGCTGAAAACGAGTTTCAAATTAGTTACTTTTGTGATTTTCTTTGATCCATGTGATTATTGCAATTTAAGATTGTGGTTAACAATTTTGATAAAAATATTTAAAAAAATTCACATATGTATAATCCAATTCTTATGTATTTAATATTTAATATTTAATTATATAATATTTAAATGTTTAAATCATATTAAAACTATCACTAATCATATTTTTTTATTTAAAATCTTAATGTGATTATGATATTAATTTATTTTTTAATAAAAACAAAATTTTAAATTTTAAATATATGAATATAAAAAAATTGATCTGTATATAAATCTTTTAAATTTTATCATATTTATATAATTATGTCCCTTGTTTTCTCTAGTTTATGTGCTTATGAATGCAAAAATAATTTTGTTTTACAGTGTTTTTTTTTCAAGTTGAACCCAAAAGTTATCTATATTTTTACATCTCACCAAGTAAATATTACATCAAGATGCTTCTTTAGGTTTCTAGTCCAATAGCTTTTCAACAACATTATATATATAATAATATATTAATATGTTTATAAAAACATTAATTTAGGCCCCCTATATTATTATCATGCTCTGTTTATATACAGCTTTAAAAAAATTAATGTATTTTCTTATTGGATTATCAAAAGTATCCTATGGAGATATGAAGCATAAATCTTATGCAAGATAACACTATGATATGTAATGCATTAATGATAGGTCTTTGATAAAAAAAATTAATTTTTAATAAAAAATATATTAGAGACCTAATTTTAATGTCGATCATTGTCAACATATAACGATCTCGATCGAGCATTTTCTAACATCTGCCTATGTTTGACATCTTTTAACAACTAATATATAACATCTTACATCGTGATCATTGGTCACTCTGTTGAAAAATATATAAAGATAAATAAATTCGTTGATCTACAAATCATCGAAGATTTGTAAACGCAATGAATCCAGAAGACTAATGCAAGATTTTGATTTCCACTTCTAAAGGGGTGTTCTTGAAAGAGAGAGAGATAGACTTCTTTTCACTCAAAATTGGATGTGAGGAAAAATAAGAATCAACCTCTTTAGAATGGGGATTATGATCCTATTTATACTTGAGTGCATTTTATTTTATTTTGAGCCAATCATAAAAATAAAATAAAATATTCGATCTCTACACATGATAATTTTATACATAAATTAAAAAGATGCATCAAAAGCCTAAAATTAATTAATCTTTATTTGATCATAAAATTAATAGGCTTAAAATAAGATAGCACATGATGTATAATTAAATTCATATATGAGTCTGCATCCAAAATTCTCAACATACTCATCCTATAAAAAAAATGATCGTGCAGTCTATCAATTATCAGCCAACATCTAATATTCAAAGTCGATTGTCATCTAACATATATTATCGATAAACTCCTAATTAATCTTTATGTGTACAATAGTTTTTTTTTTCTATGCTAAAATAATAATCTCTCTCGAAGTATGAACATTTCAATTGATTCTTTCCCTCATCATCTCAATCTCCTCTATATGTTTTTAGATTTTATTTTTATTCATTAATTTCAAATAATTTCATGGCTATAAACAACTACTATTAGTCATGAAATGCTAAAAATTAAATTATTTAATAATTCATTGCATATTATAATCAACATTAAATTATTTAAGTACTTATAAACAAATTATAACTTCTTATTATCATATGAGATTTTAATTTTTTTATATTTATATATATTTTATTAATTTTGTTAGATGAAATGATTTTTTTTAATTAAAATATTTGCTATTATTATTATTATTATTATTTTAAATTTTCCAACCTAACGAGCCGAAACACGTGATTAAGAATCGCATTATTTTTTTGACATTAAGCATTGACTGATGGCATCATTTTGATGAGATTAATTTACAGCTTGCGTGCCTCCCTTTCTGACTTCGTGCATTATAAAATATTAGACATGATCTGCATATAAAATATTAAAAATTATATTTAATTATAGATCGATTTCTACATTGTGCTTAGGGTTTGAACATGTTCAATATGCCTCATGTGCTTCTAACTTTGAATTCTTGCAATTAATAAATAAATAAATTTAATAAAGTTTTTTGTTTTTTTTTTGCGCGTTTGAATATAATGGTTGAGAGATTTGTTTTCATCCAAGAGTTTCAAAGTTCATATATTGTACATATATTGTGTATATGAGTTTATCATTAAAGTTTTATTTGGGATAACTTTTTATCTATGGTGTTGTTTAAGAAACTGTATTTTAACCGTGTTTTAAAAAAATTGTGATAAAAAAGCTGTATTTTTTAGCATAATCTGGCAGAATATGCTGGCTGCCAAAAAATTATTGATTGCTTTTTTAAAAATAATAAAAAATTATAATACTCTTTGTAGTTTTTTAAAC